>CM046448.1:79710386-80162872 GCA_025506515.1 Flaveria trinervia
CCACAGCATAGGGGTTTACAATGTTCCTTCTCCTAGGTGTAGCAATGGAGATTAGAAATTTGGTGAGGCGGCCACTTCTCCTGCATCAGCATATGATCAGGTTGAGGTTGGTACCATTCTAAGACCTTACAGAGGCAACTGCTGATGACGGACACAGTCCTGAGGCAGGAAGTCCCCAGTACCAAGACAAAGGGCACATGCTACAATGGCTACACTCAGTGCATGTTCATCCTGCTCCAAGCAGGAGGTCAGGTGATTCAGCTTCTGCTGATGATGACTGGGCTTTTTCTACGATGTTCTTGCCCAGAACACAATCCTTGAGGAGGAAGTCAGTAGGCTGCAAAAACTACTTGACCAACTCTCTCAAGGAGAAAGACCATCTGCCTCCACCAACCCACAGATGGCACCTTCAGTTGAAGGTTTCCAAACACTTTCCCTCCCATTCCAAGAGCCTCCAGCTTCTGCTTTTGGCACTATTCTCCGGGACAGAACCCCCCTGAGCAAATGGTTGCTGTATTCAAAATCCATACCTCTCATCACTCCCATCATCACTGAAAATGTTACTAAAGCCATTGATGAGAGGATTTCCTCAACTCTACAACCACTGATTGAGCTGCTGTGCAAAAGACACTTTCTGCGGTACAAACCCCTACCACAATGCAATCCAAAAGGGGGAGAGTACTGCAGTGAAAGAAAAGAAGAGGAAAAGATCAGAGGATGAGAAGGCAAAAGAAGCAAGCCCAGGAGTTGGAGAAAAAAAAGCAACAACTGATCACCTATAAACGAAAGAAAAGTGCTGATGATCAACCTACTGCTGAAGAAAAATCCTTGGAAGAGCTGGTAAAAGATGCTGATGATACACACAGCCGATCCATGGAAAAAATTATTGAGCAACTCTTCAAGCAAGGTTTTGATACAGCTACATAGATAGTGAGATCAGGAAGTTGGAAGTGGAGGAGATTTAAACCCGATGGGTGGGTATGATGTACTTGAAAAGGAGAGATTGGAGATCATGATCCGTTTCATGCCAAATACTTAGGAAGATCTTGATGGAGATTCGCGCATGGACCAGAGACAGTATTCTGGCTATAGCCACCAGAATCTGTCTGTCTGAGCAATTCAACAAGGGGATATCATGAAGCCCTTGATGAGGCTGGGGCTGGAAAAAGGTTTGAAATGGCAAGACTTACAAAGGCTAAACTCAAACAAAGATGTGCTGGAACAACCTTCCCTCCACCCACTCAAAAACAGCCTACCCCTTAAATCTCCAAACCAATCTCAAAGCCCAAAACCAAACTTCCTCAAACCACAAAACCAAATCCCTACCATCTAAACCAAAGCGATGAGCACCTAAGAAGAAGAAGAGAAGGGTGTGAGGCTAGAAGAAGAAGAAGAAAAAGAAGAAGAAGAAGAAGAGGATGATGTGGAAGAAGATAGGCTGCCTCTGTCTGCAGTCCTAACATTGGCGAAAGCCAAACTATGCCCATCACTCCCACCTCACAGAGATGTGTGAGAGTAAAAATTGAAGAAGAGAGCAGCAAAAGCTCATGATGAGAAAGTGAAAAGCATTGACAAAAACTTATGCGCTTCGTCATCAATTTCAGTATGAAGAAAGAAGCTCTGAGATTGTACACTCTCGCCACACATTTCAAATCAGAAGAAAGGGTGAGAGTATGGCCTGGTCCGAGGGTGGCTCACAGGATTGTAAAGAAAGACATTCCTTCGAGATACAAGGTCAAGTCAAGAGGATCGTAGATGAAGAGATCAAGTGGCCCTTGTAGTATCACCCTGGGAGATGTCGAAGATTTCAAGAGGCCTACGAGACTAAACAACCACTCCAGAAGATGCTAGAGAAAAGAATTATTAAAAAGGGGTTAGTCTACAAGAGGCTTGAGAACTTCAAACAAAATGAGCTCAGTCTGTTACTCGAAGGGAATCATCCTGATGAGTTTGCATACAGACAAATTACAACAGTGAGCTCAAAAACGGCAAACAGGCCAAGTACATCTCAGAGCTATATGGGCGAGAAGGATTGTTGATGGTGAAGCCGAGAACCTGACCATGGAAGAACAAATCATGTTTCTTAGAGCCTACACCAGAGAGTCTACAGGCTCATACACGGGAAGTAGATCTCATGAATGGGATAACAACTCTGTGTCCAG
This sequence comes from Flaveria trinervia, assembly GCA_025506515.1. Taxonomy (NCBI): domain Eukaryota; kingdom Viridiplantae; phylum Streptophyta; class Magnoliopsida; order Asterales; family Asteraceae; genus Flaveria; species Flaveria trinervia. Next base: position 79,712,549 of record CM046448.1, read on the forward strand.
TTCCCCAAAACAGAGTTCCCATTCATATCTTGCCAAACAAATATCTGAGATTTTTCCCAGGCCGGAGCTTATATGGGTCATCTTCTCTACTGATCAAGAAGGAAAAAGACCAACTTTTTGGCAACAATAAGTGGGAAAATAAATAAATTAGAGGTTTTGGCTGTATTGGTTCAGGGGGAGTTTGTGGACCAAAGAACCAATGAGCCAAGATCAGAAAACCTCTAAGTCCACATGATATCAAAACAACTGCTGAAAGCTTCATCAGCAGTTGACAAGTACTGAAGACTTCAACAGCTGAAGATCAAGTGCTGAAGACTAAACAGTTGAAGACTAAAGTGCGAAGTTCAACAGCTGAAGAACACAAGTACTGAAGCTGAACAGCTGAAGAACAAAGTACTAAGTGAACAGCTGAAGAACACAAGTACTGAAGCTGAACAGCTGAAGAACACAAGTGCTGAAGCTGAATGTTGGACCAAAAGAACCAATGAGCCAAGATCAGAAAACCTCTAAGTCCCACACGGTATCACAACAACTGCTGAAAGCCTCATCAGTAGTTGACAAGTGCTGAAGACTTCAACAGCTGAAGATCAAGTGCTGAAGACCTTAACAGCTGAAGAACCAAAGTGCTGAAGTACAACAGCTGAAGAACACAAGTGCTGAAGCTGAAAGACCAAAGTACTGAGTAAAACAGCTGAAGAGTTCACAAGTGCTAAGATCAACAATTGATGTAAGTCTGAAGACAAAGATGAAGACATCAGTGATGATATCTACTGAAGTCATCAGCTGATGAAACACCTGAAGGTCAAAGTCTGAAGATCAAGTACTGAAGCCTCAGTAGTTTGTCACAACTGCTGAAGAGTACTTCTTCAGTAGTTTGATATCAGTAGTTTTATTTTCTATGTTTCAGTAGTTTTGTAAAACGACTGAAGAGCTTGTTCTTCAGTCGTTGTAGTTTCAGTAGTTTTATTTTGTACTTAACTTGGATATGTTCTCAGTAGTTGTGAAATTTCAGTAGTTTGTTAAGAATTAGTTATTTCTGTATTGGATCTGCCAGTTGTCACTTTCCGTGACAACAGCAGTGACTGTTGCACTCTATATAGGAGTGACAACCTATTGTAATCATTGAGTGAATGAGTAATTGAATGGAATGAATGATGATTCGATTAGAAATATTCTACATCTATAAACATTCCTAGAAATCAGAATACATATTCTCTCCCTATAACCGTATGCGATCTTAATGCTTACAAATATCGATTGCTTGCTACAATTTGTCTAATTCGTGTTTGTATTCCGCTGCTTTAATTCTGATACATCAAACTTGTGATCACTGATCCTGTCAAATGGTATCAGAGCAGGTTAATCATTGATCGATCTAATAATTGATCATTGAAACTGCTATCCAAGATCAAGTTTGATTGAATTAGCTTTTGTTTTTGCAAGAAACGGTTATAGAGATTGAATTTTCTGTATTTCTGCTCATTCATCCTGAGATCTTTTTCTTGGTTCTCATTGAGTTTGTTGTGGTTTGTCTAAAACTTTTTAAAACTTGAACTAAACTGTTTTTGAACTGAAATGACCACTCCCTCCAATGATCCTCACAATACTGGTTCCCTCAACCAAGCCTCCTATGCTGGTTAGGAAAGTATAACATATGGCAAAGACGTATGCTCCATCACCTGTCTGTTAACAGCGCAGGGTGTTGGACATCAGTGGTACATGGTCCACACAAGCCTATGGTGAATAACCGGAAAACCATCAAATGGTTCGAAGAGGAGGGAGCAATACTCAGATGAGGATAAGAAGTTGCTTGAGATTGATGCAAAAGCCCATGGAATTCTGGCCATGGCTTTGCCCAATGAAATCTATTCTGGGCTAATGCATCATGAAACTGCCCATGACCTCTGGATTGCTTTGAAAGAACAATTTGGAGGAACAGATGAGGTCTTGGCAAATAATAGAGAAATTCTTGCCCAACAATATGAGACATTCTCTCATAGAAAGGGTGAGACACTGACTCAACAATATGAGCGGTTTCTTGTTTGATCTCTGAACTAAAAATGGTCAAACTTGAATACACTAATATTCAGATGAATAACAGATTTCTCAGATCACTGCCTGAGAGATGGGACACATATACTATTGTCCTACGCTCCAGTGCAAGTTTGGACAAACTATCTCTCACCCAACTCCATGGGAAATTGCTCACTTTTGAGAGAGAGATAGAACAGAAGAGAAAGCTGTCTTCATCTGGAAAGCTCACTGAAGACTTTATACAGGCAACATGCCTTGGTGGGTCATGAGTCAGAATATGCTTCATCTGAATGCCAGTATGATGAGCATATTAATTTCTCTTCGAGCACTTCTATTCTGCATTTGTAAGTGTTGATGGTCAGTTCACTGGGGTGTAATAATGACAATCTATGTTTCATTATGGATGATCTCAAGGGGATTGCTGATGATGACTTAGAAGAGATGGATATTTTGAGCCAAATGGCCTTGATAAATATCAGATCTCAGAAGTTCTACAAAAGAACTGGAAGAAAATTCCCAGGACTCTCTGGCAAAACCAAAGTTGGTTTTGACAAGAGCAAGTTGAGGTGTCACAAATGCCAACGGCTTGGACACTTTGCAAGAGAGTGTAGATCAACTGGATCTAACTCTACTGCACCCTTTGTGACTTTTCTGGCAATAGTCAACAACACAGAGGGCAACATCCTGTCACATCTAGTCATCATCCTCAACAACAATCTCCGGCATATTTTGTTCCTCAGGGTCAAATGCCATATCAGTACCCTGGTTATTACATGCCACAGTCAAATCAAGTTCAAGTTCCTATGACACCACAACCTCATGCATTACCAGAACCTCAGCCTTCCCTATCTCATCAACAACCTTCATCTCAACAACACAGCTTCTTCACCCCAGGAGTTGTTGACTGGAGCAGTTTACCAGATGACTTGTCTGGTCATGATCAACTGTTCTCAGGTGCTGGTCAACATGGTGGTGACAGTCCCTTTGGGAATCTAGCTCTTATGGCTTTGGAGTCTGCTGATACTTCATCTTCCAATGCCTCTACACCTCAGGTATCACAGGTATCCTCTGAGGCAAAAGCCAAATTATGTTCTGAACAATGCATAGCAGCATTTGCTTCCATTAGAGAAGCAAATGTAGCTTTAATTAATAAGAACATTGAGCTAGAACAAATAATTTCCAAAAACAAAGCTGAGTTTGAGTTTGTGCTCAAAGATAAAAATGATGAGGTTTATAAACTGAATTGCCAAATAATTGATGATAAGGCTAGAGAAGATGTACTTCTAGAGAAGTAAGTCAAAGATCTCAGAACCCTTAGTGTGATAGATGGGTACAATCATGCAAAGGTTTTGAAATGCTTCTTAGTAAGCAATCTGCTTCAAATGTGAAGTTTGGCATTGGTACAATCACACTGCTCCACCTACAGATTTTACCCAAGAGCAGAGGTAGAATCTGATGGTGAGAGTGATAACCAATCCATCAAATCATGTGATCTACCTTCTGATACAGCACAATCAGAAGTAGCAGTCAGCATCAAGTCCTCCTTGAACCTATCAGCTGATGTTGATGGTCCAAATGCTGACATTCACATGATCAATAAGTTGATCAACTCAGGAGTAATCCTGAAGGTCCTGAAAGGACTGGAGAGCAGGATTTAACACCTGAAGTTCAAACTTCAACTGCTGTCAGCACTGAAGAGAAGAAACTGCGTGAGTAGAAAGAGTTTGAAGGCTACTAAAGAGGATGTCAAGAAAGCAACCAATGCTTCCAAAGCATTGAAGAACAAGTCTTCTGTTGCTTCACCATCTTTAGTTGATGATCAACCTAAGATGAAGAAGAAACCATGTGAACATGTGGTTTGTTCAATCATCTTACAGATGATTGTTGGTACAAAAGAGGTTCCAAACTCAAACAAAAAGAAGAAATTAATGAGAAAATGGTAAAAATGAAAACTGAGTTTGAGACCACATTTGTATCAGCAACATCAAATCCTGTAACCTTAAGTCCTTAAAGCAATCCAAAAAGGAAGGAGTTAAACAGGTGACAGCTGAGGGTGCTCAAAAGAAGAGGTGCAACATAGGACCTTATCTAACTCCACTAGCAATGTGTCTGATGAGCTGAAAGCTTTATCACAAAATCAGACACAGCTGGTGATGATGGTACAACATCTGTTGGGTAGAGTTAACCAACTAGATTCTCCTATGTTGAAACCACAGAAAAGGAGGTCTAAGCCAAAGGACTCCTCTTCTACACCATCTTCCTCTTCTCAGGCTGTTGTTACAAATAAACATGTTAGTTTACCATCTATTGATGAGACCAGGCCAAAACCAAAAGGTTTGGGTCTCTAAAACTAACTGATTGTTTATTATTGCAGGGTTCTTCAACATGCCAAAGTAGCATCTGGTATGTAGACAGTGGGGGATCTATGCACATGACTGGGAACATCTCTCTTCTTCATGACTACTCTCAAGGAAAGAAGGGATTTGTCTCTTTTGGCAATGATGCTAGGGGTTACATCATCGGTAAGGGCTTTGTCTCCAATGGAGAAATCAAATTTGATGATGTTAATCATGTGGAAAATCTCAAGTACAACCTCTTGAGTGTCAGTCAAATGTGTGATAAAGGCCATGTTGCCCTTTTCACAAGTCAAAACTGTAGGATTCTGTCATCCAAAGTTTTGCACTTGATTGACAAGGTGTTGGATGATCACACTCTCCTGAAAGCCAACAGGACAGGAAGAGTGTATGCCTTAGATCTCTCTAAGAAGATAGATCTCAAAGGCAATCCTTGCCTATTTTCCAACAGCCTCTCAAGAATCTAAACTGTGGCACAGGAGGCTTGGTCATGTAATCTCAAAAACATGAATCAGCTTAGCCACAATAGTTTAGTCAGAGGCTTACCAATAAAGGAGTTCCACTGTGATGAAACATGCACTGCTTGTTTAAAAGGAAAACAGCACAAGGTCTCATTTCCTCCTATTGAAGTGTCCAAGTCCACTGCCTGCTTGCAATTACTGCATATGGATCTATTTGGTCCTGTGAGAGTAATGAGCATGGCAAAGAAGAAATACTGTCTGGTAATTGTGGATGATTACTCCAGATTTGTATGGACTTTCTTTCTACATTCAAAGGATGAGGCTGCTCAGAAGATTATCCACTTTGTGCTGTACATTGAGAAGCAGTATTCCCTTCCAGTCAAGTGTATTAGGAGTGATAATGGAACTGAGTTCAGAAATCATACACTTGATGACTTCTATCTTTCAAAGGGAATCAAAAGGCAGTTCAGCATTCCAAGGACTCCAGAACAAAATGGAGTAGTGGAGAGAAAGAACAGGACCCTCATTGAAGCTGCAAGGTCCATGCTGGCTGACTCAGGTTTGCCATTGACTTTTGGGCCGAAGCTGTCAACACAGCTTGTTATGTGCAAAATAGAGTTTTAGTAAATCAGAGGTTGATGAAGACTCCATATGAAGTTCTCCATCATTTGGCTCCTCTGATTTCATTTTTCAAAGCATTTGGGTGTCCCTGTTTCATTCAACACAAAGGATCAACTCCACAAATTTGATCCTAAGGTGGATGCAGGATACTTTGTTGGTATTCATCTACTTGCAAGGCATACAGAGTCTTCAACTGCAGAACAAAGATGGTGAAGAAACTCTACATGTTAAGTTTAATGAATCTCCAAAGGACAAGATTCCACAAAGTCCTGTGGAGTTATTTGATTTGGACATACTGCAATATGTTCCTTATCAAACTCCTGCTGTTGCTCCTGTCAACAGTTCACCACCTGGTGGTACTGCTGATGATGATGATGATGCAGTACTCACCTCTTCAGGTTTAGTGATCAGCTGCCTGACTCAACTAGACCTGATGTTCCTGTAGCGCCAGTAGCACCATCCACAACAAATGCTGATGAGATTTCTTCGAATTCAACTTCCTTTGAATTACCATCCACTGATTGGTTTCAAGGAAATGATTCACCATCACCATCTGTTGCTGCTGAACCGGCTACAAACACTTGCACAGATCTCATTGTGTATCAAGATCTGAAGAATCACCCTATGTCTCAAATCATTGGTGATATCACTGCTGGAGTATCAACAAGAAGTCAATTGTCAAATTTCTGCTTCTATGCTCTCTTCATCAGTCAGCAAGAGCCAAAGAATTATCACATTGCTTTAAAGGACAATGGATGGGTTGATGCCATGCAGCTTGAGCTTCTTCAGTTCAAGAAACAGCAAGTGTGGGAACTGGTTCCTCTACCTCCAGGTAAGTGTGCAATAGGCACTAAATGGGTGTTTAGGAACAAAACTGATGAAAATGGGCTTATTGTTAAGAACAAGGCCAGACTGGTTGTTCAGGGGTTTGCACAAGAAGAAGGTATTGATTATGATGAAACCTTTGCCCCTGTAGCCAGACTGGAAGCAATTCGATTGTTTTTAGCTTATGCTGCTTATCAAAAACTTAAAGTCTTTCAAATGGATGTCAAAAGTGCATTTTTGTATGGAAAAGTAAAGAAGAGGTTTATGTATGTCAACCTCCAGGCTTTGAGGACAATAAACATCCTAATTGGGTGTATAAGCTTGATAAAGCTCTTTATGGGTTAAAACAAGCTCCCAGAGCCTGGTATGAGACATTATCAAACTTTCTTCTGGAAAACAATTTCACTAGAGGCTCCATAGACAAGACTTTATTCATTAAGAAAGTTGGGCAGCATAATCTACTTGTTCAAATTTATGTAGATGATATCATTTTTGCATCCTCTGATCCAAAGTTGTGTGATGCCTTTACAAAGTTGATGCAACAGAAGTTTGAAATGAGTGCCATGGGAGAATTACAGTTCTTTCTAGGGTTGCAAATCAAACAAAAGGCTGATGGAATTTTAATTCATCAATCCAAATATACAAAAGATCTTTTGCAAAAGTTTGATTTACAAAACTGTAAGCCCTGTTCTACTCCCATGAGCAGCACCACACAACTGGACTCAGATCAGAAAGGTAAAGTGGTTGATGAAACACTTTACAGATGTATGATTGGGTCCTTGATGTATTTAACAGCTTCTAGACCAGATATTATGTTTGCTACATGTGTTTGTGCTAGATTTCAGGCTGCACCTAAAGAGTCTCATCTGATTGCAGTCAAAAGGATCTTTAGATATCTGCAAGGCACTCCATCTCTAGGTTTATGGTATTCTACCGGACATTCTGGTAAATTAGTTGCTTTTTCTGACAGTGACTATGCAGGGTGTAAGTTGACCAGGAAATCAACTTCTGGTGGATGTCAATCCTAGGCAACTGCTTGATTTCTTGGCAGAGCAAGAAACAGACCTCAGTTGCTACATCCACTGCGGAAGCAGAGTACATTGCTGCTGCAAGCTGTACATCTCAGGTACTCTGGCTTCAAAACCAACTTTTGGATTATGGCATTACAGAGACTAAGACTCCATTGTTAATGGATAGTGCTTCAGCTCTTTGCATTGTCAAAAATCCAGTCCAGCACTCTAGGACCAAACATATAGAGATCAGACATCATTTTATAAGGGATTGTTTTGAAAAAGGTCTGATTGATCCTAAGTTTGTGCCTAGTGCTGATGAGCTTGCAGACATTTTTACTAAGCCTTTGGATAGTTCAACTTTCCAAAACCTGGTGTTAAGGCTTGGTATGCTGCAGCTAGAATAGGTGACAACTACTGATGATCTCAGTAATTCATACTGATGATCATAAGTACCCATGTCACATATAAGTACTGATGAGCTCTTTTAACCTCAGTAGTTTTATAACTACTGAAGGCTAAATGTCTCACAAGTACTGAAGTACTTCATCTGTTCTAACTACTGATGTAGTTACAACTACTGATGCAGTCATAACTACTGCAATCAGTAAAAACAGATAAGTACTGATGTCCTATGAAACAACTGAAATCAGCCATAAAGACTGATGAATGTGTTGAGGACAGTTTGAAACAGCTGAAAAGCTAAGAATTGACGAAAACAGCTGAAGAGAACTTTCTCTTCAGTCGTTTGTACAACTGCTGTTTCATTTTAAACAACTGAAGCAAAACCACGTCTTCAGTAGTTTTATAACTACTGATGACTAAACCCTTGTCTTCCATAGTTTCATAACTACTGATGACAAACACCATGTCCTCAGTTGTTTCAATCATCTGAAGTCAAAACCACGGTCTTCAGTAGTTTCTAACTACTGATGCCTAACACCACGACTTCAGCTGTTTCAACGTCTGAAAGGATAATACCATGTCAACGGTCGTTTAAAACTACTGATGACTAACACCACATCCTTCAGTGTTTCCTCACCCGTACCCTATAATACCCTTAACCTAGCTCTCATGCTTCATCTTCTTCAAACCTAACGTTCCTCTCCAAAACTTCCTTCTCCATGGCGTCTATGCAAATTAAACCGCGACACAACTGTGTTGCCTACCTCACAAAATCGCCCTGGACTAAGTTCGATACTGCTATCGATCTTATGGTTCAGTCCCAATACAACAAGGCATTCCTTCTGAACCCCGTTTACATGCCGAATCCTTGAACCAATTTTGGATGAACGTTACTGTTACAACTGAGGAGAGCAACACACGATCCTCCGGTCAGTCGTCAACAACAAAGAAGTAGTCATACTCCTGCAACAATCCTTAAAATTCTTCAACTGAGTGATGCTACTCTCCTGCTGGATATCCGAAGGGCACCATAGATCTATCATTTGCTCCGCATGGATATCAAGGGGATCTCAGTGCCACCACCATCATGAGAAACACTTTAATGACGCTGAGCGCCTGATTTTTCACATGGTAAATGTATGTTGGCCCCTAAGACATCGTCTTGGTATCAAATGTCTACCAAATGGCAGCAGGTAATGTATTCTATCCTTGAGCAACAACCACTAAACTTTTCAAATTAATATTTTCAGAGCTCAAAGATATGGCTCAAAAACTAACTGCCAACCGTTGGATACTCTATCCACGGTTCATAATGGCCATTATTATAGACCAGCTTAATGCCGAGGGACTTGTTGGCTTGGGAGTCCCTGCTACGGCTGTTCTGCCCGAAGTATACTCCCGGCACAACTCTGACCGGACACTCAAACTGGCTGCCAAGCTGCGAAAACCCACGCAGCTGGAACCCACACCAGCCACCACCTCCAATCCAATGTCCCCACCAAACCCACCAAAAAGAAACCCAAAATGGCTACTCAGGGAATTGAGTCCCCTGAGGATGCTCCTGCACCACAACGCAGGATATATCTACTAGTCCAAACCCCCTAGTGGATACAATGACTCTTCCACCAGCCACAGCCGCTCAGGCCTCCCTTTCAACAGGAGCCTGCAGCAACCCACGGGCACCTACTTATCTGGGATCTTACTCACTTGAGGAGATTGCCATTGAAAGCACCATCCACCCCAGGTGCACACTGCTTCTAACCCTTACCCCAAACAACCGCCTCTCACAGCCCAACTTTAATAGTTGCACATGCTGACTCAATTGCACTCCTCACCCCCTCCCCAGAAACCACTTGCTACTGGGAATTCCTCTACAATTGAGGGGGAGGAACAGTGCACCTGAGAACCCACAGCACAGGGGTTTCCCAATTCTATCTCCTGGTGTAGACAAGGAGCTTAGAATATCTAGTGAGGCTGCACCTCCTCTGACTCATCACTCAGCACATGATGAGCAGAGTGAGGCTGGTAACATTGCTAAGACCTCCCTAGAGGCAACAGCTGATGATGGACATTGTCCTGAGGCTGGAAGTCCCCAGTACAAGCACAAGGGGTACATGCACCAACTGGTCTACACCCAGTGCTGTAAATCCTGCTCTAAGCAGGAGGTCAGGTGATTCAGTATCAATTGATGATGACCTGAGCTTCTTCTATGATGTAGTTGCTCAAAACACCATTCTAGAGGATGAGGTTAGCAGACTCAAAGCTGCTGGCCAAGATGTCTCAGGATGCAAGTCAATCTGCCACCATCATAACACCCACAGATGGCACCTTCCCTTGAAGGTTTCCCAAACACAGAGCCACCCCAAAATCAACACCTGCCTCTGCTTCAGGCCCTACTTCTCAGGAACAGAACCCTCCTGAGCAAATAGGTGTTGTACTCCAAAATTCCCTCCCTCTCATCACCCCCATAATCACTGATATAGTGATCAAAGCCCTTGATGAGAGGCTTTCCTTAACATTACAGCCCCTGGTTGATGCTGTTGTCCAAAAGACTCTTTCTGCGGTACCAACCCTTCCTCCAATGCAACCAAAAGGGGGAGAGTACTGCAGTGAAAGAAAGGAAGAGGAAAAGATCTAAGGAAAAGGAAGAGGAGGAGAAAGAACAACAACCAATGCTCACCTATAAGAGAAAGAAAGGTGCTGATGAGCACATTGCTGAAGATAAAGCCTTGGAGCTACTGATAAAAGGCTGATGCCGACACAGCAGATCAATGGACAACATCATTGATCAGCTGTTTAGGCAAGGCCATGACACCAATAAACTTGACTCTGAGATTCAACGACTAGAGATTGAAGAAATCCAGACAGATGGGCAAGTTATGAAGTGTTAGAAAGAGAAGGCTTGAAATCATGATCAGATTTATTGCAAAATATCTTGGAAGGTCAATGATCGAAATCAAAGCTTGGTCCAGGGACAGTATCTTGGCAATCACCACCAAGATCTGCTCATCTGAATATATACTAAGGGGCTTGTTATTGAAGCTTTGAATGAAGCAGGTGCTGGGAGCAGACTGAGCTAGCCAAGCAATCAAAGCCACACTCACCTCAAGGATGCTAGAACAGCCTGTCAACATTCCCACACCAAAACCACCCAAAACACAACCCACCAAACCAACTCCCTTACCCTCAAACCCATAGCCGATGATATACCCTGAAGAAGAGAAAGGATATTGAGGCTAGAAGATGATGATGAAGATGATGAAGACATGCTGCCGCTCTCGCTGTGATTCAGTTGCCTAAGGCCACAAGTCACTCCTCAGCAATTCTCCTGAAGTCCAAGACAAATGGTTAAAGTGAAGCTAGAAGAAGAAGAGCTTCATAAACTGCATGATGAGGTTGCTGAAGAGAGTTGACAAAGCTTATGCAGCCACATCTTCTATCATCATATGAAGGAGCAAGCCCTCAGACTTTACACTCTCAGGCATACCTTTCAATATCAAAAGGAAAGAGTGAGGATTTGGCCTGATCCCAGGGTCTCTCACAGAATTCATAAGAACAATAACCTCAGAGATACATTGGCCAGGTGAAAAAGATCGTAGATGAGTGATCCTCTCTGGTCTTTGTAGTTTCACCCTGGGAAATCCTAGAAGACTTCAAGAAGGCCTACAAAGCTAATCTACCCCTCAAAGATGCTGAAAACAAAATAGTGAAAAAGGGGGTTAGTTTACAAGAGGCTTGAGGAAGTCAGGAAAAATGAGCTCCAGTTGTTCCTAGAGGGTAATCACCCGATGATTTTGCTTACAGAATAATAACAACTGTGGAGCTAAAGAATGGGAAACAGGCCAAATACCTGTCTGAGTTTATGGGCCTGAATCATTGTTTGAAGGAGGTACTGAAGTGCTAACTATGGAGGAACAAATCACTTCCTTGAGGCCTACACAAGAGAGTCGTACAGACTCATTATGGGAAGTAAATCTCATGAATGGGATAACAACTCTGTGTCCAGTTCCCCAAAACAGAGTTCCCATTCATACTCTGCCAAACAAATATTTTGAGATTTCTTCCCAGGCCGGAGCTTACATGGGTCATCTTCTCTACTGATCAAGAAGGAAAAAGACCAACATTTGCCATCAATAAGTGGGAGTATAAATAAGTTAGAGGTTTTGGCTGCATTGGTTCAGGGGGAGTTTGTTGGACCAAAAGAACCAATGAGCCAAGATCAGAAAACCTCTAAGTCCCACACGGTATCACAACACTGCTGAAAGCCTCATCAGTAGTTTGACAAGTGCTGAAGACTTCAACAGCTGAATCAAGTGCTGAAGACCTTACAGCTGAAGAACCAAAGTGCTGAAGTACAACAGCTGAAGAACACAAGTGCTGAAGCTGAAAGACCAAAGTACTGAAGTACAAAGCTGAAGAGTTCACAAGTGCTGAGATCAACAACAATTGATGTACAAAGTCTGAAGACAAAGACTGAAGACATCAGCTGATGATATCTACTGAAGTCATCAGCTGATGAAACACCTGAAGGTCAAGTCTGAAGATCAAGTATTGAAGCCTCAGTAGTTTGTCACAACTGCTGAAGAGTACTTCTTCAGTAGTTGTGATATCAGTAGTTTTATTTTCTATGTTTCAGTAGTTTTGTAAAACGACTGAAGAGTTTGTTCTTCAGTCGTTGTAGTTTCAGTAGTTTTATATTTTGTACTTAACTTGCTGATTGTTCTCAGTAGTTGTGAACATTTCAGTAGTTTGTTAAGAATTAGTTATTTCTGTATTGGATCTGCCAGTTGTCACTTTCCGTGACAACAGCAGTGACTGTTGCACTCTATATAAGGAGTGACAACCTATTGTAATCATTGAGTGAAATGAGTAATTGAATGGACTGAATGATTGATTCGATTAGAATATTCTACATCTATATAACATTCCTAGAAATCAGAAATACATATTCTCTCCCTATAACCGTATGCGGTCTTAATGCTTACAAATATCGATTGCTTGCTACAATTTGTCTAATTCGTGTTTGTATTCCGCTGCTTTATATTCTGATACATCAAACTTGTGATCACTGATCCTGTCACTGAAGACCAAAGTACTGAAGTACAACAGCTGGAGAGTTTACAAGTGCTGAAGATCAACAACTGATGTACAAAGTCTGAAGACAAAGACTGAAGACAATCGATGATATCTACTGAAGTCATCAGCTGATGAAACATCTGAAGTTCAAGTCTAAGACCAAGTACTGAAGTTTCAGTATTTTGTCACAACAGCTGAAGAGTACTTCTTCAGTAGTTGTGATATCAGTAGTTTTATAATTTTACTTTCAGTAGATATCATCAGCTAATGTCTTCAGTCTTTGTCTTCAGACTTTGTACATCAGTTGTTGATCTTCAGCACTTGTAAACTCTCAGCTGTTGTACTTCAGTACTTTGGTCTTCAGCTTCAGCACTTGTGTTCTTCAGCTGTTCAGCTTCAGTACTTGTGTTCTTCAGCTGTTCAGCTTTAGTACTTGTGTTCTTCAGCTGTTCAGCTTCAGTACTTGTGTTCTTCAGCTGTTGAACTTCAGCACTTTAGTCTTCAACTGTTTAAGTCTTCAGCACTTGATCTTCAGCTGTTGAAGTCTTCAGTGTTGTCAAACTGCTCTGATGAAGCTTTCAGCAGTTGTTGTGATATCATGTGGGACTTAGAGGTTTTCTGATCTTGGCTCATTGTTTCTTTTGGTCCAACAATAAGGATATCATAAGCCTAAGGAAAGAAAATCCATCACTACAACCCTACACTTGTTACATATGGATCTCTTTGGCCCCACCCGTGTAATGACTCTAGAAAGGACCTCTCGTTGTTTAGTGATCTGTATAAGTATATGTTTATGGATACAGATTTAAGAAAATGTAATATATATTTATGTACACAAGGTTGATCATTTTTATTATTTTAGTTTAGGTTAATTAAGTTAATTGTTATAAGTTGGTGTTATAAAAAGTCTTCAATATTTATTTGAAGTATGTTCATAAGACTTTTAACTCTCGAGGTTTATATATATTTTTCTATTTAAGGTGTCTTTATGATTTATAAGTTAGGTTTATTGAGTTTTTGTTAATGGGGTTAGTGATAAGATTGTTATGATTTCTCTGGATGTTTAGTTTTGGTAAACTGGGGTTGAGAGTTTTGGAATTTTTAACATTTGATAGACTTACACAAGAAAAATTTAGACCATGCTAAAGACATACTCAAAAGATTCAACATGATTGAGTGTATGATTGCTAAGACACCCATAGCATAACCACTCCCTTGGGTCTGATCTTAAGGGAGAGTGTGTGGATGAACACCTTTAAGGGCTATGATTGGGTCTCTTATGTATCTCACAGCTAGCAGGTCTGATATCATATTTGCCACATGTATTTGTGCAAGATATCAAGCCAACCCCAAGATGGTGTCTGATATATCTGCAAGCTCATCAGCACTTGGCACAAACTTTGGATCAATGAGACCTTTTTCAAAACAATCCCTAACAAAATGGTGTCTGATCTCTATATGTTTGGTCCTAGAATGCTGGTCTGGATTCTTGACAATACACAGAGCTGAAGCACTATCCATTAACAATGGAGTCTTAGTCTCTGTAATGCCATAATCCAATAATTGGTTCTGAAGCCAGAGTACCTGAGATGTACAACTTGCAACAGCAATGTACTCTACTTCAGCAATGGATGTAGCAACAGATGTTTGTTTCTTACTCTGCCAAGAAATCAAACAGTTGCCTAGGAATTGACATCCACCAGAAGTTAACTTACACTCTGCATAGTCACTATCAGAAAAAGCAACTAATTTGCAAAAGTGTCCAGTGGAATACAAAAGACCTCGAGATTGTGTACCTTGCAGATATCTAAAGATCCTCTTGACTGCAATCAAATGAGACTCTTTAGAACAGCCTGAAATCTAGCACAACACAAGTTGCAAGCATAATATCTGGTCTAGAAGCTGTAAGTACATCAAGGACCCAATCATACATCTCTAAAGTGTTTCATCAACAGCTTTACCTTTCTGATCTACATCCAGTTATGTGGTGTTGCACATGGGAGTAGAACAGGGCTTACAGTTTTGTAAATCAAACTTATTCAAAGATTTTTTGTATATTTTGACCGATGAATGAGGGTTCCATCAGCCTTTTGTTTGATTTGCAAGCCTAGAAAGAACTGTAATTCTCCCATTGCACTCATTTCAAACTTTTGTTACATTAAACTTGTAAAATCATCACATAACTGGGGATCAGAGGATGCAAAAATTATATCATCAACATAAGTTTGAACAAGTAGCTTATGCTGATCCACTTTCTTAATAAACAAAGTTTTATCTATGGAGAGTGAATTTATTTTGAAGAATAAAATTTGAAAGTGTTTCATACCAGGCTCTAGGAGCTTGCTTCAACCCATAAAGAGCCTTATCAAGTTTATACACCCAATCAGGATGTTTATTGTCCTCAAAACCTGGTGGTTGACACACATAAACCTCTTCTTTTATTTTTCCATATAAAAAAGAAGTTTTGACATCCATTTGAAAAACTTTAAGATTGTGGAATGCAGCATAGGCTAAGAACAATCTAATTGCCTCCAGTCTGGCTACAGGGGCAAAGTTTCATCATAATCAATACCTTCTTCTTGTGAAAACCCCTGTACAACCAGTCTAGCCTTGTTCTTGACAATAAGCCCATTTACATCAGTTTTATTCCTAAACACCCACTTAGTGTCTATTGCACACTTACCTGGGGGTAGAGGAACCAGTTCCCATACTTGCTGCTTTTGAACTGAAGTAGCTCAACTGCATGGCTTCAACCCATCCATTGTCTCTTAAAGCACATGATAGTTCTTTGGCTCTAGCTGACTGATGAAGAGAGCATAGAAGCAGAAGTTGGACAATTGACTTCTGGTTGAGACACCGGCATTGATATCACCATGATTTGAGACATGGGGTGATTCTTCAGCTCTTGGTACACTATAAGATCATGCAAGTGTTTGTAGCAGGTTCAGCAGCAACATAGGTTGATCCAGACTCTTGAAACCAAGTATGAGATGGCAATTCAAATGATGGAGAGGAGTCAGAAATCTCATCAGCATTTGTTGTGGATGGAGCTGCTGAAGCTACAGGAACATCAAGTTTAGTGGACTCAGGCAGTTGATCACTAAACTTGAAAAGGTGAGTATTGATTCATCATCATCTTCAATACCACTAGATGGAAGACTTGCTACAGAAGATGATTTATTCACATGATCTGCAACAGCTAGAGTTGATAAGGAACAAATTGCAGTATATCTAGATCAAACAACTCCATAGGCTTTTGTGGAATTTTATCCTTAGGAGATTCATTGAACTTCACATGCAAGGTTTCTTCAACTATCTTTGTTCTGCAGTTGAAGACTCTATAAACCTTGCATGTGGATGAATATCTACAAAATACCCTGCATCCACCTTAGGATCAAATTTGTGGAGTTGATCCTTTGTGTTGAGAATGAAACAAGGACACCCAAGGCTTTGAAGAATGAAATTAGAGGAGCCAAATGATGTAGAACTTCATATGGAGTTGTTGGACCAAAAGAACCAATGAGCCAAGATCAGAAAATCTCTAAGTCCCACACGGTATCACAACAACTGCTGAAAGCCTCATCAGTAGTTTGACAAGTGCTGAAGACTCAACAGCTGAAGATCAAGTGCTGAAGATCTTAACAGCTGAAGAATCAAAGTACTGAAGTACAACAGCTGAAGAACACAAGTGCTGAAGCTAAAAGACCAAAGTACTGAAGTACAACAGCTGAAGAGTCACAAGTGCTGAAGATCAAAACTGATGTACAAAGTCTGAAGACAAAGACTGAAGACATCAGCTGATGATATCTACTGAAGTCATCAGCTGATGAAACGCCTGAAGGTCAAAGTCTGAAGATCAAGTACTGAAGCCTCAGTAGTTTGTCACAACTGCTGAAGAGTACTTCTTCAGTAGTTGTTGATATCAGTAGTTTTATGTTTTATGTTTTAGTAGTTTTGTAAAACGACTGAAGAGCTTGTTCTTCAGTCGTTGTAGTTTCAGTAGTTTTATGTTTTTCAGTAGTTGTAAATGAGATGTTTAACACTTAGGAACATTTGTAGAAGATGTCAGTTGTTGACATCTTCAGTAGTTGTTAAACATCAGTAGTTATAAAACGGTTACATGTCACTTTCAAGTGACATCAGCCTACGTCATTCTTTTCTTTATAAGGAAAGATGACTCACCTGTAATCGTGCCTTTGAGGCCGACAATCCTAATGCAATATTCCTTTGTCGGATATTTCTCTCTTTATAACAAATTCTTTTATCGTTTTATATCAATTGTTCTTGTTGAATTTGTCTAATTCTGAGCTAATCCGCTGCTAAATCTGTTCAATCGATTAAACCAAGGGCTGAGATCCTAACAGGAGTCTTCATCAACCTCTGATTACTAAAACTCTATTCTGCATATAGCAAGCTGTGTTGACAGCTTCAGCCAAAAGGTCAATGGCAAACCAGAGTCAGCCAACATGGACCTTGCAGCTTCAATTAAAGTCCTGTTCTTTCTCTCCACTACTCCATTTTGTTCTGGAGTCCTGGGATGCTAACTGCCTCTTGATTCCTTTGAGAGATAAAAATCATCGTGTATGGTTTCTGAATTCTTTCCATTATCACTCCTTATACACTTGACTGATATGGAATACTGCTTCTCAACATACAACACAAAGTTCATAATCGTCTGAGCAACCTCATCCTTTGACTGCAAGAAGAAAGTCCATACAAATCTGGGGAGTAATCATCCACAATTACCAGACAGTATTTCTTCTTGCCATGCTCATCACTCTCACAGACCAAATAGATCCATGGCAGTAACTGCAAGCAGGCAGTGGACTTAGGTTCTTCAATAGGAGGAATGAGACTTTGTGTTGTTTTCCTTTCAAACAAGCAGCAGTGCAGGTTCATCACAATGGAACTCCTTTCTGGTAGATGACAGGATCAGCGATCACAAGTTGATGTATTAGAGTCAAAGCAGCGGATATGAACAAGAATAGACCGATTTAGCAAGCAATCGATACTTGTATGCATAAGAGCACATACGGTTATAAGGAGAGAATATAATTCTGATTTCAAGGAATGTTTATAGAATATTTCTAATCAAATCATTCATCATTCCATTCATTCAACACATATTACAATAGGTTGTCACTCCTTATATAGAGTGCAACAATCACTGCTGTTATCACGGAAAGTGACAACTGGCAGATCTAATACAAAAATAACTACTCTTAACAAACTACTGAAATGTTCAACTACTGAGAACATATCAGGTGTTAAGTAAATATAAAACTACTGAAACTAAACGACTGAAGACAAGCTCTTCAGTCGTTTTACAAGACTACTGAAACATAAAACTACTGAAACTAGAATATAAAACTACTGATATCACAACTACTGAAGAAGTACTCTTTAGCAGTTGTGACAAACTACTGAGGCTTCAGTACTTGATCTTCAGACTTTGACCTTCAGATGTTTCATCAGCTGATGACTTCAGTAGATATCATCAGCTGATGTCTTCAGTCTTTGTCTTCAGACTTTGTACATCAGTTGTTGATCTTCAGCACTTGTAAACTCTTCAGCTGTTGTACTTCAGTACTTTGTCTTTCAGCTTCAGCACTTGTGTTCTTCAGCTGTTCAGCTCAGTACTTGTGTTCTTCAGCTGTTGTACTTCAGCACTTTAGTTCTTCAGCTGTTGGAGTCTTCAGCACTTGATCTTCAGCTGTTGAAGTCTTCAGCACTTGTCAAACTGCTGATGAGGCTTTCAGCAGTTTTGTGATACCATGTGGGACTTAGAGGTTTTCTGATCTTGGCTCATTGGTTCTTTTGGTCCAACAACTCCCCCTGAACCAATGCAGCCAAAACCTCTAAATTATTCGTTGTCCCACTTATTGTTGGCAAAGTGTTGGTCTTTTTCCTTCTTGATCAGTAGAGAAGATGACCCATGTAAGCTCCGGCCTGGGAAGAAATCTCAATATTTGTTTGGCAGAGTATGAATGGGAACTCTGTTTTGGGGAACAGGACACAGAGTTGTTATCCCATTCATGAGATTTACTTCCCCATAATGAGTCTGTATGACTCTCGAACATAGGCCTCAAGGAGAACAACTTGTTCCTCCTGAGAGAGTTCTTCTACTCCTCCTTCGAAGAAGAACTCTGGACCATAGTACTCTGATAAGTACTTCATGGTCCTGCCATTTTTCAGCTCCACCGTAGTTACCTCCCTATATACAAATTCATCAGGATGGTTGCCTTCAAGGAGTAACTGGAGCTCATTCTTCTGGATGTCTTCAAGCTTTTTATATAACAACCCCTTCTTAATCATCTGTTTTCTAGTAAAGCTTGAGGGGTCTTCTTTGCTTGGTGAGCTTTCTTGAATTCATCAATGATTTCCCAAGGTGAGACTACAACGGCCAACATGATGGTAGAATCTATTTTTTTTCGTACCTGGCCATTGTATCTGTGAGGAATATTCTTTTATGGATTCTAGAACTCACCCTGGGGTCCGGCCATACTCTCACTCTCTCCTTTTGATACTGAAAGTGTGCCTGAGAGTGTACAGCCTTTGAGCATGCCCTTTCATGGCTTGAATAGATGATGACTGAGGAATTCCTTGTCAACCATCTTCAACAGTTGCTCATCGTGCGTTTTCTGCTGTTCTTCTTCTTCTATCTTGACTCTGACCATTTCCCTCTGAGAGTCAGGTGTGATCATGGGTTGACTTCGGGGTTTTGGCAGCTTTAGAACAGCAGAGAGTGGCAGACTATCATCTTCATCCTCCTCTTCGTTCTTCTTCTTCCATCCTCAGCACCCTTCTCCTCCTTCTGGGTGCATCACTGGATGATGGTTGGGTTGGTGAAGGAATTGGTTTTGAAGAATGAGATGTTTGGATTTTGGCTTAGAGATTGGTTGGGAGATTTGAGGGATAGGATCTGTTTGAGTGGGTGGAAGGGAAGGTTGATCTAGCATCTTTGTAGTTAGTTTCGCCTTTGTGAGTTTAGCCATCTCTAACCTTTTACCAGCCCCAGCCTCATCAAGGCTTCCACAATAATCCCTTTGTTGAATTGCTCAGACAGACAGATTCTGGTGGCTATAGCCAGAATGCTGTCCCTGGTCCACGCGCGAATCTCCATTAATGATCTTCCTAAGTATTTTGCAATAAAGCGGATCATTATTTCCAATCTCTCTTTTTCCAGAGCATCATACCCTGCCCATCGGGTTTGTATCTCTTGCACTTCCAACCTTCTGATCTCACTATCCAGTGTGGCTGTGTCAAACCCCTGCCTGAAGAGTTGTTCAATTATTTTATCCATGGATCGGCTGTGTGTAGTGTCAGCTTCTTTTACCAGCTCCTCCAAGGATTTGTCTTCAGCAGTATGATCATCAGCACTTTTCTTTCGCTTGTAAGTGAGCAGAGGTTGCTTTTCTTTCTCCTCCTCTTGGGCTTGCTTCTCTTCCTTCTTTCCTCTGTCTTTTCCTCTTCTTTTCTTTCACTGCAGTACTCTCCCCCTTTTGGGATGCATTGGAGGAGGGGGTTTGTACCGCAGAAAGAGTCTTTTGTACAGCAGCATCAATCAAGGGCTGTAAAGTTGAGGAAAGCCTCTCATCAATGGCTTTAGTCACAATATCAGTGATTATGGGTGTGATGAGAGGGAGGGAATTTTGAAGTACAACCCTATTTGCTCAGGAGGGTTCTGTTCCTGAGAAGTAGGGCCTGAAGCAGAGGCAGGTGGTTGAGTTTGGAGTGGCTCAGTGTTTGGGAACCTTCAAGTGAAGGTGCCATCTGTGGGTGGGTAGAGGCAGATGGTCTTTCTCCTTGTGAGAGTTGATCAAGTAGGTTTTGCAGCCTACTGACTTTCTCTTCAAGGATTGTGTTCTGGGCAAGAACATCATAGAAAAAGCCCAGGTCATCATCAGCCGAAGCTGAATCATCTCCTCCTCTGCTTAGAGCAGGATTTACATGCACTGGGTGTAGACCAGTTGATGCATGTGCCCCTTGTGCTTGGTACTGGGGACTTCCAGCCTCAGGACAGTGTCCATCATCAGCTGTTGCCTCTAGTGAGGTCTTGCAATGTTACCAGCCTCATTCTGATCATGTGCTGAGTCAGAGGAGGTGGCAGCCTCACTAGATATTCTAAGCTCCTTGTCTACACCAGGAGATAGAAGTGGTAAACCCCTGTGCTGTGGGTTCTCAAGTGCACTGTGTTCCTCCCCCTCAATTGTAGAGGTATTCCCAGTAGTAAGTGGTTTCTGGGGAGGGGGTGAGGAGTGCAGTTGAGTCAGCACTTGTGCAACTATTAAAGTTGGGCTGTGAGGGGCGGTTGTTTGGGGTGAAGGGATAGAAGCAGTGTGCACCTGGGGAGGTTGGTGCTCTTCAATGGCAATCCCTCAAGTGAGGAAGATCCCAGATATGTAGGTACCCCTTGTGGTTGCTGCAGGCTCCTGTTGAGAGGAAGCCTGAGCGGCTATGGCTGGAAGAGTCATTGTATCCACTAGGGGGTTTGGACTAGTGGATATATCCTGCGTTTGTGTTGCAGGGGCATCCTCAGGGGACTCAATTCCCTGAGTAGCCGTTTTGGGTTTCTTTTGGTGGGTTTGGTGGGGACTTTGATTTGGAGGTGGTGGCTGTGGGTTCCAGCTGCGTGGGTTTTCGCAGCTTGGCAGCCATTTTAGTGTCTGGTCAGAGTTGTGCCGGGAGTATACTTCCGGCAGAACAGCCGTAGCAGGGACTCCCAAGCCAACAAGTCCCTCAGCATTAAGCTGGTTTGTAATGATGGCCATTATGAACCGTGGATATAGTATCCAACGGTTGGCAGTTAGTTTTTGAGCCATGTCCTTGAGCTCCGAAAATATTATTTCTGAAAAGTTTAGTGGTTGTTGCTCAAGAATAGAATACATTACCTGCTGCCATTTTGTCGACATTTGATCCCAAGACGACGTCTTAGGGGCCAAACATACATTCACCATGTGAAATTAGGCGCTCAGCGTCATTAAAGTGTTTCTTCATGATAGTGGAGGCACTGAGATCGCCTTGATATCCATGTTGGGCAAAGGATAGATCTGTGGTGCCCTTCGGATATCCAGCAGGAGAACTAGCATCATTCAGATGAAGAATTTGGCGGATTATTGCAGGAGTGATGACTACTTCTTTTTGTTGACGACCGACTGGAGAGATGGTGTGTTGTTCTCCCCAGTGGTAATAGTAACGTTCATCCAAAATTGTTGAAGGGATCGGCATGTAGTATGGGATTCAGAAGAAATGCCGTATTGTATTGGGACTGAACCATAAGATCGATAGCAGTATCGAACTTAGTCCAGATAGGCGATTTAGTGAGGTAGGCAACACAGTTGTGTCGCGGTTTAATTTGCATGGACGCCATTGAGAAGAGAGAAGTTTTGGAGAGGAACGTTAGGTTTGAAGAAGATGAAGCATTGAAGATTAGGTCAGGGATATTTATAGGGTACGGGTAAGAAAACGACTGAAGGATGTGGTGTTAGTCATCAGTAGTTTTAAACGACCGTTGACATGGTATTATCCTTTCAGACGTTGAAACAGCTGAAGTCGTGGTGTTAGGCATCAGTAGTTTAGAAACTACTGAAGACCGTGGTTTTGACTTCAGATGATTGAAACAACTGAGGACTTGGTGTTTGTCATCAGTAGTTATGAAACTACTGAAGACAGTGGTTTTGTCATCAGCTGTTGTAAACAACTGAAGACTTGGTATTAGTCATCAGTAGTTATAAAACTACTGAAGACATGGTTTTGCTTCAGTTGTTTAGAATGAAACAGCAGTTGTACAAACGACTGAAAAGAAATTTCTCATCAGCTGTTTTCGTCAATTCTTAGCTTTTCAGCTGTTTCATACTGTCCTCAACACATTCATCAGTCTTTTTGCTGATTTCAGTTGTTTCATAGGACATCAGTACTTATCTGTTTTTACTGATTGTAGTAGTTGTAACTGCATCAGTAGTTGTAACTACATCAGTAGTTTAGAACAGATGAAGTACTTCAGTACTTGTGAAATTTAGCCTTCAGTAGTTATAAACTGCTGAGGGTAAAAGAGCTCATCAGTACTTATATGTGACATAGTTACTAATGATCATCAGTACTTATTACTAAGATCATCAGTAGTTGTCACTTATTCTAGCTGCAGCATACCAAGCCTTAACACCAGGTTTTGGAAAGTTGAACTATCCAAAGGCTTAGTAAAAATGTCTGCAAGCTCATCAGCACTAGGCACAAACTTAGGATCAATCAGACCTTTTTCAAAACAATCCCTTATAAAATGATGTCTGATCTCTATATGTTTGGTCCTAGAGTGCTGGACTGGATTTTTGACAATGCAAAGAGCTGAAGCACTATCCATTAACAATGGAGTCTTAGTCTCTGTAATGCCATAATCCAAAGTTGGTTTTGAAGCCAGAGTACCTGAGATGTACAACTTGCAGCAGCAATGTACTCTGCTTCAGCAGTTGATGTAGCAACTGAGGTCTGTTTCTTGCTCTGCCAAGAAATCAAGCAGTTGCCTAGGAATTGACATCCACCAGAAGTTGATTTCCTGGTCAACTTACACCCTGCATAGTCACTGTCAGAAAAAGCAACTAATTTACCAGAATGTCCAGTAGAATACCATAAACCTAGAGATGGAGTGCCTTGCAGATATCTAAAGATCCTCTTGACTGCAATCAGATGAGACTCTTTAGGTGCAGCCTGAAATCTAGCACAAACACATGTAGCAAACATAATATCTGGTCTAGAAGCTGTTAAATACATCAAGGACCCAATCATACATCTGTAAAGTGTTTCATCAACCACTTTACCTTTCTGATCTGTATCCAGTTGTGTGGTGCTGCACATGGGGTAGAACAGGCTTACAGTTTTGTAAATCAAACTTTTGCAAAAGATCTTTTGTGTATTTGGACTGATGAATGAAAATTCCATCAGCCTTTTGTTTGATTTGCAACCCCAGAAAGAACTGTAATTCTCCCATGGCACTCATTTCAAACTTCTGTTGCATCAACTTTGTAAAGGCATCACACAACTTTGGATCAGAGGATGCAAAAATGATATCATCTACTAAATTTGAACAAGTAGATTATGCTGCCCAGCTTTCTTAATGAATAAAGTCTTATCTATGGAGCCTCTAGTGAAATTATTTTCCAGAAGAAAGTTTGATAATGTCTCATACCAGGCTCTAGGAGCTTGTTTTAACCCATAAAGAGCCTTATCAAGCTTATACACCCAATTAGGATGTTTATTGTCCTCAAAGCCTGGAGGTTGACATACATAAACCTCTTCTTTAATTTTTCCATACAAAAATGCACTTTTGACATCCATTTGAAAAACTTTAAGGTTTTGATAAGCAGCATAAGCTAAAAACAATCGAATTGCTTCCAGTCTGGCTACAGGGGCAAAGGTTTCATCATAATCAATACCTTCTTCTTGTGCAAACCCCTGAACAACCAGTCTGGCCTTGTTCTTAACAATAAGCCCATTTTCATCAGTTTTGTTCCTAAACACCCATTTAGTGCCTATTGCACACTTACCTGGAGGTAGAGGAACCAGTTCCCACACTTGCTGTTTCTTGAACTGAAGAAGCTCAAGCTGCATGGCATCAACCCATCCATTGTCCTTTAAAGCAATGTGATAATTCTTTGGCTCTTGCTGACTGATGAAGAGAGCATAGAAGCAGAAATTTGACAATTGACTTCTTGTTGATACTCCAGCAGTGATATCACCAATGATTTGAGACATAGGGTGATTCTTCAGATCTTGATACACAATGAGATCTGTGCAAGTGTTTGTAGCAGGCTCAGCAGTAACAGATGGTGATGGTGAATCATTTCCTTGAAACCAATCAGTGGATGGTAATTCAAAGAAGTTGAATTCGAAGAGATCTCATCAGCATTTGTTGTGGATGGTGCTACTGGAGCTACAGGAACATCAGGTCTAGCTGAATCAGGCAGCTGATCACTAAACCTGAAGAGGTGAGTACTGCAATCATCATCATCATCAGCAGTACCACCAGGTGGTGAACTGTTGACAGGAGCAACAGCAGGAGTTTGATAAGGAACATATTGCAGTATGTCCAAATCAAATAACTCCACAGGGCTTTGTGGAATCTTGTCCTTTGGAGATTCATTAAACTTAACATGTAGAGTTTCTTCAACATCTTCTTTGTTCTGCAGTTGAAGACTCTGTATGCCTTGCAAGTAGATGAATAACCAACAAAATACCCTGCATCCACCTTAGGATCAAATTTATGGAGTTGATCCTTTGTGTTGAGAATAAAACAGGGACACCCAAATGCTTTGAAAAATGAAATCAGAGGAGCCAATGATGGAGAACTTCATATGGAGTCTTCATCAACCTCTGATTTACTAAAACTCTATTTTGCACATAGCAAGCTGTGTTGACAGCTTCAGCCCAAAAGGTCAGTGGCAAACCTGAGTCAGCCAGCATGGACCTTGCAGCTTCAATGAGGGTCCTGTTCTTTCTCTCCACTACTCCATTTTGTTCTGGAGTCCTTGGAATGCTAAACTGCCTTTTGATTCCCTTTGAAAGATAGAAGTCATCAAGTGTATGATTTCTGATTCAGTTCCATTGTCACTCCTAATACACTTGACTGGAAGGGAATACTGCTTCTCAATATACAACACAAAGTGAATAATCTTCTGAGCAGCCTCATCCTTTGAATGTAGAAAGAAAGTCCATACAAATCTGGAGTAATCATCCACAATTACCAGACAGTATTTCTTCTTTGCCATGCTCATTACTCTCACAGGACCAAATAGATCCATATGCAGTAATTGCAAGCAGGCAGTGGACTTAGGCACTTCAATAGGAGGGAATGAGACTTTGTGTTGTTTTCCTTTTAAACAAGCAGTGCAGGTTTCATCACAGTGGAACTCCTTTATTGGTAAGCCTCTGACTAAACTATTGTGGGTAAGCTGATTCATGTTTTTGAGATTAACATGACCAAGCCTTCTGTGCCACAGTTTAGATTCTTGAGAAGAGGCTTTGGAAAATAGGCAAGGATTGCCTTTGAGATCTATTTCTTAGAAAGATCTAAGGCATACACTCTTCCTGTCCTGTTGGCTTTCAGGAGAGTGTGATCATCCAACACCTTGTCAATCAAGTGCAAAACTTTGGATGACAGAATCCTACAGTTTTGACTGGTGAAAAGAGCAACATGGCCTTTATCACACATTTGACTGACACTCAAGAGATTGTACTTGAGATTTTCCACATGATTAACATCATCAAATTTGATTTCTCCATTGGAGACAAAGCCCTTACCAATGATGTAACCCCTAGCATCATTGCCAAAAGAAACAAATCCCTTCTTTCCTTGAGAGTAGTCATGAAGAAGAGAGCTGTTCCCAGTCATGTGCATAGATCCCCCACTGTCTACATACCAGATGCTACTTTGGCATGTTGAAGAACCCTGCAAAAATAAACAATCAGTTAGTTTTAGAGACCCAAACCTTTTTGTTTTGGGCCTGGTCTCATCAATAGATGGTAAACTAACAGTTTATCTGAAACAACAGCCTGAGAGGAAGAAGATGGTGTAGAAGAGGAGTCCTTTGGCTTGGACCTCCTTTTCTGTGGTTTCAACATAGGAGCATCTAGTTGGTTAACTCTACCCAACAGATGTTGAACCATCATAACCAGCTGTGTCTGATTTTGTGATAAAGCTTTCAGCTCATCAGACACATTGCCAGTGGAGTTTGATAAGTTCCTATGTTGCCCCTTCTTCTTCTGAGCATTCTCAGCTGTCACCTGTTTAACCCCTTCCTTTTTGGATTTCTTTGAGGACTTAAGGGTTACAGGATTTGATGTTGCTGATACAAATGTGGTCTCAAACTCAGTTTTCATTTTTACCATTTTCTCATTAATTTCTTCTTTTTGTTTGAGTTTGGAACCTCTTTTGTACCAACAATCATCTGTAAGATGATTGAACAAACCACATACTTCACATGGTTTCTTCTTCATCTTAGGTTGATCATCAACTAAAGAGGGTGAAGCAACAGAAGACTTGTTCTTCAATGCTTTGGAAGCATTGTTTGCTTTCTTGACTGCCTCTTTAGTAGTCTTCAAACTCTTTCTACTGTCAGTTTTCTTCTCTTCAGTACTGACAGCAGTTGAAGTTTGAACTTCAGGTGTTAAATCCTGCTCTCTAGTCCTTTCAGGACCTTCAGAATTAACTCCTGAGTTGATCAACTCATTAATCATGTGAATGTCAGCATTTGAACTCAGCTGATAAGTTCAAAGAGGGCTTGATGCTGACTGCTACTTCTGATTGTGCTGTATCAGAAGGTAGATCACATGATGTGATGGATTGGTTATCACTCTCACCATCAGATTCTACCTCTGCTCTGGGGTAAAATCTGTAGGTGGAGCAGTGTGATTGTAACCAATTCCAAACTTCACATTTGAAGCAGATTGCTTACTAAGAAGCATTTCAAAACCTTTGCATGATTGTACCCATCTATCACACTCGACCTGGGTAACTGCAAGGGTTTCTTTGAGATCTTTGTACTTCTCTAGAAGTACTTCTTCTCTAGCCTTATCATCAATTATTTGGCAATTCAGTTTATAAATCTCATCATTTTATCTTTAAGCACAGACTCAAACTCAGCTTTGTTTTTGGAAATTATTTGTTCTAGCTCAATGTTCTTATTAATTAGAGCTACATTTGCTTCTCTAATGGAAGCAAATGCTGCTATGCATGGTTCAGAACATAATTTGGCTTTTGCCTCAGAGGATACCTGTGATACCTGAGGTGTAGAGGCATTAGAAAATGAAGTATCAGCAGACTCCAAAGCCATAAGAGCTAGATTCCCAAAAGGACTGTCACCACCATGTTGACCAGCACCTGAGAACAGTTGATCATGACCAGACATGTCATCTGGTAAACTGCTCCAGTCAACAACTCCTGGGGTGAAGAAGCTGTGTTGTTGAGGTTGAGTTTGTTGATGAGATTGGGATGGCTGAGGTTCTGGTAGTGCATGAGGTTGTGGTGCCATAGGAACTTGAACTTGATTTGACTGTGGCATGTAATAACAAGGGTACGGATATGGCATTTGACCCTGAGGAACAAAATATGCCGGAGATTGTTGTTGAGGATGATGACTAGAAGTGACAGGATGTTGCCCTCTGTGTTGTTGACTATTGCCAGGAAAAGTCACAAAGGGTGCAGTGGAGTTAGATCCAGTTGATCTACACTCTCTTGCAAAGTGTCCAAGCCTTTGGCATTTGTGACACCTCAACTTGCTCTTGTCAAAACCACTTTGGTTTTGCCAGAGAGTCCTGGGAATTTTCTTCCAGTTCTTTTATAGAACTTCTGAGATCTGATATTTATCAGGGCCATTTGGCTCAAAATATCCATCTCTTCTAAGTCATCATCAGCAATCCCCTGAGATCATCCATAATGAAGCATAGATTGTCATTATTACACCCAGTAAACTGACCATCAACACTCACAAATGCAGAATCAGAAGTGCTTGAAGAGAAATAATATGCTCATCATACTGGCATTCAGATGAAGCATATTCTGACTCATGACCCACCAAGGCAGTGTTGCCTGGTACAAAGTCTTCAGTGAGCTTTCCAGATGAAGACAGCTTTCTCTTCTGTTCTATCTCTCTCAAACGTGAGCAGTTTCCCATGGAGTTGGGTGAGAGATAGTTTGTCCAAACTTGCACTGGAGCGTAGGACAATAGTATATGTGTCCCATCTCTCAGGCAGTGATCTGAGAAATCTGTTATTCATCTGAATATTTGTGTACTCAAGTTTGACCATTTTTAGTTCAGAGATCAAACAAGAGAACCGCTCATATTGTTGAGTCAGTGTCTCACCCTTTCTATGAGAGAATGTCTCATATTGTTGGGCAAGAATTTCTCTATTATTTGCCAAGACCTCATCTGTTCCTCCAAATTGTTCTTTCAAGGCATTCCAGAGGTCATGGGCAGTTTCATGATGCATTAGCCCAGAATAGATTTCATTTGGCAGTGCCATGGCCAGAATTCCATGGGCTTTTGCATCAATTTCAAGCAACTTCTTATCCTCATCTGAGTATTCTCCCTCCTCTTCGGAACCATTTGATTGTTTCCGGGTTATTCACCATAGGCTTGTGTGGACCATGTACCACTGATGTCCAACAACCTGCGCTGTTAACAGGTGATGGAGCATACGTCTTTGCCATATGTTATACTCATTCCTAACCAGCATTGGTGGCTGGTTGAGGAACCAGTATTGTGAGGATCATTGGAGGGAGTGGTCATTTTCAGTTCAAAAACATTTAATTCAAGCTTTTAAAAGTTTAAACAGACCACAACAACTCAATGAAAACCAAGAGAAGATCTCAGGATGAATGACCAGAAATACAGAAAATTCAATCTCTATAACCGTTTCTTGCAAAAAAAAAGCTAATTCAATCAAACTTAGATCTTGAATAGCAGTTTCAATGATCAATTATTAGATCGATCAATGATTAACCTGCTCTGATACCATTTGACAGGATCAGCGATCACAAGTTTGATGTATTAGAGTCAAAGCAGCGGAATATGAACAAGAATTAGACAAATTGTAGCAAGCAATCGATACTTGTATGCATTAAGAGCACATACGGTTATAGGAGAGAATATATATTTCTGATTTCAAGGAATGTTTATTATATTTTTCTAATCAAATCATTCATTCATTCCATTCATTCACACATATACAATAGGTTGTCACTCCTTATATAGAGTGCAACAATCACTGCTGTTATCACGGAAAGTGACAACTGGCAGATCTAATACAAAAATAACTAACTCTTAACAAACTACTGAAATGTTCACAACTACTGAGAACATATCAGGTGTTAAGTACAAAATATAAAACTACTGAAACTACAACGACTGAAGAACAAGCTCTTCAGTCGTTTTACAAACTACTGAAACATAAAACTACTGAAACTAGAAATATAAAACTACTGATATCACAACTACTGAAGAAGTACTCTTCAGCAGTTGTGACAAACTACTGAGGCTTCAGTACTTGATCTTCAGACTTTGACCTTCAGATGTTTCATCAGCTGATGACTTCAGTAGATATCATCAGCTGATGTCTTCAGTCTTTGTCTTCAGACTTTGTACATCAGTTGTTGATCTTCAGCACTTGTAAACTCTTCAGCTGTTGTACTTCAGTACTTTGGCTTTCAGCTCAGCACTTGGTTCTTCAGATGTTCAGCTTCAGTACTTGTGTTCTTCAGCTGTTGTACTTCAGCACTTTAGTTCTTCAGCTGTTGGAGTCTTCAGCACTTGATCTTCAGCTGTTGAAGTCTTCAGCACTTGTCAAACTACTGATGAGGCTTTCAGCAGTTGTTGTGATACCATGTGGGACTTAGAGGTTTTCTGATCTTGGCTCATTGGTTCTTTTGGTCCAACAGTAGACTCCACTAAACTATTAATGGATCAGCGATTCATGTTTTTGAGATTTACATGACCAGCCTTCGTGCCACAGTTTAGATTCCTGAGGAGAGGCTTTGGAGAACAGGCAAGGATGACCCTTCAAATCAATCTTCTTTGACAAATCCAGGCATATACTCTTCAATCCTGTTGGCCTTCAGGAGAGTATGTTCACCATACTTGTCACAACCTCAGAACTGTGAAGACGAATCCTGCAGTTCTGGCTTGTGAATGCAACATGCCCTTTATCACACATCTGACTGACACTCAGTAGATATACTTGAGATTCTCCACATGGTTAACATCATCAAATCTGATTTCTCCATTAGACACATATCCTTTCCGATGATGTAACCTTAGCATCATTTCCCAATGAACAAACCCTTCTTTCCTGAGATAGTCATTAAGAAGAGAATGCTCCTGTCATATGCTAGATTCCTCCACTTCTACTACCAGATGCTTCTTGGCATGCTGAAGAACCCTGGCATTCAAGCACAAGGAACAGTTAGGTTTTGAGACCAAACCTTTTTGGTTTTGGGTCTGTTTTCATCACAGATTAACCATAACTTGTTTCTCATGATAACAGCTGATGAAGGTGGAGATGGTCTGAAATGGATTCCTTGGATTTGGGTTGGAATCCTTTTCAGTGGTTTGATCACAGGTGCTCTAGTTGGTTACTCTCCCCAACAATGCTGAACCATCATCATAATTGTGTCTGATTGTAGCTAAAGCTTTCAGCTCTTGGACACATCAGTACTTGTTTGGATGAGTTCTTGTGGCCCACCATTTCCTCCTTGAAATTCACAGACTTAGTCTGATTTTTATCATGAGGAACACTATCAGTTGTTTTATGATAACCCCATCCTTGTTTTTGGATTTAGGTGAAGCCTTGGGTTTATCAATTTGGGATGACTGTGGTACAAACTTGGTCTCAAACTCATTTTTCATTTCATCCATCTACAATTTAATGAGTTTATCTCTGTTGAGTTTGGAACCCTTTTTGTACCAAGATTCATCAGAAGATGATTGAATTTACCACATATGTCACATGGCTTATTCTTCATCTTGGATTGATCAACTGCTGAAGTGGAAACTACTGAAGGTGTGATCTTCAGTACTTTCCTCTTTTCAGTACTTGTGTTAAGTACAAAAGGATCTGTAACAACTGAAGACTTGTTCTTCAGCTGTACTCTATCCGTCCTGAAAGACCGTATGATAGATTCCTCAGCAGTTGTTAATCCTTTTATTTCAGTTGATTTGAAATGCTTTTCAGATGTTGTGACTTGCCCTTCAGTACTTGAGGTACTTTGAGGGACAACATCTGAAGTACTTAGCTTCATGTGCTTATCAGTAATTAACACATCAGGCATTTGATTTGCTGAGGTATCAACACTGATTTCTTTCTTTTGATTTTGGGTGATCTCTTGAGGGTGATACACATGATGATGTGGTTTGGAAATTACTTTCACCTTCAGGTTTTACTATTGATTTTGGAGTAAAATCTGTAGTGGTGCAATGTGATTGTAACCTATTCCAAACTTCATATGCGAAGCTGTTTGCTTGCTGAGAAGCATTTCAAATCCCTTGCAGGATGATACCCAGCGGTCACACTCAACTTGGGTAGCTGCAAGTGTTTCTTTGAGATCTCTGTGGTTCTCAAGAATGACCTCAACCTTAGCCTTTTCATCATTTAATTGGCATTTAAGCTTATAAATCTCATCATCTTTATCTTAAGGACAGACTCATACTCAGCTTTTCTTTTGGAAAGGGTTTACTTTTGGCATTTAAGCTTATAAATCTCATCATCTTTATCTTTAAGGACAGACTCATACTCAGCTTTTCTTTTGGAAAGGGTTTGCTCAAGCTCAAGATTTTGATTTATGAAGCTACATTGCCTCTCTAATAGATAAAATGCAGCTATGCAAAGTTCAGAACATAGCTTGGCCTTAGCCTCAAGGATACAGGTTACCTGTGATGAAGATGCATTGGAGCATGAACCCTCAGTAACTCTAGGGCCATGAGAGCAATTTCCAAAAGGATGTTCACCACCATGTTGACCATCACTAGCAAATAATTGCTCATTACCAGAAAGATCATCTGGTAAACTACTCCAGTCACACACCAGGGGTGAAGAAGCTTTGATGAGGTTTGATTGAGATGTTGAGATGGTCGAGGCTCAGGTAAGGCTTGAGGTTGTTGGTGCAATAAACTTGAACTTGATTTGGCTGTGGCATGTAATAGCAGGGATATGGATATGGCATTGGAACCCTGAGGGACAAATATGCAGAGAGATAGAGGTTGTGAGTGATGACCAGAACCTAGCAGGATGTTGCCCTCTGTTTGTGTGAACTATTTCTTGGAAAAGTCACAAAGGGTGCAGAGGAGTAGATCCAGTTGATCTACACTCTCTGCAAAGTGCCTAAGCCTGTGGCATTTATGACACCTCAACTTACTCTTGTTAAAACCACTTTGGTTTTGCCAGAGAGTCTGGAAATTTCCTACCGGTTCTCTTGTAGAACTTTTGAGATCTGATATTAATCAAGGCCATTTGGCTCAGAATATCCATCTCTTCTAATTCATCATCAGCAATACCTTTCAGATCATCCATATGAAGCACAAATTGTCACTATTATAGCCTGACTGACTAGCAACACTAACAAATGCATGATCAAACTGTTTGAAGAGAAATCTATATGCTCATCATAATGGCTTCTGATGTAGCATATTCTGACTCATGACCAACCAAGGTGTGTTCCCTGGTACAAGTCATCAGTGAGCTTTTCTGATGATGCTAGTTTCCTTTTCTGCTCTATCTTCTTTCAAATGTAAGCAGTTTCCCATGGAGTTGGGTGAGAGATAGGCTATCCAGATTTCCACTAGAGCGTAGGACAATGGTATATGTGTCCCATCTCTCAAGTAGTGATCTAGGAATCTGTTGTTCATCTGGCTATTAGTGTATTCATGTTTGACCATTTTCAGCTGCAGAGATCAAACAGGAAAAACGCTCAAACTGTTGAGTTAGTGTCTCACCCTTCCTATGAGAGAAGTCTCATATTGTTGGGCAAGGATTTCTCTGTTTTTGCTGCTAAGACCTCATCTGTTTTCCTGAAATTGTTCTTTCAATGCATTCCGAGGTTATGAGCAGTTTCATGATGCATAAGCCTAGAATAGATTGGCATTCGGCAGTGCTTGGCCAGAATTCCATGGGCTTTAGCATTAATCTCCAACAGTTTTCGATCCTCACTTAGTATGGTTCCTTATCTTCGTAACCATTTGGTTGTTTCCGGATTGTTCACCATAGCTTGTGTTGAGCATGTACCACAAATTTCCAACAACCTGAACTGTTAACAGACAGTGATGGAACATTCTTCGTTGCCATATGTTAATACCAGTCACCCCTCATCATGAGACTTGTTGAGGAGGGTCAGTATTGGGAGGGTCATTAGAAGAGAGTCCATTCTTAGATTCAATCAAATCATTAGTTGAATCGATTTAGCGCAAAACACAACAAACTCAATACGAACCAGAGGATCTCAAAGCAAATAACCGAACAGTAGCAGCAAAATCAATCTCTATAACCAATTCTTGCAAATATGCTAATTCGATCAAACTTAGGATATCGAAATAGCATTTTCAATGATCAATTGTTAATCATCAAATGATTCACATCTCTTATACCATTTTTGGTATGAGTTTAGTGATTAAGTTTGATTAATTAGAGTAGATTGCAGCGGAATTCGAACAATGAATTAGACAATTTAGCAAGAACTCAATTGATATTCAATGGAATAGTACACGGTTATAGAGAGAGAGAATTCTGCAAAAGGAATATTTCATTCAAATGCTTTCGTGGTGGCTGAAAGTCCACGTTACAATTAGGTCAACATTCCTTATATAAGAATGTGACGTCTGCTGATGTCACTTGATAGTGACATCTAACAGAATTATACAAACAACTGAAACTATGCAAACTACTGAGAATGTTCTCAACAACTGATCACATCTCAGAGAATGCTAAGTACAAGAACATAAAACTACTGAACTAAAACTACTGAACTAAAACTACTGAAAGGTAAATTACAAGTACTGAAAAGGAAAACCATCACAACTACTGAAGTTAATAACTTCAACTGTTTGAACTACTGATCATAGTGTCATCACTGGTCTTAGTCTTTGTCTCAGTCTTTGTTCTTCAGACTTTTATTCAGACTGTCTTCAGCTATAGCTTCAGACTTTGTCTTCAGTACTTCACTTTCAGACTTTGTCTTAGTACTTTACTTTCAGACTTTGTCTTCAGTAGAAATCTTTAGATCTTGTCTTCAGACTTTGTCTTCAGACCTTGTAATCAGCTGATGTCTTCAGCTGTTGTGATCTTCTTCAGCAGTTGTAATGTCTGTGGGACTTGAGGTTTTTCTGATCAGGCTCATTGGTTCTTTTGGTCCAACAAACTCCCCCTGAACCAATGCAGCCAAAACCTCTAAGTTTATTGATGATCCCACTTATTCTTTGGCAAAAACACCCTCTTGATCAGCTTCAGAGGTAATCATGTAAGCACAGGCCGGGAAAAGGTTTCTGATCTTTTGATTGGCTAAGTGTGGAAGGGAACTCTGTCTTGGGAAACTGGACACAGAGTCTTGTCCCAACCATGAAACCTAATTCCCATTGATGAGTCTGTAAGACTCTCTTGCATAGGCCTCAAGGAGAACAACTTGTTCCTCCTTGGTGATTCTTCTCTTCTCTCTCCCTCAAAGAAGAACTCAGGGCCATAATATTCAGACAGATACCTTACTGTCTTCCCATTCTTCAACTCAACAGTTGTGATCTCTCTGTATGCGAATTCATCTGGATGAGAGCCTTCTAGCAACAACTGGAGTTCACTCTTTTGAAGATCTTCAGTCTCTTGTATAACAACCCCTTCTTGATCATTTTGTTCTCAAGTAGAGATTGAGGGGTTGTCTTTGAGTTGTGTGCTCTCTTGAATTCTTCTATAATCTCCCAGGGTGAGACTACCATAGCCAACATAATTGCAGCATTCAAAGTCTTTTCCACTTGGCCATGATATCTACTTGGTATGTTCTTCTTGTGTATTCTGAACTTACCCTGGGGTCTGGCCAAATCCTCACTCTTTCTCTTTGATGTTGGAATGTATGCCTAAGAGTGTACAGCCTCAGAGCTTGTTTCTTCATTTCTTGAATGGATGAGGACTGAGGGAAGTCCTTGTCAACCATTTTGAGAAATTGCTCATCATGCTGCTTCTGCTGTTCTACTTCTTCAATCTTCACTTTCACCATTTGCATTTGCAAGTCAGGTGTGATCATCTTGACTTCTGGGCTCAGGTGTTTTAAGTTTGAGAACAGCAGAGATTGGCAGACTGTCTTCATTCTCATCCTCTTCTTCTTCTTCTTCTACCCTCAACACCCTTCTCCTCCTTCTGGGTGTATCACTGGGTGTGGTTTGATGGTTTTTTTGGGTAATGGAATTGGTTTTGTGGGTTGAGTT
Organism: Flaveria trinervia; assembly: GCA_025506515.1. Taxonomy (NCBI): domain Eukaryota; kingdom Viridiplantae; phylum Streptophyta; class Magnoliopsida; order Asterales; family Asteraceae; genus Flaveria; species Flaveria trinervia. The sequence goes on from CM046448.1 coordinate 79,748,278, forward strand.
GTGGGTGGTTTTGGTTTAGGGATAGAATTGGCAGATTTTAGAGATGATTGCTTTGAGGGTTGTTTTTGAGTGGGAGTATGAGAAGGCTGATCTAGCAATTTAGTGGTGAGTTGGCTTTTGAGAGCTTTGCCATCTCAGTTCTCTTCCCAGCACCTGCTTCATCCAGTGCTTCGATGATCAACCTTTGTTGTAGCTTCCAGCAGAACAGATTTCTTGGTTATCTCCAAGATACTGTCTCTGGACCAAGACTTCATCTCTATCAATGATCTTCCTAGATATTTGGCAATAAACCTGATCATAATCTCCAACCTTTCCCTATCCATCACACTGTAACTAGCCCATCTTGCTTGAATTTCATTTATCTCCAGCCTTCTGATCTCAACATCTAAGGTGGCTGTGTCATGACCCTGTCTGAAGAGCTGATCTATTATTTTGTCCATAGATCTGCTGTGAGCTTCATCAGCTTCTTTGACTAGATCTTCTAAGGACTTTTCTCCATCAGACTTTGACTCAGCACTTCTCTTCCTTTTGTAAGTGATCAGCTGATCTTTCTGCTCTTTGTCTGTGCTCAGCTCTTGCACTGTGATCAGCTGTTTCTCTGAGATCAGTTCTTGTTCTTTCTCCAACTCCTTTTCTTTTTCTGGTTCTTTCTCATCTTCTACTCTCTTCCTTTTCCTTTCTTTCACTGCCTTAGACTTAGTAGTCTCCCCCTTTTTGGGTGCATTGGGATCAGGGCTTGAAAGGCAGAAAGTGACTTGTGAACAGCATCATCAAGGAGTGTTGGAGATTTGAGGAGATCCTCTCATCAATGGCTTTATATACTATCTCAGTGATGATGGGAGTGATGAGAGGTAAGGAGCTTTGAAAGGTTGCAACCATCTGCTCAGAGGGGTTCTGTCCCTGAGAGGTGGTGCCAAAAGCTGGCTTGGTTTAAGTGTATTGGCTGTGTTTTGGTGAACCTTCAAATGAAGGTGCCATCTGTGGGTTTATTGGGCAGATGGACTTTTATCCTGAGACATTTTGGCTAGCAGTTCTTTGAGTCTGCTCACCTCAGTCTCTAGGATTGTGTTATGGGCTAAGACATCAAAGAAAAAGCCCAGGTCATCATCAGTCTTTGCTGAATCATCTGACCTCCTGATTAAATCAGGATGTACATGCCCTGAGTGTAGATCAGTATATGCATGTGCCCCTTGTTCTTGGTTCTGGGGACTTCCTGCCTCTGGACTTTGTCCTTCATTGGCAGTTGCCTCTGGTGAGGTCTTATATATGTTACCAACTTCATCCTGTTCATTTGCTGAATCAGTAGAAGTGGCAGCCTGACCAGATGTTCTAACCTCCTCTTCTACACTTGGAGATTGAACATTATAACCCCTGTGCTGTGGTTATCAGCAATTTTGGTCCTCCCCCTCAATCGTTGAGGTATTCCCAGTGTTAATTGGTTTCTGGGGAGGGGGTGAGGAATGCAGCTGACTCAGCACTTTAGCAACTATAAGGGTTGGGCTTTGAGGGGCGGTTGCATTTGGAGATTGGTCAGAAGCAGATTGCACCCGGGGTGAGAGATGCTCTTCAATGGTAACCTTCTCAACTGAGATAGGTTCCAGTAATGTGGTATCCCCAATTTGGTTGCAACAGGATCCTGTGGAGAGGATACCTGTGCGGTTTCAGCTGGTTGAGTCTCTGACATGACTGGGGGGTTAGAACCAGTATGTGTTTCCTGTATTGGTGGTACAGGGGCATCCTCAGGGGACTCATCTCCCTGAGTAGCCTTTTTGGCTTTTGGGGTTTGGGTTTGGTGGGGACTTTGGATCTGGAGGTGGAGGCTGTGGGTTCCCTCTGCTTGGTTTGAGCAGCCGGGCAGCCCCTTTGAGAGTAGGGTCAGAGTTATGCTGGAGTATACCTCAGCTAAGACAGCTGGAGCAGACTCCAAGACCAACAAGGCCTTCAGATTTTAATTGATTTAAAATTATGGCCATCAGAAACCTGGGATATAGTAGCCATCTGTTTGTCACAGGTTTCTGAGCCAGATCCTTAAGTTCCATAAACACTATCTCAAAAAATTTAGAGTTTGTCGTTCAAAGATAGAGTACAATACCTGTTGCCATCTTGAGGACATCTGATCCCATGAAGATGTCTTTGAAGCAAGGCAGACATTCACCATGTGGAAGATAAGTCTTTCAGCATCATGGAAGTGCTTTTTGAGAATGGTTGTAGCACTTAAGTCTCCTTCATACCCGTTGTTGATGAAAGACATATCAATGGTGCCTTTCGGGTATTCTATAATACAGGTGGCATCATGCAAATTTAGGTTTTGCGAATGATGTCAGGGGTGATTACCACCTGTTTCTGGTTGACCAACGACTGGAGAGTGATTTGGCTATCATTTTCACCAGTTGTTACAGAATTGGTTTAAGGAATCAGGGTATATGGTAGGATTCAAAAAAAGGTTGTTGTATTGGGAATCCACCATAAGATCGATGGCATTATCAAATTTGTTCCAAAGGCCGATTTCGAGAGGTAGGCAACACAGTTGTGTCTGGGTTTGAGTTTCATGGTCGCCATTGTTGAGAGAGAAAAGGATAGAAAACGGCTAATGAAACGTTCGGCTATAAGTGCAGGTATTTATAGGTTAAGAAAAGGCTGAAAAGAAAACGACTGAAAGTGTTGGTGTTGTCATCAGTTGTATGAAAACACTGAAGACTTGGTTTTAACTATCAACATTTGAAACAACTGAAGACTTGGTTTTGGTCATCAGTAGTTATGAAACTACTGAAAACCTTGGTTTTGGCTTCAGGTGTAGGAAACAACTGAGGACTTGGTGTTAGTCATCAGTAGTTGTGAAACTACTGAAGACATGGTTTTGTCATCAGTTGTTTAAGGTGAAACAGCAGTTTGTGGAAACGATTGAAGAGAAAATTCTCATCAGTAGTTTTCGTCAATTCTTAGCTTTTCAGCTGTTTCATACTGTCCTCAACACTTACTCATCAGACTTTTTAGCTGTTTTCAGTTGTTTCATAGGACATCAGTACTTATCTTTTTTACTGACATCAGTAGTTATAACTACATCAGTAGTTGTAACTGCATCAGTTTCTTTTAACAGAAAGTACAGTACTTTTTAAGTAATTTAGTCTTCAGTAGTATGAAACCAACTGAGAATAAACTTATCAGTACTTATTTGTGACATGTTTACTAATGGTCATCAGTACTTGTTTACTGATCATCAGTAGTTGTCACTTATTCTAGCTGCAGCATACCAAGCCTTAACACAAGGTTTTGGAAAGTTGAACTGTCCAAAGGCTTAGTAAATATATCTGCAAGCTCATCAGCACTTGGCACAAACTTTGGATCAATCAGACCTTTTTCAAAACAATCCCTAATAAAATGGTGTCTGATCTCTATATGTTGGTCCTAGAATGCTGGACTGGATTCTTGACAATACACAGAGCTGAAGCACTATCCATTAACAATGGAGTCTTAGTCTCTGTAATGCCATAATCCAATAATTGGTTCTGAAGCCAGAGTACCTGAGATGTACAACTTGCAGCAGCAATGTACTCTGCTTCAGCAGTGGATGTAGCAACAGATGTTTGTTTCTTACTCTGCCAAGAAATCAAACAGTTGCCTAGGAATTGACATCCACCAGAAGTTGACTTTCTGGTTAACTTACACCCTGCATAGTCACTATCAGAAAAAGCAACTAATTTGCAAGAGTGTCCAGTGGAATACCAAAGACCTAGAGATTGTGTACCTTGCAGATATCTAAAGATCCTCTTGACTGCAATCAAATGAGACTCTTTAGGAGCAGCCTGAAATCTAGCACAAACACAAGTTGCAAACATAATATCTGGTCTAGAAGCTGTTAAGTACATCAAGGACCCAATCATACATCTGTAAAGTGTTTCATCAACAGCTTTACCTTTCTGATCTACATCCAGTTGTGTGGTGTTGCACATGGGAGTAGAACAGGGCTTACAGTTTTGTAAATCAAACTTATTCAAAAGATTTTTTGTATATTTTGACTGATGAATGAAGGTTCCATCAGCCTTTTTTGATTTGCAAGCCTAGAAAGAACTGTAATTCTCCCATTGCACTCATTTCAAACTTTTGTTTCATTAAACTTGTAAAATCATCACACAACTGGGGATCAGAGGATGCAAAATTATATCATCAACATAAATTTGAACAAGTAGCTTATGCTGATCCACTTTCTTAATAAACAAAGTTTTATCTATGGAGCCTCTAGTGAAATTATTTTGAAGAAGAAAATTTGAAAGTGTTTCATACCAGGCTCTAGGAGCTTGCTTCAACCCATAAAGAGCCTTATCAAGTTTATACACCCAATCAGGATGTTTATTGTCCTCAAAACCTGGTGGTTGACACACATAAACCTCTTCTTTTATTTTTCCATAAAAAAGCACTTTTGACATCCATTTGAAAAACTTTAAGATTGTGGAATGCAGCATAGGCTAAGAACAATCTAATTGCCTCCAGTCTGGCTACAGGGGCAAAGGTTTCATCATAATCAATACCTTCTTCTTGTGAAAACCCTGTACAACCAGTCTAGCCTTGTTCTTGACAATAAGCCCATTTACATCAGTTTTATTCCTAAACACCCACTTAGTGCCTATTGCACACTTACCTGGGGGTAGAGGAACCAGTTCCCACACTTGCTGCTTTTTGAACTGAAGTAGCTCAAGCTGCATGGCTTCAACCCATCCATTGTCTCTTAAAGCAACATGATAGTTCTTTGGCTCTAGCTGACTGATGAAGAGAGCATAGAAGCAGAAGTTGGACAATTGACTTCTGGTTGAGACACCAGCATTGATATCACCAATGATTTGAGACATGGGGTGATTCTTCAGCTCTTGGTACACTATAAGATCAGTGCAAGTGTTTGTAGCAGGTTCAGCAGCAACAGATGTTGATCCAGACTCTTGAAACCAAGTATGAGATGGCAATTCAAATGATGTAGAGGAGTCAGAAATCTCATCAGCATTTGTTGTGGATGGAGCTGCTGAAGCTACAGGAACATCAAGTTTAGTGGACTCAGGCAGTTGATCACTAAACTTGAAAAGGTGAGTACTGATATCATCATCATCTTCAGTACCACCAGGTGGAAGACTTGCTGCAGAAGATGATTTATTCACATGATCTGCAACAGCTGGAGGTTGATAAGGAACATATTGCAGTATATCCAGATCAAACAACTCCACAGGGTTTTGTGGAATTTTATCCTTAGGAGATTCATTGAACTTCACATGCAAGGTTTCTTCAACTATCTTTGTTCTGCAGTTGAAGACTCTGTAAGCCTTGCATGTGGATGAATATCCTACAAAATACCCTGCATCCACCTTAGGATCAAATTTGTGGAGTTGATCCTTTGTGTTGAGAATGAAACAAGGACACCCAAAGGCTTTGAAGAATGAAATTAGAGGAGCCAAATGATGTAGAACTTCATATGGAGTCTTCATCAACCTCTGATTTACTAAAACTCTATTCTGCACATAGCAAGCTGTGTTGACAGCTTCAGCCCAAAAGGTCAATGGCAAACCAGAGTCAGCATTTTGTTTTCTGGAGTCCTTGGGATGCTAAACTGCCTCTTGATTCCCTTCGAGAGATAAAAATCATCAAGTGTACGGATTCTGAATTCTGTTCCATTATCACTCCTTATACACTTGACTGATAGGGAATACTGCTTCTTAACATACAACACAAAGTTCATAATCGTCTGAGCAACCTCATCCTTTGAATGCAAGAAGAAAGTCCATACAAATCTGGAGTAATCATCCACAATTACCAGACAGTATTTCTTCTTTGCCATGCTCATCACTCTCACAGGACCAAATAGATCCATGTGCAGTAACTGCAAGCAGGCAGTGGACTTAGGTTCTTCAATAGGAGGGAATGAGACTTTGTGTTGTTTTCCTTTCAAACAAGCAGTGCAGGTTTCATCATAGTGGAACTCCTTTATTGGTAGACCTCTCACTAAACTATTGTGGATCAGCTGATTCATGTTTTTGAGATTTACATGACCCAGCCTTCTGTGCCACAGTTTAGATTCCTGAGGAGAGGCTTTGGAGAACAGGCAAGGATGACCCTTCAAATCAATCTTCTTTGACAAATCCAGGGCATATACTCTTCCAATCCTGTTGGCCTTCAGGAGAGTATGTTCATCCAATACCTTGTCAATCAGCCTCAGAACTGTGGAAGACAGAATCCTGCAGTTCTGGCTTGTGAAAAGTGCAACATGCCCTTTATCACACATCTGACTGACACTCAGTAGATTATACTTGAGATTCTCCACATGGTTAACATCATCAAATCTGATTTCTCCATTAGACACATATCCTTTCCCGATGATGTAACCCTTAGCATCATTTCCAAATGAAACAAATCCCTTCTTTCCTTGAGAGTAGTCATTAAGAAGAGAACTGCTCCCTGTCATATGCATAGATCCTCCACTGTCTACATACCAGATGCTTCTTTGGCATGCTGAAGAACCCTGCATTCATCACAAGGAACTAGTTAGGTTTTGAGACCCAAACCTTTTTGGTTTTGGGTCTGTTTTCATCAACAGATTTAACCATAACTTGTTTCTCATGATTAACAGCTGATGAAGGTGGAGATGGTGCTGAAATGGATTCCTTGGATTTGGGCTTGGAATACCTTTTCAGTGGTTTGATCACAGGTGCATCTAGTTGGTTAACTCTCCCCAACAAATGCTGAACCATCATAACAAGTTGTGTCTGATTTGTAGCTAAAGCTTTCAGCTCTTGTGACACATCAGTACTTGTTTTTGATGAGTTCTTGTGGCCCACCATTTCCTCCTTGAAATTCACAGACTTAGTCTGATTTTTATCATGAGGAACACTATCAGCTGTTTTATGATAAACCCTATCCTTCTTTTTGGATTTGGGTGAAGCCTTGGGTTTATCAATTGGGATGACTGTGGTACAAACTTGGTCTCAAACTCATTTTTCATTTCATCCATCTGCATTTTAATGAGCTTATCTCTGTTGAGTTTGGAACCCTTTTTGTACCAACATTCATCAGAAAGATGATTGAATTTACCACATATGTCACATGGCTTATTCTTCATCTTGGATTGATCAACTGCTGAAGTGGAAACTACTGAAGGTGTGATCTTCAGTACTTTCCTCCTTTCAGTACTTGTGTTAAGTACAGAAGGATCTGTAACAACTGAAGACTTGTTCTTCAGCTGTTCTCTATCCGTCCTGAAAGACCGTATGATAGATTCCTCAGCAGTTGTTAATCCTTTTATTTCAGTTGATTTGAAATGCTTTTCAGATGTTGTGACTTGCCCTTCAGTACTTGAGGTACTTTGAGGGACAACATCTGAAGTACTCAGCTTCATGTGCTTATCAGTAGTTAACCCATCAGGCAATTGATTTGCTGAGGTATCAACACTGATTTCATCTTCTGATTTTGGGTGATCTCTTGAGGATGATACACATGATGATGTGGTTTGGAAATTACTTTCACCTTCAGGTTTTACTATTGATTTTGGAGTAAACTGTAGGTGGTGCAATGTGATTGTAACCTATTCCAAACTTCACATTCGAAGCTGTTTGCTTGCTGAGAAGCATTTCAAATCCCTTGCAGGATGATACCCAGCGGTCACACTCAACTTGGGTAGCTGCAAGTGTTTCTTTGAGATCTCTGTGGTTCTCAAGAATGACCTCAACCTTAGCCTTTTCATCATTTAATTGGCATTTAAGCTTATAAATCTCATCATCTTTATCTTTAAGGACAGACTCATACTCAGCTTTTCTTTTGGAAAGGGTTTGCTCAAGCTCAAGATTTTGATTTATTAAAGCTACATTTGCCTCTCTAATAGAGATAAATGCAGCTATGCAAGATTCAGAACATAGCTTGGCCTTAGCCTCAAGGATACCTGGGTTACCTGTGATGAAGATGCATTGGAGCATGAACCCTCAGTAGACTCCAGGGCCATGAGAGCAAGATTCCCAAAAGGATGTTCACCACCATGTTGACCATCACTAGCAAATAATTGCTCATTACCAGAAAGATCATCTGGTAAACTGCTCCAGTCAACAGCACCAGGGGTGAAGAAGCTGTGATGAGGTTGTGATTGAGATGTTGAGATGGTTGAGGCTCAGGTAAGGCTTGAGGTTGTTGTGCAATAGGAACTTGAACTTGATTTGGCTGTGGCATGTAATAGCAGGGATTGGATATGGCATTGGACCCTGAGGGACAAAATATGCAGGAGATAGAGGTTGTGAGTGATGACCAGAACTAGCAGGATGTGCCCTCTGTTTTGTGAACTATTGCTTGGAAAAGTCACAAGGGTGCAGAGGAGTTAGATCCAGTTGATCTACACTCTCTTGCAAAGTGCCCAAGCCTGTGGCATTTGTGACACCTCAACTTACTCTTGTCAAAACCAACTTTGGTTTTGCCAGAGAGTCCTGGAAATTTCCTACCAGTTCTCTTGTAGAACTTTTGAGATCTGATATTAATCAAGGCCATTTGGCTCAGAATATCCATCTCTTCTAAGTCATCATCAGCAATACCTTTCAAATCATCCATAATGAAGCACAAATTGTCACTATTACAGCCTGACTGACTATCAACACTAACAAATGCATGATCAGAACTGTTTGAAGAGAAATCTATATGCTCATCATAATGGCTTTCTGATGCAGCATATTCTGACTCATGACCAACCAAGGCAGTGTTCCCTGGTACAAAGTCATCAGTGAGCTTTCCTGATGATGCCAGTTTCCTTTTCTGCTCTATCTCTCTTTCAAATGTAAGCAGTTTCCCATGGAGTTGGGTGAGAGATAGGCTATCCAGATTTGCACTGGAGCGTAGGACAATGGTATATGTGTCCCATCTCTCAGGCAGTGATCTGAGGAATCTGTTGTTCATCTGGCTATTAGTGTATTCATGTTTGACCATTTTCAGCTCAGAGATCAAACAGGAAAAACGCTCAAACTGTTGAGTCAGTGTCTCACCCTTCCTATGAGAGAATGTCTCATATTGTTGGGCAAGGATTTCTCTGTTGTTTGCTAAGACCTCATCTGTTCCACCAAATTGTTCTTTCAATGCATTCCAGAGGTCATGAGCAGTTTCATGATGCATAAGCCCAGAATAGATTTCATTCGGCAGTGCCATGGCCAGAATTCCATGGGCTTTAGCATCAATCTCAAACAGTTTTCGATCCTCATCTGAGTATTGTTCCTTCTTCTTCGGAACCATTTGGTTGGTTTCCGATTGTTCACCATAGGCTTGTGTGGACCATGTACCACAGATGTCCAACAACCTGAACTGTTAACAGACAGTGATGGAGCATTCTTCGTTGCCATATGTTATACTCAGTCCTAACCAGCATCGGAGGCTTGGTTGAGGAGCCAGTATTGTGAGGGTCATTAGAAGGAGTAGTCATTCTAGATTCAATCAAATTCAATTAAGTTTTAACCGATTTAGCGCAAAACACAACAAACTCAATACGAACCAAGAGGAATCTCAAAGCAAATAACCGAAAGCAGCAGAAATTCAATCTCTATAACCAATTCTTGCAAATATGCTAATTCGATCAAACTTAGATATCGAAATAGCAGTTTCAATGATCAATTGTTAGATCGATCAATGATTAACCTGCTCTGATACCATTTGTTAGGATCAGTGATTTAAGTTTGATTAATTAGAGTAGATTGCAGCGGAATTCGAACAATGAATTAGACAATTTAGCAAGAACTCAATTGATATTCAATGGAATAGTACACGGTTATAGAGAGAGAGAATTCTGCAAAAGGAATATTTCATTCAAATGCTTTCGTGGGGCTGAAAGTCACACGTTACAATTAGGTCAACATTCCTTATATAAGGAATATGACGTCTGTTGATGTCACTTGATAGTGACATCTAACAGAATTATACAAACAACTGAAACAATGCAAACTACTAAGAATGTTCTCAACAACTGATCACATCTCAGAGAATGCTAAGTACAAGAACATAAAACTACTAAACTAAAACTACTGAAAGGTAAATTACAAGTACTGAAAAGGAAAACCATCACAACTACTGAAGTTAATAACTTCAGCTGTTGTGACAACTACTGATCACTCTGGTCTTCAGTCTTTGTCTTCAGTCTTTGTCTTCAGTCTTTGTTCTTCAGACTTTTATTTTAGACATTGTCTTCAGCTGATAGCTTCAGACTTTGTCTTCAGTACTTCACTTTCAGACTTTGTCTTCAGTACTTTACTTTCAGACTTTGTCTTCAGTAGAAATCTTCAGACCTTGTAATCAGCTGATGTCTTTAGCTGTTGTGATCTTCTTCAGCAGTTGTAATGTCCGTGGGACTTGGAGGTTTTTCTGATCAGGCTCATTGGTTCTTTTGGCCCAACAGGATGACTAACTTTGAGTAAGATTTTCTTAAAACTAATTCATATTATTTTTTAAAATCTGTGTGTCCTAAGTTGTCTAGCTTATCACCTTCATAAGCTCGTGTTTTCTCTGGATGAAAACCTTTTGAAGACTTTCCTTAGAATTCTGGAAAAAAAATTTGATCCTTCGGAATATATGATTTTACCTTCGGAAGAAAATTATGCCTTCAAAACAAATAACTGGCTTAGTAATTTTCCTTCAACAGAAAATTTTAAAATATCTTCTGAACCTTAAAAATCTCTCTTAGGTACTTATATGTTTTTAAGAACAATTTCCTTCCGAAGCAAATTAACTCTCGGAAGCTTTGTTCTTTTGAACAAAACATCCAATTCTTATATTCTTCCGAAGAAAATTTTTTCAAAACTCTTAGGAAATTCTTCCGAAGTCATTTTGGCTTTGGAAGCTTTTTCATTAAAAATTCTGAAGACAATTTACCTTCGAAAGCTTTTTGAGTTCCAAGAAAACTACTTTTTGAGCAAAAAACAAACTACCTTTTTAGAGGTGGGACTAACATCTGGATTTCAAAGTTTATCCTCTTTTATTAACTTTGTCTTAAATCCTTTTCACATAAAAACCTTACGGTTCCCCCTCTTTCAAAGATCTTCATCTTTCCTCTAAACCTAAATTCCCAAATTTCTCTGTGAAATCATCTTCGTTCTTCTTTCCTTCACCTTTAAGCTTTCTCACACTAGCCAACCTTAACCAAAGAAATGACCCAGATTTCTCCATGCAGTTACAGAAGCAACACAACCAAGTTGCTCTGTTAAACTCTAAGAAAAATCCACATTTCTTATAGATTTGTCATTTCTTGGCTTTATCTAACTACTTACCTCCCTTACCATTGATCCTACTCTATATGAGGATCATCTACTTGAATTTTGGAAGACCTGCGAAGAGGTCGTTATGGATGGGGCGAAGGCACTGTCTGCCATAGTGCAGGGGAGAACAGTCTTCATCACTCCGGCCATCATCAACAATCATCTTTAGCTGGATGATCAACAAGGTGAGGTGTTCTTCCCAAAATAATCTGTTAATCATTCTTTTGAGCAGATGGGCTATGAGAAAGATTTCTTTATAAAGACCTTTATGAAAGGGAAGGTCTCATCCCAGTGGAAATACTTGATTCATGTGGTTATCCACAGCTTGTCCAACAAGCATGGAGGGTGGGACCAGATTCTTGAATATCTCTCCTTCACAGCTTGTCTCAATTTGTTTCAATTTGTTTATACAAATCTACTTGCTAACTTGGACTCCTTAGAGTATTACATGTTTCCTAGATATGTTCAATACATTCTTAACTGTGAACTGGACTCACAACTGTGGGAAATAGGTAATATTCTTAAATTAGGACAAATGAAGCCCGACATTTTTAAAATCTTGAGGAAGCCAACTGTTGGCTTCTTAGGCGTAGAAACAGCCCTTGTCCTAAAAATGATAGAGCTCATTGCTCAAGGTGACAACCTAGCAGCACAAGCTAGTGTTGAACCCACACCTTCTACATCTTAACCACCACAACAGCCACAAATCACCCTCGCCTATAAAGAAAATCCAAACAAACACCTGCTCAAACTATTGAATCTGTGCAAGCCCCCATATATTCACCATACAGGAGGAAGTGGATATTGGAGCTCCAGTTTCTCCTAAGGAGCATACCACTCCCATTACTTCAAAGATTAGTGCTGAGGTTCCTAATGCTCAACCTGATGAGCTCACAAACCCAACTGCCTTAAGTCTTCACTCTAAGTCTCAACACTCAAGTGAACAACCTTCAGGGGACAGCTACCATCCCTAACCTCTAGAATTGAACCAACCCATTCCTAACCTTGACTTCTATACTGATGAAGACTTAGGTTTCAGTGAGTATCATGACTCTCTCTTCTTTTCCACTTCTTAAAGAGAGATGAGTGCTCCTGAGTCTCCTATGTCTAGCCCACACCAGTCACCCATCACTAAGGTGGATACTTCTGAACCTGTTTAGGATATCCATATGGAAGAGGCTCTCACTTCTTCAAGTGATTACATCATTCAGACCTCAACCATGGCAACTTAGCCCATTGACACCACAACTAAGGCTGTTAGTGAGCAGAGGAAATCCAGCAGCCACGAACTTGAAGCTGGTGGTGAGAGAGAGGATTTTGGTCCAATCATCTCATCTCGTAATGATTATTTTGATGAAGATAAGGAGAATTTGAGGCTAAAGGTGCAACAACTGTCATAAACATGTACTTATTTAGTCTCTAAGGTCAGTCATCTTGAATCTCAAGTGACTACCTTACAAAACAAAGTCAATGATTAGGAACTTGAGATTTCTTATCTCAGGGAAAAACTAGTTGGGAGACCTTTAAGAAGAGCTCAACCAGGAACACAAGAACCTATGAGTGTTATTGACCTAACTCCTAGCTCACCTATGATAGAGGGTGATGCTACCAAAAAAGGGAGAAAGTCATTACAGTTATAGTTACTGGGAGTTCTTCAGGGAGTATGGACATTGAGGACTCACCATCCTCACTTGAAATTGTGCATACTCAGCAACTTCCTCAAGTTCACATTAATGTGGACTCTATAGACTCCTACATTCAGAGTCCTTTTGAGGAAGGTATACCAAGGGCAATGTCATCTCCACCAACTTCTAATCACATTATTGGGTGGACGTATGATGAAAACAGAAGAGCCCTTATCATTCAAATAGTTCAAGGGCAGCAAGAAGTCTTCAACTTTCAGACTTTGAACTTCTATGAAAGTCTTGATCTTGTCGGCATGCCACTTGTCAACCAAAGCCAATCCCGACAAGCTGAAAAGTTGGCTCAAAGAATTCATGACAGAATCACTATAGAGTTCAGCTTCAGAAGGAGACTAACGCAATCAGGCAATATCGTTGGTTAGCTGGATATTGAGGCAGACCCTAAGATTAGCTTCATAGGGGAAATCTTGACTAAAGGCCCAGTGGTAGAACATGAGAGCCCTATCTCACCATCAACTGCTGCAGAGGTTCATTCCCTTGATGAGACACCTGCTGGTGAAGGTGCATCTCAACCTTTCTCTGGCCAGAGCTTGGAAACTACACCAAGCAATGAAGGTCAAAGCTCCCTCCACCCTGAGTCACAAAGGTCTGTGAGTGACAAAGGGAAAAGAAAATTGACTTTTGAGGAGATTAAGGAGGAGGAGAGAGAGAGAGGAAAAGGAAGCTAAGGGGAGAAGGCTGAGGGGATGGTCTAGATGGTTGTTGGGTAGGTAGTGGTGTTTGGATTATGGGTAGTGTTTTGAGGTTGAAGGGTAATAATTTGAGGTGGTTATGGTGATGAGATAGGAATGATGGGTGGTGTGGGTTCAAGGGTGTAAGATTCTGAAGTGGGTTCAATTTTGATAGGGAAGGAGATGGAAAAGGCTCAATTTGAGGTTGGGGTTGAGTTTGGGTTGTAGGTTGGGGTTAAGGTGTTGGTTCGAAGATCATCCCTTGTCCCCTTCTGTACATCTCTTTCCTTTTTCCCAAGCCAATGACAGCCTTGATGTCACTGACATGTCGCTGGAATGTCTTTTCAAACATGGGTCCCACTTTCCTACCAGAGAACCCATGAGCCCGAAGATAATCCTTCATCCAGGCCTTCTCACCTATCTTCTTGGCAACAATGACCCTAGCTTCTTCTTTCTTTCTCTTCTTCTCCCTCATCTTCTCTTTTGTAGCTTTCTTCCTCTCTTTCTCTAGCTGATCCTGCTCTTTCTCCAGCTGATCCTGCTCATTGTTGTGCGGAGACAGTTCTTGAAGAGAGAAACCCTTGGAGGTTATGAAAGTTATCCTTTCCCTCCTAAGCTGCAGATCAGCTTTCCTCTTCTTCCTTTCTCTTTCCTCCTCTAAGGCCAACCTTGCTGCTTCCTCCCTTTGTTCAATATGCAGCATGGTTGCCTTTTCTAGCTCTACTAACTCCTCTAGTGGTAGCAGGAGTATATCTTCACTGATAGCTCTAAGCTTGATGAGTCTGTCAATGATCTCCACCCTTTTCTTGTTGTTGACTGCCTCTTGGTTGACTACAACTACTTTGGAACTAGCAATTAGCAACTTTCCAGTTGGGAGTCTACCTTTTCTTTTGAGTTTCTCAATTCTCTCCTCCTCCTGAAGCTCTTCCACAGTCATCTTCTTCTTGCATTTAACATCTTCAGAAATGCTAGACTTTGGTGGTTCTTGGATGGAGAGTTCAGGTTGAGACATGGTGGATGGAGATAATGAAGTTGTTTGAGCTAGGGGTCGGTTGAGAAAGTCCTCACTATACACCTCATATGCTAGCTCTAGAATTGTATCTGTGATAATTAGACCTCGGACAAGGAGAACAGGCTTTTGTAAGGCCCCGTTCCCAGGACGCTCCTAACTAGTCAATCATCGGACAAAAGGATACATATAATTTTAACATTAGTAAATATTACAGCGGAATTTACTTAAACCATTTCGTATAAATATATAATCACTTTTGCAAAATAATACAACAGTGTTAACAATTACAAAAAATCATTTGTTCACATTACAATGCGAAAACATCATCGTTATACAAAATGGATGCCATCCAAAACAAGCCAAGTAGCCGCCCGTGCCATCCTCAGCAACCATCACCTGCCAACTAGAAACGCATAAAGCAGCGTTGTTGAGTGAGTTCTAGTTTTAAAATAAAATACTTTACTTTCATTTAAAACCTTTCATTTCATTCTTACGCGACCAAGCATTATACGTACACATAGATAATATCATTATTATCTTCCTTTACTGTTCTTTAACTTTCTTTCTTTACTTCTTTCCGGATCAGCGTCATCAGCTATACCCCAAACGTATTCACAAAGCGAGTATTGGGCCGAAGTTTATCAGACTTCCATAACGCACATAACCTGGCACCAGCACCGGTGTACCATCAAGTATTCCACACATAATTTACCCCAAACGTAGCACAAAGTAGGTACTAGGCCGAAGTTGATAAGACTTCCATAATGCACATAGCCTGGCACTAGCACCGGGGTAAGACTTATCCATTTATTTATTACGTCATTAATGCATGCATTCTTTATTCTTTCGTTCCTCTTTTCATTACTCATTCATAAACATTCAACGTAAAGCCATGGAAAATACACATACATAACCAGGAACATAAACATAAACACACAAAACATCACCATACAAGGCACCATCATGCATGATATAACAATCATCATACATACCACAACATGCACATACATCATGAAAAGTCAGCTTACTTCACCCCCGGGAACATCCCAAGTCAAAGCCTACATTTCACTTTTTTCCCAAAAATTAGAAAATAAATCTAAGTCTTAGGCGCATGGGCATTGTGTAGGCACATGTCCTTTCAGGCGCTTGGGGAACACTTAGGCGCATGGGGAACTTATGGGTGCATGAGCACTATTGGGGCACATGGGCACTATTGGGGCACATGGGCAACACTTAGTCAATCCTGGGCAATTTCTAGGCGCATGGGCACTATGCAGGCGCATGAGTACCTAGACGCATGAGAATTCCGACCGTCTGGACATTTAGTCAATTTCAGCCTAATTCTTGGCACATGGACACTATTTGGGCGCATGGGATTTTGGGCGCATGGAAACACTTAGATAGTTTATTCTGTTGGATGCATGGGCCACTATTTAGGTGCATGAGTAGTCTAGTTCACTCTTAACAACTTAATTCGGTCCCTAATCATCATTTAACATGTTCTAAGCTTAAATCTTACATTCTAAGCCATAGAAATACATTCATAATGTCATCATAACAGATAGAAACCCATTTTATTAAAAATGTACATACATGCATTTCCAGCCCCAAATCAGTTTAAAACAAGTAGAATGGGGGTTCTAGAACTCACCTCTTGCAACTTCAAGTATGACTTCCTTCAAACCCTAATGCTATGAGTTCAATACCTAAAACCCACCAAAACACACACAAACAAACACGCAAACACATATAAGCATACAACCAAGGCATAAGCCGGTTAAGAACACTCAAAATCACCAAATTCTTACCTTGAATTCAGATCTTCTTCTTCTCCTCTTCAAATACCAGAGAGTTTACTGCTCTTCTTTCTCTCTCACTTAAAGAACCAAATGAAAAGTGAGTTGTGAAAAAGGTGTGGGCGGCCATGTTGCTTTATTCACCAACATTTAAAAGGTTTTGTCCTTTTGACATTTTTAACCCCTTAGCTTGGGTTAAATTGAATTTCTTTCTTTTCCTTCACCTTTATTCTTTCTTTCATGTCTTTAATAAATAATCGGGTGTTACAGCTTTCCGTAGCTTCCATCTCAGCTTTGGAAGATTGAAATTGTTTTTCCGAGGCTTTGACTTCAGCTTCAGAAGTCTGAGGAATGCACTATATGTCCCAACTGTTGCAGTTGTTGAGACATCAGTCCTCACTTCCCCTTCAAAATGAATCTTAGGTTCCATTGGGCCTTAGGTTGACTAACTTCTTCCATAGTGGTAGAAGGTGCACTTAGCGTCTGAAGCTCTTCAACTCCAAAGTATATCATAGCCACATCAGGGCTATGCTGATCTAAAGAAGATCTCAATAGAAACTTAGAGAAGATCCTGTTAAGATCTCTGAGCATCCTTGTGTCCATTTGCAGGACAACTTAAGGAGGCTTAGGAAAGACTGTTGTTGTAGGAGCCGGGTATCTAGCAGACAGAGAAGTTAAAGCTTGGCTCTGTGGTTACTCTGTTGTTTGTCTTTGAACATTCTCTCCCTTTTTGGTAGCATCATCTTGAGAGCTAGATGAGCTAGAGGAAGAGGTCAATGAGACCTGAATGGGTATATGCCTGACAGACTCTCAGTCTGTTTCTTAGCTAGTTGAGCCTTGAGATATTCAATCCCAAGTTGCTGAGTGGCAGACCTATACTCTAAAGTCTTAACCTTTGGTTCTAGGTTTGAGACTTTAGAAAGTAGGTCTTGAATGGTGAGTTGCATACTACCCTCACCTTCTTTTGAATAATCACGGGGAGATGAGGTAACATATCGTGTATGTTCACCCTCACCACCAGATGTGGTTTCTTGGCACCCTGGTTTCCCTTGCCTGAGGATGTCACTTTCAGAGTCATCAAATGGCATGGTTGTCATAGATTCAGTCTCAGAGATGGTACCGCTGTCTTGAGGATCCAATGAGTTTCCTTAAGTAGTGGCAACTAAATCTACATGAGTCCCCTTCACATCGGTGGGACTCACCTCAGTTGGTTTTAACTAATGTGTGCTAGAGACAAGAGGCCCTTCTAGGTTGTGTTGATTTGATAGAGGGTCTTGTGGATCAAGTTCATTGCTATGAAGAGACGTAATCTCCTCATCAGTTCGGATTAAAAGCTTAGTAAGGGATAGGGAAGTAAAGCCTACTGAACCGGGACATTGGTCAATGTCCATTGGCATTGAGCCTTTGGTGGGCCTGTCCCTTTTGGTTTCTCAGGAGAATGTTGGGACTCATCCTAAGGGCTTGTGGCCTAGGTTTGGGGCTTTGGGCACTAAGACTGAGGAGACTCAAATTCCATATTGAGGTCAAATGAGAAGGATGGTGAGACCTTTGACTGAGTAGGAGCCTATGGTTCCACTCTAGTCTTTTTGGTTTGAACATGAGAGGCTTACTTAATTAGAGTAGTCTGAGCAAGGGTTTGTTTGCTTCTCTGATATGTGTGTTTTATGGGGTGAGCAGGAAGATCTAGCAAAGTAAGGGTAGTTGCTTGTGTGGGTTCATCACTTGTGGGGTGAACAAGGATGTCACAGGAGCCATTGGCTCAATCATACTTGGAAGAAGCGTAGTGCATCTTCTAGTGAAATTGGTGGGCACTCTCTTCAAGATCTTGAAGATGGTTGGATTCATTTGAGGGACATGCAGAGTAGCTGCACAAACAAGCTTACTCTAGTCCAACTCACAGTTGATTATATGCTGGATGAATCTAGGATACATAAAGAATGTGTCCTTTTGAAGGAGTGCGACTTGTTTGTGTTGAGGGTTGAGTGCCACTGTAAGAAATAAGATGATGAAACAAGTTTGAGCAGGGTGAACTTGGGGTGAAGGAAGCTTTGGACAGTAAAGTTTGTAAAAAGATTAAAGTGAAAAGTCGGGATTATTTAAATGGGTGGAATGGCGGTTTTTGGGGTAAGATGTGACAGTGGCGGTAAGGTTAAAAACATTTTAAAAAATTCCAACATCAATAAGAAAATATTTACTTTTTACTATGTGGGGCCCAAAGATTTCCGTTACATAGTAAGATTTTCTTCTGAGTATATAGGATTTTCGAGGGTAATCTTCTTCTGAAGCTAATCTTACTTCAAAGGTAAACTTCAAGGAGTAAAATATGCCTTCTGAATGGAGAGCTTTATATGCTTCGGAAGTAGATCTGATACTCCATCAATTGCTTCTTCTAAGACTAAAAATTCTTCGGAGAAGAAGATTTCACTTGGAGAAATTTTGCTTCGGAAGATATGAAAAGAATCTTTTGAAGGTTAATTTCTTTTCGAAAAAACCATACTTAGAAAATTTAACCTAATGTAACAGGGCTTAGATTGTTATGACAAAAGACATTACACATTTCAAAAAGGTTTTCAAGTGAGATAGATTAATCAATATTTATTATCCCAATAGCTGTAATGAGATATTTAAATCTTTTTTCATCAAAAGCTTTAATGAACAAATCAACATATTGTTCATTTGAATCAACTTTGATTAGTTTAATTAGGTTTTTCTCATGAATATCTCGAATGAAGTGGTACTTAATATCAATGTGCTTTATCTTTGAGTGCTTCATGGGATTTCAATGATGGAGAAAGCATGTTGTTGTTAATATGGATAGGAGTGCTCATGAAGTTAAATTTATAGTCTAGCATTTGATTTTGATTCCAGAGCAGTTGAGCGCAACAACTTGTAGCAACAATGTATTCAGCTCCAGCAGTAGATGTAGAGACACAAGATTGCTTCTTGCTTTGCCATGAGATGATTCTTTCACCAAGAAATTGACATCCTACTAATATGGATATCTTGTTGACGTTGCAGCCACCATAGTCACTATCTGAGTAGCCATAGAGATTGAAGTTGCTATTCCTAGGATACCAGAGACCTAATTTAGGTGTTTATTTGAGGTATCTAAGAATTCTCTTGGAAGCAACTAGGTGAGACACCTTTGGAGCAGCGTGATATCTTGCACAGATGCATGTAGCAAACATGATATTAGGTCTACTTGCTATGAGATACATCAAAGAGCCAATGATTGCCCTACACTGATGTTGATCAGTATCCTCCCCCTTAGAGTCAAGACAAAGGTCATGGTTTCTGGGTATAGGTGTCTTAGCTGGCTTACAATCTTTCATACCAAATCTCTCTAGGATATCAGAGACATACTTAGATTGATTGATAAACAACCCTCCTTCACCTGCTTCACTGAATTCCAAGGAAAAAGTCCATTTTCCCATGGAACTCATCTCAAACTTCTTCTTCATAATGCTCTTAAAGTCTTTACACATTTAGTCATTTGAAGAACCAAATATGATATCATCAACATAGACTTGAATGAGCAATATGTCTTTCCCAGACTTCTTTTTGAAAAGAGTCTTATCAATGGTGCCTCGAGTGTAACCATTCTTCAGGAGAATTGAGACAAAGTTTCATACCACAGCCTAGGTGCTTGGTGCAAACCATAAAAGCTTTATCCAGCTTGCACACATAGTTGGGGTGTTGTGGGTCTTCAAATCCTGGAGGTTGGCACACACAGACCTCCCTATGTATATTTCCATATAGAAAGGCACACATGACATCAAGCTGATAGACGGTAAAATTCTTGGATGCAGCATAAGCAAGGAAGATTCTAACTACCTCAAGTCTTGCAACAGGTGCAAAGACATCAGTACAATCAATTCCTTCCTCTTGGGTATATCCTTGAACAACCAGTCTAGCTTTGTTCTTGATGATCAAGCCTCTATCATCTCTTTTGTTTCTGAAAACCCATTTTGTGCATATAGGTACTTGATTAGAAGGTAGCGGGCAAAGGTTCCAAACCTTTTGTCTCTTGAATTGAAGCAACTCCTCTTGCATTGATTCAACCCAGCTACTATCCTTTATGGCTTCTACTACTTTCCTGGGTTCCGTCTGAGACAAGAAGCATGAGTAAAAACAGACATTACCATGATGAGTTTGCCCCCTTGTTCTCACGCCTTCAGAGACTTCTCATATGATGTTCTTAGCTGGATGAGTGTTGTGATTCCTTAGCCTAGGAATTACTTCCAGTTGTAAAGATAAATCCATGTTAGACATATTCTGCTTAGGAGCATGAATACTTGGGCCAGCTACTGTTTCAATGTCATTCAATGAGGACTGATTGAATGAAAGAGAAACATCATCATCAATGACTAGCTGAGAAGCAGCATCAACAGTTGTCTGTTCCTTCAGAATACTGCTTCTATCAATCGGGTGTTGTTCAGTGTCACTTGAAGGAACACTGGTTGAAGCTTCACTATCTCTTGAAAGAGTCATGCTACTTGATCTTAAGATAGTTGGAGTTGGATCTTCAGTCACACTTGGAGAATTCAAACAGGGTCTGGGCAACTCAAATAGTTGATCATGATCATTTTGATGACCTATTCTAGCTTAAACATTCTCACAAGATGGCTTAGAATAGTTAGGAAACAATTCTAAGTCAAAAATGTAATCAAGGACAAGGACATCCCCCTAACACAAGGAGTGTGCTCATTTACAACAATGTTTGATGATTCCTCAAATTGTTGATTTTGATGTTATTTCTCTATAAGCAATAGAGATAGAGGAATATCCAACAAAGATAGCATCATCTGACTTTTCAGCAAACTTTGCCAAATTGTCTTTTGTGTTAAGTATGGTACACCTTCTGCCAAAGGACCTTAGAAAACCAATGAACGGGGGCCTCTTGTTCCATAGCTAATAAGGAGTTTTCCATGTGGCTTAACTACAAGAACTCTATTCTGCACATAGCATGCAATGCTGACTGCCTCTGCCAAGAAACTAAGAGACGATTTTGAATCAGCGAACAAAGTCCAAGCAGCCTCAATAAGTGTCATGTTCCTCCTCTCAGCAACACCATTTTGTTAAGGAGATTTAGGAGCACTGTATTGTCTAGCAATCCTTTTTGAGTTACAGAATGAGTCAAGAACTTGATTCTTGAACTCAATCCCTTGATCACTTCTGATTATTTTTACCTTGTGATAAATCTAATTTTCTATTTTAAGAATAAAAGATTTTAACGTTTCAGCAGTTTCATCCTTAGTCCTTAAAAGAAATACCCATGTAAATCTTGTAAAATCATCAACTATCACAAGTCAATATGATTTCCTCCCAATGCTTATTATACTTGGTGGACCAAAGAGATCCGTGTGCAATAAGTGTAATGGGGTGGTGATGGAGTTAACCACTTTGGATTTATGAGATGCTCTGTGTTTCTTCCCTTTCAGGCATGCAACACAGTTATCTTTGTAGAAAAATTCTTTTTAGGCAAACCATGTACCAAGTTATTTTTAACCAACTTATTCATGGTTTTAAAATTGACATGACACATTCATTTATTCCATAATGTTGACTCATCACCATCAGCTTTGGAAAGAAAGCTTGATACTTCTTCTAGTGGGAAGCATAGTTCATATCCAGCTTGTACATATCTCCTTTATTGGGAGATCTAAAAAGCACCAATTCCAAAGGAATGGTCATCCCTGGTTTAAGGATAATGCACTCATGTTCTGTGAAAAGCATTTGGTGCTTTTGATCACAGAATTAAGAAACACTTAAAGATTGTGTTCAAGCTGTTTGACAAAGTATACTTTGTCAACCTTTAACTTGCCATTGGATACACTCCCTCTGCTAGAAATGTATCCTCCAGCCTCACCTCCAACTGAACAGGACTCCATCAAAATGTTTAAATTGTTGAAGGAGAGATATGTTCCTAGTTGACTAGGGTTTGAGAATGATATTCTCTGTTGATGTGAATCAACAAGGACCAAATATAATGATTGAGTCAATGACTGTAAGGCAGAATCAAACAATCAAGGAACATTGAATGCAAGAAATACTCATAAATGATTGTTTGTATTAATGAAGGTAATCAGTTACAATTAATGCTAGGTAAGAGCATTAAACAGTAACAAGACACCTTGTAAACAGAAGATTCTAATTGTCTAGAATGTCTATCAACAGTCACCTCTTATATGAGGTTTTCTATTCTATTTATAGGCTGACAAGATGGCTTTTACAAAATGACTAAACTACCCTTGACCAATACATCATAGAACTAGTCTAAGTCTTCATCAGCATTTCCTTTGCTCATCCACATTGACTAATGCAGATGTGTTGATCTTGATTAGCATTTCTTCTTTGTCTTCAGCATTAGTGTTTGGTCATGCAGATGAACAAACACATATGCATATTTGTTGTTGGGCATCCGCATTAGTTAATGTGGATGTACAAATACTTGTCAGCATTTGTTTCCGGCTATCGCATTTGTTAATGCGGAAGAACAAATACTTGTCAACGTTTTTCTATGTCATCCGCATATACAAATGCGATTAGCCGACACTTGTCTTCTTCTTTGCAGATTCTTCATCCGCATTTGTTCTTGGAATTGTGGGATTTTCAGTAGAACAACCATCAATCCACCACTTGAATTAGCATGTATGATCCTTTCAGTGTCCAACAATACTCCCCCTAAGGATTATACAACCTAGGTTCTTTAAGGGTTTGATAGTGGTTGAGGTTGGGAAGATTCTGCTGGGTGTGGAGGAATAAAAGGTTCTACCTGAGATGGATCCAGAATTGCCTTTATGATGGTGATAAAGTCATTTGCATCAGACATCTGTTCTCTGTTCAACACATGGATCTTCATCTGGCTCCTAGTGTAGATGGCTTCTAAAGGCAGCTTCTTTAGAGAAATGGGTTCCCATATTGAGACTATGGACAACCTATCTCTATGAATTAATATAGTGCTCCATCCACATCCACTCCTAACTTCACAGTATTCCCCAATTGCAGAGGAGTATTCTTCTTCTTCCTTTACTCCCTCTTGACATGATTCTATCAAATGCCATTTTTAAGATCTTTATACATTTCAGAAAGAAATGCATATCTTCTTCTCCCATTTCATTCTTTATTTCTCTAAAATGCCTTGTGTATATGTAGTGGATATAGGATTCATCTAACAATCTTACCTCATATCCACTAAACAATCTGATTTCAGCTCCTTTTCCTCCTCATCTTCTTTCAATCACCACTCATATGTCTTTTCATCATAATAGACATTTGAGATTGGTTTGGAGGAATGAGTTCCAGCTACTATTTTTCTTTTCAAAGATTCAATAGGCTTCACTTTAAGCTCAAGGAACACCACTTCTTCAGATGGTTTTGTTCTCTTCTTCTCCAAGGGGTTGACAAGGTTCTATCTCTTCTCATGCAAATAGCCTTAAGAGATTTGAAGTTGTCTGTTCTTTTAAACCATCCTCAGAATATCTTCAAAGTCATAACCCCTGAACATAGCTTTGTGATTGATCAACTCTAAATTGGCTAGTTCTTTCAAATCATGGTTTTCCAGGGAGTTAACCAGAATAGAGTACTCTGTGAAGAACTGAACTAAACCTGAAATCCTCTTGATCATGAACATGTTCCAATCACTATCATACTTCAAGGAAATTATCTTCTGATCGGTTTTTCCTTTTGGAGTAGACATACCTCTAATTATCTCAGAAGTGGTGAGCCCTTCTTCAAGTTTCAATTGAGAGGGCTCAACAAACCACTCTGGATTCTTGTGGAGAATAGGTGTAAGAGAGTCATGGTCTCTTTGGGTGAGCTGGATGTCTTGTGCAAACACCCTTGTTCTAGGCTTTTTTCTAATAATCTCTTCTTCAATTTTCTTTAGTCTTTGTATTTTTTCATTATTCATCCTAAGAATAGCAGCCCTTAGGGAATTTGTCTTCATGTTTCCCAATTTCTTCTGGTAAATCCTTAATCAGACAGATAGTCATTCATTTTCATGTCAGTCATACTGTAGGGATCAGGATACAGTGGTTGAGGAGTGGAAGTCTGCTTTGTCTTAGAGAATGACTTGAACATTGGAGCTTTAGGAGAAATAGTCTTTTTATACTCACTCTTATAAGTAGGGTCTAGTAGGTTGTTTAACGTTTCTTCCTCTGCCTTCATTCCCTCATAAGTCATTCTGAACACCTCATCAGGGTGATGCCCATGATTGATCAAAAACATAGCCTTGACCATTAAGTCATCAGTTTGGGCTTTCTCTACCATCTCCCTTACTGATTCGTCTTCTTTCACATTGCTTTTATGAGCTATTGGTTCATCAACCATATAGCCATCCTCTATCTCTCCTTTTTCTAAATCAATGAATTCAGCCTTCTTTTTCAATTGGCTTCAGCCTTTCATGCTCCTCTAAGAACTCAACAATTGCTACAAGGCTTTGGGTTCATCTTTTTCTTGTTTCTTGACTGGTTCTTCTTCAGCCATTGGTCTTTTCCCCTTTGCCTTCTCAGATAAATATTTCCTCCTTCTAGTATAGGTCTGCATTCCAGAACCGGATGAGGTTTCAGCCTTTTCAGCTTCTAAAGGTACCTTTTCAACCTCTAACTTTCTTTTTCTTCAGAAACAGCAGCTGATTCTTCTCTCTTTTACTGCTCTTCACATAATCTTCTAATGAGCTCTTTTTGTTCATTATTTAATGATACAGCATGCACTATTTTCATATTTAATTCCTTCTCAGGTGGGATAGGAGATTGAGGAATAACCACTATTGGTTCTTGGTTTTGCCCTTGATCAACAATAAACTCCTAAAAGTCATCATCTATGATAAACTCTTTTGCAATGAAAGAGTCAAGAACTTTTATCATATCACTAAATTCATCCTCTTCAATGTGAACTTCTTCTGATTTGCTTGTATAGACCATCATCTCCATGCTAGATTCATCATGTTTAGATCCACTAGCTTCTCCCCCTTTCTCAGTTTCAGAGAACTTCATCTTTTTGGTAGGAGGGGAGTTATCACCACTTTCCCTTGATGAACTTTCAGAACTTTCCTCTTTATAACTTTCCCTTGATCTTTTCTCTTCTAATTTCTCTCATTTATCTTTCTCCATCTCAGCTTATCTTTTGATAAGAACAAGCAGTTCTAACTTAGATACTCTCTTGTTAAGAGTGTCTATCTATTTCTGCAAGTCTTTGATAATATTAGATTGTTCTTCGATCATTCCTTCTTGTTCTTCCATGGCTATAGTTTGGATGGATAAAGTGTTAACATGACCACTTATTTCATCCCATGAGTGTTGGAGAGCAGCCTTTAACTTTTTAATCTCCATTTCCTTTTCTTTCTTCTCATTCTCATACTTCTCTTTCATATATTCAACTCCTTTTCTTTCTCATCTAGTTCCAGAAGTATGTCTTGAATGATCCTAGATCTTCTATTAAGTAACCTTTCCATCTTGGCTGCCTTTTGTAATAATTCTGAAATTAACTCATCCATTTCATCAGGCTTGTTGACTCCTGATTCAGCATAACTTTATGATGAAGCAGCCTCAGAAGAAACTTTCCTAACAGGCGTCTATCTTGGATAATCCTCCTTATTAGATAATGATTTGGATTCCTTTGAAGAGCTGGCAGAATCACCAAACTCAACAGGCTCAGTAGTAATAGGAGATGTTGGAATAGGTGATATGGGTGAGTGATGGATTGGAGATATATGTGAAGAGATGATGGGTTGTGCTTGTGGTGATGGGATTGGTGCTCTTTGTGTTGATGGTATTGGTGTTCTTTGGGGTGATGGTATAGGAGAGGGCATAAATGGTGAGGCCATATCAACATCATGAATAAAAGGTCTAGTGTGAAGATCACCCCTATATCCACTTGGGGTGAAACTGACCCCTGTCCTTTATCCCTTTCAATAGCTTGCTCAGCAATAGTTTGTTGGTCATGAGCAGGTTGTTCTTCTTCTTGCACAGGCTCATCAACAGGAGCCTCTTGTGCTTGTTCTTCAGGATTTATCTACTGCAACATCTAGGGCAACAATGGAAAGAAGGTTCCACTATAGAAGTTCCTAGGATCTCTCTTCTTGTTGTACTTGTATGACTTAGCATTATAATGAGGATATCAAGCACAGGTCCTTCAGGTACAATGTCAAGAAAAGCTTCATTGATGAGACATTGCAAGAACCTTGGATACATCATGAACATATGTCTTCTCCCTTCTTGAATGTTTGATACCAGACCATTAAACACATAAGCTGACATGTTGAATGGCCTATTAGTGCATAAAACACGTATATTAGATAATGTGATCACTGGAATGTCATTCCATCCAGTCTTCCTCTTTGACAAACAATGTTGGTATAGATGAATCAGGAACCTCCATTGTAAGTCAACCAATCCTTTATCAATCTGTATGACTTCATATCCTCCCTCATATCCAATATTGGCAAAGAAAGTAGTAATATCATCATCTTCTAGTTCTAAGGGAGTGTTGGCATCATCCCCAAACTGTAGACATTGTCTCACAGTTTGCTCACTGATGTTTAGAGTATGATGATTAGTGATTCTTCTAGACAAAGTCCTTACACCAGCTATCTCTGTCATTTTAGAAGTGCTCCAAAAGACCTTATGAATATCTCATAAATAATTGGTCTAACGGTGATTGCATGAGTAACTCTGGTAGTGGATATAAATCTGATCATATCTCTTACCTTTCTTCCTTGGGTACATCATGGTCAAGATAACCACTGACATTATGGAGCTTGCTCCAAGTGAGATTTGCCATGTACCTTGCATTAGAGGCATATGAATTAGAAAGATTGAAAATACTCGATAGATTGTAGAACATGCATAAAGTGAAGTTTCTCATTTTGACTTTTCATGGTCAAATTGAGTGCTTATAGGTACTGTTCCATAGGACTTGTACCTATACTTGATGTTATCATGAATAATTATTGTTGTTTTGTTATGCATTCTTGAAGTGATTATTTTTGTTGTTTCTTAACTCATTTTAGCTCTTAGAATCATGATTTGTGTTCTCATATTTAATCTTTTGTTATGCTCTGTTCATGCGATGAACAAGGTATTGAATATCATGGTGAAAATCAGTTGTTTGTTGTTATCTTCTTTCTTATCTTGTTCATTGCAGTCGAAAATCACCAACATTTCTTAATCCAAGTTTGATTTTGAATCACCGTTTTGACCTAGGGTTCTAAGTTCATTACAGGTTCAAAAGTCCAACATTTTTTGTCATAAACTTCAAAGATTATCACCTTTTGTTTGATACGACAGTTGTAGAGAATCAAAATAGAGGACAAATATGGTAAGGAGAGATTAGAACACAGGTTCGATGATGATGATGATGATGATGGGTGATGAAAAACAATGAATTTTGCTTATCGCACTATGAAGTCTCTCAAATTTGAAAGTATTGAATGAACTTTTAACTACCTTTAAATAGTCAATTATTATCTTCCACAAAAATTACAAGTTTCAGGACAAATGCGGTCAATTTTTTAAAATCATTGTAGCAAATGCGAATGAGTTTTGTTCATCAGCATTTGTGTATTGTTACAAATATGGAAGAGTAAAAACTTAACAACATTCGTTCACTGTAACAAATGCGGTTGAACAAAGTTAGTCAGCATTTGTGTACTGTTACAAATGTGGCATAATAAAGTTAGTCAGCATTTGTTCACTATAACAAATGTGGTAGAGTAAAATTCCTTTATCCACATTTACTTCAACAAATGCAGCTACCAATAAAGATGTCCGCATTTATTGAATTTCATCATGATGAAAGAAGAGATTAAGCACTTTGTTTATTCATTTTGATACACGTGAATTGTTGATGTCAACCATATTATAGAAATGCGAATGAGTAAAAAAATGTGGCAATAATGTTTTCCGCATTAACTAATGCGGTTGAACACTTTTGTCTGCATAGGTTTTTCTCATCACTTTCATGTATTTTTGACACATATGCGGCTGAGTTGTCTTGTCCGCATTGGTTTCACTTGGTTAAAACCTTTACCTGCATTGGTTATATGCATGGTTACCTTCACCCGCATTAACCAATACACTTACCCGCATTAAATTTTGACCTTAGTCAAAAGTTAATGTTTCTGCCGAGATATTATTCTTTTTTATTTTTATGTCTTGTTATGAAGAATTATCTTTGATTGACTTGTGTCTTATGAAGTTGTTGGTGTTGTCAATTCTTGCTTGGATTGATTTGTATATCAGAGATGATATAGTTTACCATTGATTGACTGATCTTGGACTTCTTATGCTTTCATGAATCAGCATAAGCTGAGATACAATAGCATAACTTCTGCACACCATACGGACAGTTCCTTTTTGATTTGTTTTGAAGTTTTAAGAAAGTAATTTAAGAAAGTAAATATCTATACAAACTGATCAAAATTTTAAATTACTCCCCCTAAAGTTTATATCCATACCTAGATAGAAACGTTAAAGATCTAAAAGTTTTGAATATGAATTATTTTTTATTTTTTTTTAATTTAAGAATGAAAAGAAGTATACCTTTTGTTGGGATCATATCAATCTTACATTACACATGTGCATTCTATTGTAATAAAATGGACATGTTTATGAGCTTATTGATTGAAGGTATATTTGTCCTCTTAAACTCATACCTTTTTAATATTTTAGTGCATGTGATATTTGTCATGTTTTTGTATATTTTATTATTCAACATGTACCTCACACACGGAAGCATAGAATGATCAACCATCCTCATGTAATGTATGGCAGAACTATGTCACAACTTGATTTACCAGGTCATTTGAGTTATGAGATCTCATTTTCAATAATCCTTATTGGGATTCTATTACTTTGATCCTTTCATGATTTGACCATATTGGATTCTTTTCACTTCACTTTGGAAGGTGATCCATGATTGGATTCTTTTGCTCATTCACAAGGAATGTATTAGGTTTTGTAGATTCATCCAATTTGGTTATGTTCCTCATTGGGAATCTTTTGGATCAATACATCTACACTATGTACATGTTTCTTCAGGTCTTTGCTTAGCAAACCAGAGATGAAACCTAATGTAGGTGAAAGAGATTCAAAAAGTGTTATTACCTAGTGTGTTTAGGTTACTACACACACATACACTTAGACAAGCCAATACATATCTGTACTTTGAGATGAGTGTTTCACCATTAAATAAGATTTTAATTCATCACAGCATATGTGAAGTCGGTTTTTCGGGATCGATAAACATCCGAGCATGTTCTTGACGGAAGGATGAACAACCAAAACCAAAAGTCAAATCAATAACACAAACTATCAAATATTGGTTTCATTGATAAAAACCTAACAATTACAAGCTCGTTACAACATAAGAATCAAGACTCTTGGCAAGGGGAAGATCGAGCATGATCTCCCCTCTCATCCAGCAGCCCTAGGCTCCGAGCAGACTTCATCTCAATCCTTAATCTCTCTACACATTGAAACTGGTATATATAGGCCTCGGCCCATATTAGATGTGACTGGGCCTATTCGTGCGATTGGACCATGCGTATGGTTCAATCGTACGAATGGACCATGTGTATGGTTCAATCGTACGACTAGACCATACTTATGGTTCAGTCTTACGAATGTCCCAATCGCATCTCCCAGTCGCAAGGCTGGTCCATTAGCATGGCTCAATCGTACGACTGAGTCTCATTCGCATATGCTCCTGCGAATGACCCATTTTCATGTGTTTACAACATATCAGGTGTATAACATTAAGCCTAGACTATTCGACAAGCGACGGACACATATATATGACTATATATGCTCCAACAAATTCCCCCTTGTACGTTGCTTGCGAATATTAGATAACACCTCTTACAATCTTCAGTCAACCTTTGCTCTGGTTGCCAATAGAATCAAACGAAAACCATATTAGCCAACTTTGCCGATCCGTCAGGTTACTACCATATCCTTGAAAATGAATTTAGGCACAATAGCTTTCGTTTACTTTGAAGAACACTATCATAGTAGCAAGATTCCCCATATGACTGATTTTTCCAGATAATGACATGAACAGTTTTCCATTGCTTCAATCTTCACACAGGCTAACTTGATTAACATCACCACCTGCAGAAATTCCCCCTCACATTCAGCATATCCTAATATATAGACATTGTGCTCTCCTTGCGTCTTGATACGGTGTATTGGCAAAAGGTTGAAGGTTCCAATCCACAGCTGACAATATCAACAAAATCAGCATGCACGAAGATTCATCATCGGAAACCGGTTCACATCATCACTTTCTGATTGCGTCTTCACTTTCTATATACAAGGATTCCCCCTAAGAAGCAGAATCCTTTCTGTGCGGATAAATATAACTTGATTGGCCCATAAGTAATCAGATGCTCCAGACTAACCCACAAAATTAGCACTGACTGCTGACATATTCTCTTCTCTCTTTCGTGTTCCAATTCTGGAAGTCTGACGAATAATAGGGTACACATCGAACTTATTTGACAAAAGAACCTTAGGGTGAATACCGTTTGCTCATCTTCAAATCTGTGCATGAAGCTGTTCCAGACTCTTTTTTTTTGGTCTGGAACAAATGCAGATGAGTCAATGCGGATGTCTCATTCGTGCGATTGAACATACGACCTGGGTCCAGTCGCACGAACGGTTCATTCGCATGGCTCATTCGTACGAATCATCCAATCGCATGGCCTAGTCGCATTAACGGGTCTGCACGCAGATTTTCAGATCTGCAGACGCCAAGGCTGCCCAAAACCCTAATCTGACGAATTCAACATGAACCGAAACAAAATAGACATCATCAGATTCGAAAGGGTGATAGGAACGTCGTTTCGAATTCGATTTCAACATAGAAGCAACACACGTAACAAGATCTGAGCAAAACACGAAGAACACGAAGTGGGTTTAATGTCAAGATCTGAAATTCAATCCAGAAATCAAGAGCTCGGGTTGCTAGAATGATTGTTAGATCATTCCAGCAGTAACTGGCTTTGATACCAATTGTGAAGTCGGTTTTTCGGGATTGATAAACATCCGAGCATGTTCATGACGGAGGATGAACAACCAAAACCAAAAGTCAAATCAATAACACGAACTATCAAATATTGGTTTCATTGATAAAAACCTAACGATTACAAGCTCGTTACAACATAAGAATCAAGACTCTTAGCAAGGGGAAGATCGAGCATGATCTCCCCTCTCATCCGGCAGCCCTAGGCTCCGGGCAGACTTCCTCTCAATCCTTAATCTCTCTACACATTGAAACTGATATATATAGGCCTCGGCCATATTAGATGCGATTGGGCCTATTCGTGCGATTGAACCATGCGTATGGTTCAATCGTACGACTGGACCATGCCTATGGTTCAATCCTATGACTGGACCATACTTATGGTTAAGTCTTACGAATGTCCCAATCGCATCTCTCAGTCGCACGGCTGGTCCATTAGCATGGCTCAGTCGTACGACTGAGTCTCATTCGCATATGCTCCTGTGAATGACCTAGTTTCATGTGTTTAACATATCAGGTGTATAACATTAAACCTAGACTATTCGACAAGCGACGGACACACTATATATGACTATATATGCTCCAACAGCATATATCTTCTCTTCCAAGTTAAGTTTACCCACATATCAAGTAAGTCATGTCAGTATTTTACATTTTGAATTAAGCACAGTGAATGATATAACGACTATAAATATATCATTTCCTTTGGTATAAAGATCTTTTTCTTTATCAAACTTGACTTCTTTTTGTAATTTTCTAAAATTTAAATTGTTTTTGATGTTTTGTTTGATTTTACTCAAGGTTAATCCAATTGATTGAACTAGGAATTCAAAACAACTAGGTTCAAATGCCTTGGTGAATAAATCAGCTAATTGATTTTTAGTAGGAACTTAAATCAATTTGATTAACCCCTTTTCAGCATAATCTCTCAAAAGTTATATCTAATTTCAATGTGTTTTGTTTTTGAGTGCTGAACTAGATTATTTGTAACAAAAATAGTTGTCGTGTTGTAAACGTGAATTGGAGTATGCAAGAAGTTAAAACCATAATCAAGCATCTGGTTTTGAATCTAGAGAACCTGAGAGCAGCAAGCTGATGCTGCAATGTACTAAGCATCTATTGTTGAAACAGATACATTTGTTTGCTTCTTGCATTGCTAGAAGACCTGTCTGGGACCAAGAAATTGACAACCACTAGAAGTGGACTTCCTATTGAAATTCCATCCCCATAATCACTATTAGTGAAGGCATAGAGATTGAAATCTCCTTCCTTTGGATACCACAATCCAAGAGCAGGCTTTCCCTTGAGATATCTAAATATCCTTTTGACAACATTCACATGAGATTCCTTGGGATCTGCTTGATATCTGGCACACACACCAAGCATAATCTCAAGCCTACTGGTTGTTAGATACATAAGCGAACTGAACATAGATCGATAGTGAGGCATCCACTGATTTGCCTTTTAGATCAGGTCATATCTTCTACAGGTGTTCTGATGGACTGACAGTCAGCAAGGTGGATTTCTTCAACATTTTTTCAACATACTTTGATTGTTTAATGAAGATTCAATCTTCCGTCTGTTGGACTTGCACTCCTAGAAAGAATGTGAGTTCCCCCATTGCACTCATTTGGAATTTTGAATGCATGAGATCTTCAAAATCTTTGCAGAGTAGCTTGTTGTTGAGTCAAAAATGATATCATCCACATAGATCTGGACCAGTAACATATCTCTACCTTTTCTTTTTCTGAAGATATTTTGATCAAAATTTCCTCTTTCATACCCATTTTCAAGAAGGAAGTATGATAGTACCACTTTCTTGGGGCTTGGTGAAGACCATAAAAGGCTTTATCAAGCTTGTAAACCCTGTAAGGAGATTCAGGGTCTTTAAAGCCAGGTGGTTGACTCACATAGACTTCTTCAACAATCGTTCCATACAAGAAAGCACACTTTACATCCATTTGATAAACAGTGAACTTCATGGATGCTGAGTATGCAAGAAAGTTTCATATTGCTTCTAATCTGGCAACAGGTGTATAAACTTTGTCATAGTCAATTCCTTCTTCCTATGTATACCCTTGTGTAACTAGTCTTGCTTTGTTTCTGATGACAATTCCTCTATCATCAGTTTGGTTTCTATACAACATCTGGTACTGATAGGATATTGTCCTTCGGGAAGATCCACCAGTTGCCATACACTCGCTTCTTGAATTGCAGAAATTCTTCCTGCATTTCTTCAATCCAGCTATTGTCTTGAAGAGTCTCATTGATGTTTTTGGGTACTGTTTGACAAATAAAGCATGAGAACAAACAAATGTTTGCTATACTTGACTTGCTTCTTGTCACCCTTTCGTTGAGTTCACCAATAATGCTTTCTACTGGATGATTCTTGTGTATTCTGGTGGTTGAAATTGAGTCTCCAGCAATTGTCACATCAAGATTGGAGACATTCAGCTCATTATGGTAAGAGACACCTTCATATTGTACTATTGGATAATTATGAAGATAATCAGATTCTGTTTCTGTGACTGCTTCAGCATTAGCGGCACTTTGATTGCTACCATCATTTGATGTTCTTTTTGTTTCAACTAGAGGAGTAGCTTGCGTTTGATTTCTAACCACAGTTGATGGGTCTTCTGAATGTGATGGCAACAAGCTAGGACCAGCCTCAGTTGAAACATTTTGATTTTGAGAGGGTTGTCTGACAGGATCGGCTTGTAGTGGAACATCTTCATTCAGTTGTTCAGAGAGGTTGGAGGAACCATTGGAAAGTCATTCTTCTTTCTACTCCTGAATAAGGTTCAGCTAAAGGTGTATTTCCTACATTAGACAAATGAAATTGATTAAATGATTTTGTAAATAAGTCCATATCAAACAACCAGTCAGGACTATTTGTAGATTTAGGAAATGAATGTTCCTTTGAATTGAACATTTGTTGATTCATTAATAATGTTTAATATAGGATTAAACACTCTATAAGCCTTTGAATATTAAGAATAACCTACAAAGAATCCTTCATCAGACTTAGATGAAAATTTTCCCAAATAGTCATGGGTATTTAATATTTCATATGGAGTCATGTTGTTTTCTTTTATAATCAGAGTCCTATTTTGCACAAAGCACAATGTGTTAACTGCCTCTGCCCAGAAGGTAATTGGGAGTTTAGCATTGGCTAGTATTGTTCTTGCTGCTTCAATCAGTGTTCTATTTCTCCTTTTAGCTACCCTATTTTGTTGAGGACTTCTAGTTGCACTAAATTGATGAGCAATGCCTTTGGTTGCACAAAAGAAACTCATGTCTTCATTTTAACTCGATTCCATTATCAATTCTTATTTTTTTTGACCTTATGATCAAGTTGGTTTTCAATTTTTGTGATAAAATCTTTTATTATTTGGTATGCATCATTTTTTGATGTAAGAAGAAAACCCATGTAAATCTTGAAAAGTCATCAATGATCACCAAACAATATTGTTTCTTTCCAATACTCATAACATGAGTTGGTCCAAAAAGATCCATATGAAGAAGCTTCAATGGAGTATTGTTTGTGTTCACAAGCTTTGGTTTGTGTGAAGATTTATGTTGTTTCCCTTTGAGGCATGCTGAACAGTGATAAAAAAATGAAATTCTCTTTGAGGAAGAACAATGACATGGTTTCCTGTGACCAATCTATTCATGTGTTTAAAGTTTGTGTGCCCCAAACATCTGTGCCAAATCTAAGACTCATCAATGATGCTTTTGAAAGAAGACATGTTTCTTTTTTGGGGTAGTGGAATTTAGGTTTAAGACATAGGTGTTATTCTTCCTTGGGGTCTTTAGAACAACCCTTCTTCAGTAATTTGAAATCCTGGTTTCAAAATGTAGCAATAAGTGTCGGTAAAGTGAGTTGAATATTTCTTGTCACAGATTTGAGACATGCTGAGAAGAATGAAATTCAGTTGTTCATAGTAGTTCACTCTATCAAAGCTCCCCATCCCATTTATCACAGATTCTTCACCGGTAATTCTTCCACCTTGTAAATCTCCTTCGAATGCCATAGTAGTTCCTTGTATGTGCTTGAAGTCATGAAGGAGGGAACGATCTCTAGTCATGTGTCGGGAGCATCCACTGTCTATGTACCATAAGCTATTGGACCTATATGGATGACCCTCAGATGGCATAGGAGATGGACCATCATTGATATGAGCCATGAGTGTATGATTTTGAAATTAAGACTTTACTTCCTCTGCATACAGACTCCAATCACATACTCCATCTTGTTTGATGAAAAGAGCATTTAAAGATGACTGACTATTCCATGAGCTTGGTTAGTCAGTTGTGGCTGACTCTGATAAGGTTGTTGATGTTGTTGATGATGATACTGTCGTTGTTGATTGTTGGAGTGGAAGCTTGTGCTTGGTTGTGTAGATGACTGACCCTGAGAATTCCTTTGGAAATTATTGTTGTTTCTTCTGGGAGCATTACATTCTCTGGAGAAGTGGCCAGTCATGCCATAGTTGAAACACTTTGCCTTGGATTTGTCATATCCAAGGTGTTTTCATTAAGGCTAAGCTTTCTTTCTTTTTTGAAAAACTTCTTGGCTCCTATTGCAATCATAGCCATTGACATTGCCAATCCATTTCTTCCATATCATTTAGATCCATTTCTTCCAAGTCTACCTCCCAGGTATGCTTCAAAGCTAGCAACAAAGGCATTGTAAGTTGCCTTTTGCTCTTCTGATCTAGGTCTTTAGGAGTAGTTGAGGGAGTTGCAAAGAACCCTGTTGGTTATGATGGTGTTAAAGGCTTATTAGTTAGTGGAGCTTCAATGAAACCAGTTGTCTTCACTTGATCTCTTAAGGAAAGAAAATCACTATCCTCAGTGATGAATGCATTTTCTACTGAGTGAGTATTTGTTGGAAATTTATAAGCTTCAATAACTCAAGGTCTACCAAGATTTCTGCTTCTCTCATCAAGTTCAAGAGCTTTTATCTTGGCAATCATGATGTTCAAGGTGGTACTCTCTAGATCAAGAGTGTTTTTCAGCATTGTAACATTTTGTTTCCAACTTTCTGGAAGACTGTGAAGCATCTTTTTGTTCAGTTCTTTGACTTTGTATGTTACCCTCATGATCTCTAAATCATTCACTAGCTACACAAATCTATGTAGTTGCTTAGATATTGACCCCCCTAGGAGTGATGAAAGGTTTCATGTTTATTAACAAGCTTGCCCATGTTTACTACCTTCACACATTATCAGCAGTGCATCCCTAACAGCTTTAGCATTTCTATACTTTTCTAATCTTTTTAGGACATTTATTTTCAATGCTTGAGTGAGTATAGAATAAGCTTTGAGATCAACTTTTATCTTCTTGTAATCATCATCATCAAGTGTGAGATCCTCAATAGGAATTCTTGAGGTTTTGTATATTGCAGCTTGATCAGCAGAAAGAGTCACTGGAATGTGAGGGCCTTTGCATATTGAAATCCAGTAGTCCGGATCTACCTTGTAATATAGTCATAAATATGATTATCCATTGCTTAAACTCATATTTGTGTTTAAGCATGGGTAGTTTTGGAGTACAACCAAGTTCAGAGAAACTATGTGAATCCATTTCTCAAAAGTTGTTGTTTAACCTTATTGAATAATGATTAGTTTGATTGTTAAGTTCAACTTAGTCCAAACAGGTTTATGTATAACCCGATCTGCTGATGTATATATGTTTCTGTTGTAACAACTGTTCATGGGTTTGTTCTTGAAAATGAGTACAGATGAACAGTGATTATTGAAGGGATTTCTGCAATTTACTAAGTAAAGGTAGTTGAACACTCTATTAGTAACTCAATCACCAGATCAATCGAGTTCTACTCAGATCTAGGCAGATCTAAAAAAGAACCAAGAGCCAAAGCTCTGATACCAATTTATTAAGGTTTGAGAATGATATTCTTTGTTGATGTGAATCAACAAGGACCGAATATGATGATTGAGTCAATGACTGTAAGGCGGAATCAAACAATCAAGGAACATTGAATGCAAGAAATACTCATAAATGCTTGTTTGTATTAATGAAGGTAACCAGTTACAATGATTGATAGCATAATAGCATTAAACAGTAACAAGACACCTTGTAAACAGAAGATTCTAATTGTCAAGAATGTTTATCAATAGTCACCTCATATATGAGGTTTTCTATTCTATTTATAGGCTAACAAGATGCCTTTTACAAAATTACTAAACTACCCTGACCTATACATCAAAGAACTGGTCTAAGTCTTCATTAGCATTTCCTTTGTTCATCTGCATTGACTAATGCAAATGAGTTGATCTTTATTAGCATTTCTTCTTTGTCTTCAGCATTAGTGTTTGGTCATCAACATTGACAAATGCGGATGAACAAACACATGCACATTAGTTTTTGGGCATCCACATTAGTTGATGCGGATGTACAAATACTTGTCAACATTTGTTTCCGGCTATCCACATTTGTTAATACGGAAGAACAAATACTTGTAAGCATTTGTTCTATGTCATCCGCATATACAAATATGGTTAGCCGACACTTGTCTTCTTCTTTTCAGATTCTTCATCCGCATTTGTTCTTGGACTTGTGATATTTTTAGCAAAACAACCATCAATCCACCACTTGAATTGGCATGTATGATCCTTTTAGGCACACCAGTCATGTGCCTGGAGCATCCACTATCTACAATCCACACATTATTTTTCTTGTCATATGGATGCCCCTGCACATAAGGTGAAAAAGTTAGTTTTTATAGGAAACCCAAGCCCTGTTGGTCTTGAGCTCTTCCAATGAGGATTTTATTGAACCAAAATTAATGCATGGGGGTTCAATAAGTGTTTGTGAAGAGGAGGCTTGGGCTGCAGCATCTTCTTTGATCTTTTATTCTATCCATTGGTTGATCATAGAGGATGAGCTTGTTGAAGCTTGAGTAGCATTGCATTCTTTCAAAGCTTCTTTCTTCTCGGAAGAGGCCTTCACAACCTTCTCTTCTGAAGCATTCTTCTTCTGGGATGGTTTCAAGGGGACTCTCTTGGCTTTCTGAGTCTTTAAAGTTTTAGCTTCCGAAGCCATTTTCCCTTCGAAAGAAGGATTTTCTTCTGAAAGCAACCTTGCTTCGGAAACAGGCTTTCCCTTTCATCACTTGAACCATTTGATAGGGTCCAAATAAGAAACTTCCCCGACTCCTTCTATCTTAACATTATTTGCATAATGTGTGCTAGCAGGATTGTAATAACAATCTTTCGCCATGTGTTTTGCAAACCACACATTATGCATGCAATGTTAACCTTAGGAAAGTGAAGGCTGTTGTTTCTTGGTCTTTTTGTCTTTAAAAATGATCCTTCCCTTTCCATCTCATCCTTTTATCGGATAGGGTGCTGGTACTACACACTTTTCCAGGTTCAGAAGTTCCCACCACCTGGTATCCAGCTGAGATGAACACGCCCTTTTGCTTTGGGTCAATCTTCAGCTTTGATTTAGCCACTTTCTTGGTAGTTTTTCTGGCTGCCTTAGCTTAGTTTCTTCTGGCTTTGGTGGTAAGAGGTTGGTCATCACTAGTAAGAGTGGTAAGGTCTACCTGTCTCTTCCCTGTGATGGTCTCCGTACTTGCGTCATTCTTCGACTCATGAGAAGGTGGGTGAGTAGATGGAACCTCTTGCTTTTAGTATCACATCTTGGTTGTCTAATAGACTCATAAGAGTGTGGTGAAGCAATTTTATTGGTCCCCAACCCACCTTTGTTTTGATAACAAAGTTTTGAGTGAGAGGATGATGCAAGGATGACTTTGAATTTTGCTCTGAGATAGCATGCTTCCTAGCTTGAGGCTCAGCTGTGACAAGTTGGGCTTGAGCCTCAGACAATTTAGATATTAAATCCTTTATTTGAGTCTTGTAGTTTGTGTGTTCATGTTTTAAAAGAGACACAGTTTTCTCCAACTCTTCAATTTTTATTTGATAGTTAGATTCATCTCTTTTAAAGTTAGATTTTAAAATATTTAAAGACTCAATATCAAATTTAATTTCCATATTGTAGTCCTAATATAGTTTTACCTTAGCAATACAAGCTGGAGTATAGAGATGTTCATATACCTTGTTGTCATATCTTCTAGCCATGAGTGCTTGAGCAGGAGTCATATCATGTACCATAACGCTCTAGTCAACGTCTTGAGCTACAACTACTGTTTCAGTTGACTTCCCAGGGCTTTTGGTGTAGAGGCTTGTGAGGAGGCATGATAGGTTCCTGGATTTGACTTGGGAGCCTTGCATTCCCTAGCAAAATGACCAAGTTAGTTACAGTTGTAACACTTTGACTTGGTTTGACAAAACCCAAACTTGTTGTTGGCTGGGTTTTGAGGGAATTGCCTTCCAGTTCTCTTGAAGAACTTCTTTGCTCCGTAGGTAAGTAGAGCCATTTGTTGGACTATGTCCACATACTCCACATCATCTGGGCTGAAGCACTCTAGATCATCAAAGCAGAACTAATGATCACCAGAGTGCCTATTTCCTGAGATAAAGGCACAGCTATCCTAGAAAGAACCTTGCTGAGCTTATTAAGACCTTGGAGTCTCAGGAAATATGATGTAGGGTCCTAAAGAATAGGATGGTTGCTGAGAGTAAGTTAGGTACTGCTGAGGTGAATCTTTCTTGGAATTATTGGAGTTAGAGTACATTGTGATAGTGCATCAAACAGCTCTTTAGCTGACTTGCAATGCTCAAACCCCACCATGATGGAGTTGGGTATAATAGTCATAAGATCCATCATAGAATTGTTGTCTATGTCTATCTTCTTCCGGTCTTCATCGGAGTAGTCTTCAACAGCCTTCTTGATCATGGCATCATTTCCTCCAGGTGCAGCAACCTTGGGCTTGTAAGGACCATTTACGATATACAACCACATTTTACCATCAAGGTATCTTATGAAACCTTCTATGTATCTACTCCATTGTCTAAAGTTTTTAGGGGTGATGATAGATGCTTTAGTCATCGTCCCCATCTCAACTTCTGATTTTTGAACAAGGGTCATTTTAGAGTGTGGTAAAGAAAATAGTGAAAACAAGTTGATTTGGATGGTAAGATCACACAATCAAGAGCCTAAAAAGCTCTGATACCAATTGTAGGATCAATATATGTCTCTAAACACTTGGTTTTCTCTCAAACTCACTTGTATTCACACAATTATGATGAAGCAGAATCTCTCAAAGAGTTGGTTATAATATACTAAGTAACTTAAGAACACAAAGGAATAGTTCTCAAGGTACTTCTATATATTATTTCTCAACTAAAAGTTTACAAAACTCTTACAAGCATGACACAAGAGTTACAATGAGAAACTATATATACTATGAGCTACATGTGGTTATACTTTGATACCAACTGGAATCCTATAACTAAAGCAGATACTACAAAGCTAGAGTTAAGGTATCTTAGATAATGTCTTATCTAAGATATGGTAGTCATGACAAGTCCATGACTTACCTTTTGTCACCAACTAAAGTTAGCAACTGTACTAACAAATAAAGGTGAAGAGTGGAATAAAGTATGGTCAACTACATGGCCTTTTGGGAAAACACCATGCAGTATCAGGGGTTTGCAGCGGAGTGTCAGAATACCATACTTATATCCACCGGTCCATAGGAGCATCTCCTGAAGGTTAATTGGCTTTTGAAGAACAAGTTCTTCCGAAGCCTTTTATACTTCAGAAGAGGCTACTTCTTCCGTGGCTCGAGGACTTCTTCTTCAGAAGTCATTGTCTTTGAATTCTTCTAAGTCTTGAATTTCGGAAGAGAAAACTTTGTCTTTGGAAGTTGGAGCTTTTCCTTCGGAAGATGATCTTGCACTTTGTCTTCGGAAAAACTCCATTTCCTTCGGAAGTCCATACTTAGCTTCAAAAGTCCTTTATAAGTTGCACCAAAAATAGTCTAAGTGTTTGGTTTTGGTTGCACCAGCCTTTCAAGATCCAAGGGGGAGCGACCTAGATGAAGTTCGTGGAACACTGAAGCAAGTTTATAATGATTCATGTATGGGAGCACAAACCAATATAAATCTAGGATTTTTTCTTTCATCTCCAACGATTTTACCAAGATTTACCAAGAATAACGATATGGTACCAAGAATATGAAGAACATATAATGAATCTGGGTGTTTGCTTTCTTCTCTAGTGATGTTTTACATCGTAAACACCCTACCTCTCTTTACAATACCATAACTACCATAACAAAGATCTGGGTTTTTGATGTGGGTTTTGCCTATACAGGTCTTGGTTGTAACAATTATTGGGTTTTAATTTG
The DNA here is from genome assembly GCA_025506515.1 of Flaveria trinervia. Classification (NCBI taxonomy): domain Eukaryota; kingdom Viridiplantae; phylum Streptophyta; class Magnoliopsida; order Asterales; family Asteraceae; genus Flaveria; species Flaveria trinervia. Next base: position 79,790,012 of record CM046448.1, read on the forward strand.
GTTTGTTTTTAATTTGGTTTGATTTTTAATGTCTATTATGGTAACATAAATAAGTAATAAAAAAACAACTCATTCAAAACCAATATTATATCATGTTCCGGTATTTTTTTTTCACTTTTTTGTTTAAAGTTTGTTTCTAAGTATTTTATTATATGTGACTTTTGCAATTTGGAAATCACAAAATGATAGTAATTTGAAATTTATGTTTCAGTTTATTTTTATTTGAAAAAATATATATTTTTTAAAACTAAAATTAAGTTATGACTATTGTAGGAAAGATGATAGTGACAAGATGGGGTAGATAACATTTACTAAGGGTTATAATTACGTCATTATATTTTCAGATACAAAAAAAACTTTTGGTTTGAATATTAAAATGCAATTAAATCTCCACCTTTAGATTATGTTTTGTAGAATCCAAGAATATATAGGATGAAGTTAATGAGTTCTTACAAATAGGGTAGTGAGTTCTTATTTAAACCACATCATATACATATATATATATATATATATATATGTGTATGTATGTAGGTATATATATACACACACACATATATATATATGTATATATATACACACATATATATATGTATATATATAGATATGTATATATATACATATATATATATATATATATATATATATATATATTATATATATGTATATATAGATACATATATATAGGTATGTATATATATGTATATATAAATATATCTATATATATCTATATATATATATATATATATATATGTATGTATATATATATGTATATATATATATACATATATTACATATATATACACATATATACATATATACACACATATATATACACACATATATATATACACATACATACATATATATATACATACATATATGTATATATATGTGTGTGTGTGTGTGTATATATGTATATATATATATATGGTAATATTGTAGAATTGTAATTTCCATGTTATTGTAAGACATGCTTGTTGGCTTCCTACAACCCGTTTCCGACCCTCGGGTGCCTCCCTCGCCGGAGGTCCAGCTCACCTCCCACAACCAATGTCAAGCCGTTACAAGGGCCTTTCCACACCCCCATTCAATGCCCCTGCCCGTTTACCTTCAATTGTTGTGTTTACATATCACCGGCTTCTTTAATTCATGTTTTCACCTACAACTCAATCGCCACTCCATTCAAGAATCAATGGTATTCGGTTATCATTTAATCCAGGTCAGGTCTGCTACTATTTATAAATAGGTCTCTTGGATTCAATTTTCACAGCAATTCCATGTTTTATTATTATTCTGGTTGAATTGTTCATAATTTGATATTCATAAGTGAAATACGAATGTTTAGTTGTTAATTTGTTGATAAAGCTTGTTTATAAAACCGTCCTTGGATCTGATGTCGACAAAAACACACACATATTCTTACATTAGAGATTGATTCTTGAAACATAGCAAACACATGATGTTTATGAGAGGAAACCAAAATATTAGCATTGATTCTACAACGAAGCTATGGATTTTTATTCCAAATCCCTATCAACATGATATTTTGTTGATTTTCTCCACACAAACTTACTAATTTATACTTAAATTATTACATTGTTGGCTCAATCAATGATCAATTGATGATTACCATGCTAATAGGTAGGTGGATTAAGTCTTTTATGAATCTAATAAATTATGTGTTGAATATGCATACTAAATCTTTGATGAAATATCTAAATGAATAACTGTTGCTTAAGAATATGTAGAATGTGTTACTTTTGAGATTTGATCATGTTAGCCCTATTAATGAGGTCAAAGCTTTCATCAATGGTTACCTAACATGATAAATTTTTTGTTTGATTTATAACCATAAAGATAAGGTGTAAAAATCTTAATACATAATCATGTTACTGCCATGTTTTCCTAAAATTATGTAAAATCTTAGAAACGTCTGGTGTAGACGAGCTTTGTATGTGAAGAAAGCGCTTTGAGTATACTACATTTTGTATCTCCAACATTAAAATGTGGTTTGAATGTTAAATGGGTTGAAATGGTACCTAAATGGTTTGTGTCAACATCTTATGTTCCTTAGTGGTATATGTATGTGATGACACTACCTAAATGGTGATAGTAGGTTGAATGGGAAATTGATAAGCTATCAAGGGATCAGGCTGAAATACAAATTGTGTTAGTGTTCTTGATGGCACGCCTCAAAAATTGTCAAGGCGAGTAATGACCAGATCCATCTCGATTAGGGGTGTTTAGTGGTGGTTAAAAGTTCTGGCAGGGATTAATGGTACAAATTGTTCGAGTTCTTGTATTTTTTGTTGTTCTTTTAAGGCATTTTTATGTTTTAACTATAAACTAGGTATTCACAAGTAAATTGTGAATGAATCCAAAACTCAATTGTTAATTTCAATGATGACATGTAACAATTTATATATGCCAAAAGAAATATGTGTATTCTGGCCTTGAAGCACTTGTAGATTAAGTTTAAAAAATTTAATTCTTACGATTCATGGTTTTATATTTTATTTTTGTTTAGACGGTTAGCTTACATGATGAAGATTAACTTGAAATCTGTGTTGAAGAGCACTCATGCAGAAGTTCATGCACTATTCAGAAAAGAGAACTCAAGGTATGAATTATTTTATATATGTGGTTTCAACATTTCAAGTATTCTTGATGGGTTCAGTTAATCCGAGTTAAATACATCGTCAATTTATTCTATGTTCTAGAGAAATAAAAGTTCACTAGTCCCGTTCACCTTTAATATTCAAAATATTCAAGGACATGTTTCCTTTTATACATTCCATTAATTAAACTAGAGAATATGTAATGGTTAAACTTTTTACAAAGTATCTATTGTAGAAACTAGAAATGTATTCATTCATGTGAAGGAACAATTCAGTTTTACTTATAGTTTGCTTAGAATAAGCACCGTTGGTCAGCGTTAAAGGTGGTAAGTGGACGGGTCAGGTAGGTTGAGTATCAGGTCAATATGAAATACTTTTTATTAGAAAGCTTTTGATTTGTAAGGTGTGGTTATTATTTATAGATCATAGCTATGATGCGATTAAACTGAACTGGTTTGTTATATTATGTGAAGAACAGAAATTCTTTTTTTTTTCTAAAAGTCAACTTCGATCTATTAATTGTGGCGATAAATTTCGAAGGATGAGTTAGCCAACTACTTGTATTGCAGATACCCCGAGAACGAATGGTTATTATTAAGCCAAAATTTAATAGTTGGCATCCATTAGAGTTATAAATGTCTACGTGTTTATTTAAACTTAGGTTGGATAAAGAATAATGTAAGATGCATGAAGCTCATAGTATAAATAAAAAATGTTTTTAGAAATAAACAGGTATATGAAATTTTGAGATGCCTCTTTAGTTATGTTCAATTTTTAAATAGTTTTCAGCTCCTTACAATTCAATGATTTATATGGAGCTGATTTAATCTGTATCAAAGTTTAAAGGATCATTCCCAAACATTGTTCGATATTTTGAAGTAAACTGGTATTGTTCATATATGGTGTTAAATTTTGCAACTTATTTATGATGTCGTATTGTTATGTAGGAACCGTTCATATAAAATAAAAAGTCAAACAATTTTATTAATGTACTCAATACAAATGAACATAAAGAAATGATTATCTATCACTTTTACAATGGTAATTTTACAGAAATAGAAGAAACAGAAATGTAAAAAGCTGAGGATCGTATTCAACACGGGGCCCTTAAAACAAATTCCGAGCCTCCCAAGAGAACTCAGTTTGTTTCCCAGGGTACAACAGCCGAAGCAGTTTGTACTGCCAGGATTGATCTAGAACCCGAAGTTGTTTGTAGAAGAGAATCCAGAGAGATAGAGAACCTGTTTTGCTGCAGGTTTTGAGATGTGTGTTGGTGTGTCTTCATACTGAGGCACCCTCAGTATTTATATTGGATTCGAACCATAACAGCCACCCAGCCATTAATCCGAATTCGTAACCGCTCATTTAATCCGTCATTAACAGTCGTCGGTTACGTGTAACGGAAGCTGTTACGAGTCATGGCTTTGACCGCGCACCAAGGTCTGTCGCACCTGACCAGACCCTCGAACCAACCTTCAAAAATACTAAGGCGGCTCTCGGCGATGCGAGTGTGCGAAGTGCAAAGTGCGCCATCAAAGCGCCACATTGCGCCCACATGCCCACGCCGCGCGTGTGCGAGTTGCGAGTGCGAGTTAAGGGTGCTTCGCACCCTTCGCGAATCCACTTAGTGTGAAATCTTAGGAAATAATATAGACAAGAGGTTATAGAATATAAACCATTTTATATTCTCTCTTTCCTCCAATGTGGGACACAATTTCCCACACTATTAATTCCTAATGTCACATTAATTTTCATTCAACACTATAATATATTGACTAAATATTAATAACCATATTAATATTATCAATAAATTTCCAACAATCCCCCACATGAATGGAAATCAATTCTCCAAAAATTCAGCAGTCAAGTGTTGCAGGATAGGTAGGCCTTTCCTTTGAACCTTCCTTTGTGGTGTATACTTAGTCTCCTAGTGGTGTGTAGACACGATGTCTTTGAACATACCCTGTTTTATGTAGACGACAATATACATTCACACAACACTCTTCCTGGTTTGATCAACCCCTCATTGTCATGTCCGTTAATGGTCATGGAACACTTTCCTGGTTCTGCGAGAGCTCTAGGATTGGCGCCTCCCCACAAATCCATTCGAAGCGACCCCACTTCTCTCTAACATAGGTGATTTGGTGAATCATTAAAAGCATCATAGTTATATTGATTCCCACGAATCATCTAACCTTAATATGCTTAACCTCACTTTGGTCACTTGTTCGGGGTACTCCCCCAGAGTGAATGGACTAGGAAGATCGTCACTCCCTTTAGGTTTTAGGGTACTCCCCTGTAGTGACTCCGTTGGTCATATGATTAAGTTTTCCTATTGAACCTAGATCTTGGGATCTCCAGTCAACTAGGTTAGGTTTCCCTCATATTCTCCTTTTTCACGGGCTTTAGTCCCATTCCTCTTGACAACTTATAAACTATTTATGTGCTTAAGCCTTTTGTTAACGGTCTGCAATATTATCTTTTGACTTGACATGGTCAATTGTGATAAAACCCGTTGATATTAGTTGTCGTATTGTGTTATGTCTACGCCTGATGTGCCTTGATTTGCCATTGTACATTGAGGTTCTGGCTCTACCAATTGCCGACTCACTATCACAATGTATGCAAATAGCCGATAACGGCTTTGGCCATCTTGGAATGTCTTCCACAAATTGACGTAGCCATTCAGCCTCTTCTCCGGCTTTATCCAAAGCAATAAATTCTGATTCCATTGTGGATCTAGCTATAACAGTTTGCTTGGATGATCTCCAAGATATTGCTGCTCCACCAAGTAAGAACACATACCCACTTGTTGATTTGGAATCTTTTATATCCGATATCCAGTTTGCATCAGTATACCCTTCAATCACAGCTGGATGACGGGTATAATGCAATCCATAGTCTCTTGTGTATCTTATGTATCTAAGCACCCTCGTTATACTCTTCCAATGTTCTGAGCTTGGATTACTAGTATATCTGCTTAGCCTACTCACCGCGTATGCTAAGTCGGGTCTAGTACATGTCATTAGATACATTAGACTACCAAATATTCTTGAATACTCTAACTGAGCAACACCCTCACCTCTATTTTTCTTTAGATGTTGGGTGGTATCAACGGAGAACGTACTACACGCGTGTCTCCCGAGTTGAATTTTTCAAGAATTTTATCCACATAATGTGCATGACTTAACACAAGACCATCTTGGGTTCGAATAATTTTCACTCCTAAAATTACATCCGCTAAACCCATGTCTTTCATATCAAATCTTCCTTTCAACATGTCCTTAGTAGATCTTATTATTTTATCATTACTCCCAATGATAAGCATATCATCTACATAAAGACATAAAATCACATAACCTCCTGGTGTATCTTTCACATATACACATTTGTCACACTCATTTATTTTGAAACCGTTGTCAATCATGACACGATCAAACTTTTGGTGCCACTGTTTTGGAGCTTGCTTTAAGCCATACAATGACTTGACCAATTTACATACTTTACCCTCTTGACCATGGGCAGAGAAACCCTCAGGTTGCTCCATGTAAATCTCTTCTTCTAAATCGCCATTTAGAAATGCGGTTTTGACATCCACTTGGTGTACTTCTAAATTTCTTAATGCCTCAATAGCAAGAACCATTCGTATGGAGGTTATGCGAGTGACAGGTGAGTAAGTATCAAAGTAGTCTAGACCTTCCTTTTGTCTAAAACCTTTGACTACTAGCCTTGCTTTGTATTTATCAATACTTCCATCGGCTTTCATCTCTTTTTGAATATCCAACGATATCCAAGCAGTTTACAACCAGGAGGAAGATCTACTAGCTCCCAAGTATGGTTGTGAAGAATTGAATCAATTTCATTCTTGATTGCCTCTTTCCATTGAGGTCCTTCCGAAGAAGATACCGCTACACGATAGGTATTAGGCTCACCCTCAACCATATAACTTACGAAGTCTGGACCAAAGGATTTCTCAACCCGTGCCCTTTTACTTCGTCTAATTTCTCCCTCTTCAACCTCAGGTCGTTCATGTTGACTATCATGAACTATGTCATCAATTTGTGTTGATGAACTTGCACTTCCATCATCAAACGCGATGATGTAGATGCATGTGTTTGTCCTCGCATTGGAAACACATTTTCAAAATATGAAGCATTCCCCGGCTTATCTCCATCATAGTGTTCTTTTGTACATGGGATTCTTGGACTCGTGTACAAGAAATCGATGTGCATTACTGTTTTGAGCATATCCAATGAATATGCAATCAACAGTTTTGGGTCCTAGTTTTTGAGCTTTAGGCGGTGGTACAATTACCTTAGCTAGGCACCCCCACACTTTGAGATACTTATATGATGGTTTTCTACCCATCCATAACTCGTAAGGGGTTACATCCCCTTTCTTTGGTGGTATTTTATTTAAAAGATAATTTGCCGAGAGGATAGCTTCCCCCCACATGTCATGGCTCAGCCCAGAGCTTATCAACATGGCATTCATCATCTCCTTTAAAGTACGGTTTTCCGTTCCGCAATGCCATTTGATTGTGGTGAGTAAGGTGCCGTACATTCATGTATTATACCACTTTTTGCACATAAATCGGCGAACGGTGCAACATATTCACCACCTCTATCACTTCGCACAACTTTAATTTTCTTGTTTAGTTGATTCTCAACTTCGTTTTTATACAAGATAAATTTGTTGATTGCCTCATCCTTACTTTTAAGTAAGTATACATAACAATATCTAGTGCAATCATCAATAAAAGTGATGAAATATTTGTTGCCACCTCTTGTTGGGTGTACTTTTAAATCACATATGTCTGTGTGAATTAAACCAAGGGTTTCGGTTATTCTTTCAACCGGTTTAAATGATGATCTTGTAAGTTTTGCTTCAACGCATGTTTCATATTTAGAGTTTGTGTCAATATGGAATGTAGGTATGCATTTTAAATTTATTAAACGACGAATAGAATTATAATTTACATGTCCTAGTCTACCATGCCAAACATTTGAAGACTCAAGCATATAAATAGAAATAGTAGTCTTATTCATTTCACTTTTAATAACGGTTACATTCATCTTAAACATACCATTAAGGGCATAACCCTTCCCCACATACATTCCACGTTTAGTAAGGACAAACTTGTCCGACTCAAACACTAAACGAAAACCAAACTTATTAAGCAACCATCCCGAAACAAGATTCTTCCGAATCTCCGGGACATACAAGGTGTTGCTCAATGTGAGTTCCTTCCGGAAGTCATCTTCAAGATCACATTTCCTTCGCCTTTGATGTCGGCCGTAGCTTTGTTACCCATGTAAAGCTTTTCATCACCCTTAACCTCTTTAAAAGTGCTAAAGAGGATCTTGTCACCACACACATGACGGGTAGCTCCCGTATCAATGAACCATCCATGTGGATTGTCTCCCACAAGGTTGACTTCTTCCACCATGGCCGATAGCTCGGTGATCATTGCCACTAACGGTTCACCATCTTCATCCATCATATGCGCACGCTCACGCTTTGGTTGCTTACATTGATTAGCACGGTGCCCCGTCTCATTACAATTGTAGCAAATACCTTGGAAAGGAGGAGGTGGATGTTTCTTTTTCACAACTCCTTTCTTTGGTCCAAGGTTCACCTTTGGTTTCCCAATTGGCTTTTTCCCTTTACCTTTATAACCCCTTGACGATTGTCCATGTTCAACCACATTTGCCTTTGCCATTGGTTCCACATGGTTGCCTTTTTTAGCCATTTTGTTGTCTTCTTCAATTCGAAGACGAACAATAAGTTCATCCACAGTCATCTCCTTTTGTTTAAGCTTAAGATAATTCTTAAACTCTATCCAACTTGGAGGCAACTTTTCAATCATGGCTGCAACTTGGAAGTTGTCATTGAGAGGCATCCCCTCAGCATGAATTTCATGAAGTATAACTTGTAACTCTTGAATTTGGCTAATCATAGTCTTGTCATCAACCATTTTAAAATTCAAGAACCGAGCCACAATGAATTTCTTGCTACCGGCATCCTCGGTTTATAGTTCTTATCTAAAGACTCCCATAGTTCTTTGGCAGTCTTTATGTTGCAATACACGTTATACAATGAATCACAAAGACCATTCAAAACGTAGTTGCGACAAAGAAATTCCGAATGCTTCCAAGCATCAATGGCATTCAAGGCTTGAGCATCATCCCCTTTTTTAGGTAGAGGAGTAGTTTTTTCCAAGAACTGTGCTAAGTTCAAGGTGGTCAAATAGAAGAACATCTTCTGTTGCCATCTTTTGAAGTGGACACCCGTAAACTTTTCGGGTTTTTCCGCATGGTTCACCACAGTGGTCGCTCCCACCGTGGTTGCAGCTAAAGGGGCAGATAAAGAAGAACTCATTGCACTAGAAGACATGTTGTTTGCTGTTTTACAAAAACAGCTTAAGTTAGAACAATTTTCAACAAATTAAAAAAAACAACGAAAATTGAAAAGGTTTCAAACTATTTTCACAGTTCTATAAAATTCAACAAGAGATGTTTTAAGTCCAACTTTGAAGATCACTCGTGAATAATAAAATGAAAACAGTTATTACCACAACTAAGAAAAAAATATATATATATATATAAACTATTTTCAGAATTCTATAGAACTCAACGAGAGATGTTCTAAGTCCAACTTTGAAGATCACTCGTGAATAAGAAAACGAAAATAATTTAAAAAAAATAACCCTTTTTTATTTATTTAATTTTTTTTTTTGAATTTGTTTTAAGTTTGTAGGAACCATTCATATAAAATAAAGTCAAACAATTTTATTAATGTACTCAATACAAATGAACATAAAGAAATGATTATCTATCACTTTTACAATGGTAATTTTACAGAAATAGAAGAAACAGAAATGTAAAAGCTGAGGATCGTGTTCAACACGGGGCCCTTAAAACAAATTTCGAGCCTCCCAAGAGAACTCAGTTTGTTTCCCAGGGTACAACAGCCGAAGCAGTTTGTACTGCCAGGATTGATCTAGAACCCGAAGTTGTTTGTAAAAGAGAATCCAGAGAGATAGAGAACCTGTTTTGCTGCAGGTTTTGAGATGTGTGTTGGTGTGTCTTCATACTGAGGCACCCTCAGTATTTATATTGGATTCGAACCATAACAGCCACCCAGCCATTAATCCGAATTCGTAACGCTCATTTAATCTGTCATTAACAGTCGTCGGTTACGTGTAACGGAAGCTGTTACGAGTCATGGCTTTGACCGCGCACCAAGGTCTGTCGCACCTGACCAGACCCTCGAACCAACCTTCAAAAATACTAAGGCGGCTCTCGGCGATGCGAGTGTGCGAAGTGCAAAGTGCGCCATCAAAGCGCCACATTGCGCCCACATGCCCACGCCGTGCGTGTGCGAGTTGCGAGTGCGAGTTAAGGGTGCTTCGCACCCTTCGCGAATCCACTTAGTGTGAAATCTTAGGAAACAATATAGACAAGAGGTTATAGAATGTAAACCATTTTATATTCTCTCTTTCCTCCAATGTGGGACACAATTTCTCACACTATTAATTCCTAATGTCACATTAATTTTCATTCAACACTATAATTTATTGACTAAATATTAATAACCATATTAATATTATCAATAAATTTCCAACAGTTATGTTAACAAACCACTTCTTTTGCAACAGGTCAATTTGTTTACTCAACATTCCTTTACTCTTTCGTTAACGTTGTAATTATTATGCCTTTCAAATTTTTAATTTTGGGTTGTATGAATTATGGTCATGTTATTATTTTTGCTACCACTGGATTGATATTATCATGATTATGACAACAAAGTTGTTGGATCAAGAATGGAACTTCCGAAGGATGATAAGACATTATCTAAAATACATTTCAAAATTTAACTTTGGTTTGTATGAAGAAGGCTGGTGCAACCAAAACAAACACTTAGACTATTTTTAGTACAACTTGTAAAGTACTTCCGAAGATAAGTATAGAACTTCCGAAGGATATGGAGTTCTTCCAAAAACAAAGTGCAGAATCAACTTTCGAAGGAAAAGCTTCAAATTCCAAAGATAATGTCTTCTCTTCCGAAGTTCAAGAGTTAGAAGAATTCAAAGACAATAACTTCTGAAGTAGAAGTCCCCAACCACAGAAGAAGCAGCCTCTTCCGAAGTATAAAAGGCTTTGATAACAAAGTGCAGGTACGGTGAAGGGTGGTCACTTACAACACAATAACACAAAGAGAAGAGTAACTTAACTTAATCAAACAATGAACTGGATAACCACAAGTAAGGACACTAAGAACACAAGTAATTAAGAGACAGAACAAAGAGCAAGATACACAAGGAGATGGTTTTCAAGATTGAAGTATATTGTTTTCTCAATGTTCTATTACAAGTGTTACAAAGCATAAAAGAAAGTTACAAGAACATGAGATACTTACACTACATCCTACAGCGGGCCATACTTTGAAGGCCAGCTGGATACAATTGACTAGACACAACACAAAATCAATTGTAGAGTCAAAAAGGCAGATTGCCTTTTTGACTTTGTGACTATGATATGTCATAGCTCACATCCTTATCTATTACAAAGAGGATAAAATACATGAAGTAAAAAGTTACAGACTCAAGACCTCAATGTACAGTTACCAAAAGCATGAACCTTTTTACCAACTCATGTAAGTTGGTGACTTTACAAAGTTGCAGCGGAAAGGGGTCCAGCTTTATGGAAAAGTACATCAGCTAAAGCATGTTGTTAAAAGTCTTCGGAAGAAATCTGTCTTTAAGTGTTGGCTTCGGAAGACTTTGTCTCTGAAGCTTTGGAAGATTCATCTTTGGCTTCAAAATATATTGGTCTTGGCTTCCGAAAATTCACACTCAGAATATTTATGTGGCATGTATAAAGCTTCCGAAGCATTCTTCTTCAGTGTCTTCCTTTTCTTTCTGCAGCACCTGATTGATCTTCATTTTCTTTCTCAGTTGGGTCTTCCTCTCTCACAAGTTCAGAAGGAGAGGGGGCAGACCCTGCCGTGGATTCAAAGATAAAGCTTGCTGAGATTCAGCTGGAGGTCCAGGTTGTGTTGTCTCTGGTTGTTCAACCTTAACCTCCACTTCAGGTGGAGCTTGACTTGGAGAGGAGTGTAAGTCAATCAGCTCTCCACTCCTTATCTTCTGCTTGATCACCCTAATATGCTCATCCATAGTGGATAGAGACATGGGGCCAAGTCTCCTTCCGGAGAATCCATACAACTTCAAGAAGCTCATCATCCTCTGCCTGTCGGTAGACTTCTTCATGCTCTTCTAGATGATGGATCTTGACTTAGTAGCTTCTTCCTTTAGTTTCCTTTTGGTTGTCTTTCTTTCCTTGACTATCTCCAGTTCAAGTTGTTTGAGATACTCAAACTCAACATAGTCATAGGATAAGGGAAGAAGCGCTTGTGCCTGATAAAGGCCTGTGGCACTTAGGTAGTTGATCATCTTGATCCTTTCTTCTTATTTATCTACCTGATGTTCTTGTTGAACCACATCCTCATATGCAGGAGTTTCTCTAACTGGGGAGAGAGTAGGCACATGTTTGTACAATCTTTTCTTTCTTCTGTGTTCTTTGATTTGTACCAGTAGCTCTGCATCTCTGCTCTTTCTTCTCCTTTGACCTTTCCATGTCAACCAGTTCATTTAGTTCCTCCAAGGGGAGAGAAATGACATTGTCAATGTCATTGTTCCTGGTCTGCAAGTAGTTGATCCTGACTGCCCTCAACTCATCATCCTAAGTGTTTGGTCTGGGGGCAGCCCTGATTGCACTTTCCATCATCCTAAGAAGAGGAACTTTTTCCCCTTAGCTTCATCTTCCTCTCTCTCTCCTACTCCTCAATCTCCTCAGATGTCATCTTTCTTTTCCCTTTATCACTCACAGACCGTTGTGACTCAGGGTGGAGAGAGCTTTGGCCTTCATTGCTTGATGTAGCTTTTGAGCTCTGGCCAGAGAGAGGTTGAGAAGCACCTTCACTAGCAGGTGTCTCAAAAAGAGTATGGATCTCAAAAAGAGTATGGATCTCTACAGCAGTTGAGAAGCACCTTCACAAGGCTCTCAGATTCTGCCACAAGGCCTTCAGTCATGGTTTCCCCTATGAAACTAATCTTAGGGTCTGCCTCAACATCCAGTTGACCGATGGCATTGCCTGAATGCCTTAGTCTACTTCTAAAGCTGAACTATGCAATGATGTAGACTTTGCAGTCATGTTGCAACAACCATAATCACTATCTGTATATGCATACAGATTGAAGATAGAATTCTTAGGTTACCACAGACCAAGTGCTGAAGCACCTTTGAGGTATCTTAGAATCCTTTAACAGTGATAAGGTGATACATCTTAGGGTTGGCTTGATATCTTGCACAAATACATGTGGGAAACATGATATCAGGCCTGCTAGCTATAACATACATAAGAGTCCCAATCATAGCCCCGTAAAGGTGTTAATCCACACACTCCCCTCAAGATCAGTCCAAGGGAGTGGTTTCTTGCTATGGATGTCTTAGCAATCTTATAATCAGTTACGTTGAACCTTCTAAGTATGTCCTAAACATACTTTGACTAACTAATGAAGAGGCCATCTTCAACTTGCTTCACTTGAATTCCCAGAAAGAAATTGAGTTCCCCCATGACATTCATTTCAAATTTGTCCTTCATCAGCTTCTCAAAGTCTTGCAGAGCTTTAGATTAGTTGATCCGAAAATGATGTCATCTACATACATTTGAACTAGCAGTATGTCATTTCCCTGTCCTTTGATGAAGAGAGTTCCATCTATAGTACCTCTTCTGTATCCATGTTTGCAAAGATACAGATATAAAGTCTTATAGCACTTCCTGGGTGCCAGATGCAGCCCATAAAGAGCTTTGTCAAGCTTGTAGGTATAATCAGGATGATCAGTGTTAGGATCAGTGATCTACGTTTGATTGATTAGGGAGTATTGCAGCGGAAATCGAACAATGAATTTAGACAATTCACAAGAATATAGTTGATATTCAAAGTAAGAACAAACGATTATAGAAAGAATTCTGCAAATCAAATATTTCATTCAATACGCGCTTTCGTGGTGGAAAAATGTCACACTTAGAATCAGGTCAATCATCCCTTATATAGGAATGTCATGGTGGAGCATTCCTTATATAGGAGATGTGACGTCTGCTGATGTCACTTGATAGTGACATCTAACAGAATTATTCAAACTATTGAAAGTTAACACAACTACTGAAGATGTCAAAACAGCTGACATCTTCTTACAAAAATACTAAGTGTTAACTGTCACTGCAACTACCGAAAAGAAACTACTAAAACTACAACAACTGAAGAACATGCTCTTCAGTTGTTTTACAAATACTGAAACAAAAGAAAACTACTGAAAGGAAACCATCACAACAACTGAAGAATGCTTCTTCAGCTGTTGTAACAAGCTCTGAAGGCTTCAGTACTTGTACTTGAACTTCAGTTGTTGTCATCAGCTGATGTCTTCAGTCTTTGTACTTCAGCTGTTGATCTTCAGACTTTGTTCTTCAGCTGTTGATCTTCAGACTTTGGTCTTCAGCTGTTGAAGTCTTCAGTATTTTAGTCTTCAGCTGTGAAGTCTTCAGTACTTTAGTCTTCAGCTGTTGATCTTCAGACTTTGGTCTTCAGCTGTTGAAGTCTTCAGTACTTTAGTCTTCAGCTGTTGAAGTCTTCAGTACTTTAGTTTTCAGCTGTTGAAGTCTTCAGACTTTGTCAAATAGCTGATCAAGTCTTCAGCAGTTGTTGTGATGTCTGTGGGACTTAGAGGTTTTTCTGATCAGGCTCATTGGTTCTTTTGGTCTAACAAACTCCCCCTGAACCAATACAGCCAAAACCTCTAAACTTATTGAAGATGTCGCACTTATTATGGCAGAGAGATTTGGTCTTTTTGTCTTCTAGATCAGCTCAGAAGTGACCCATATAAGCACAGGCCTGGGAAGAAGTCTCAATGATCTGTTTGGCAAAGGATGAATGGGAACTCTGTCTTGGGGAACTGGACACAGAGCTGTTACCCCATCCATGAGATCTACTTCCCAACAATGAGTCTGTATGACTCCCTTGTATAGGCCTCAAGGAAGGTTATATGTTCCTCCATGGTAAGTTCTTCAGCTCCTCCTTCAAAAAGTGATTCTGGCCCATAATATTCAGATAGGTATTTGACATGTTTCCCATTTTTGAGTTCCACAGTTGTTATTACTCTATAAGCAAATTCATCAGGGTGATTACCCTCTAAAAACAACTGGAGCTCATTCTTTCTGACTTCCTCAAGCCTCTTATATACTAACCCCTTCTTCACCATTTTATTTTCCAGCATCTTCTGTGGGGTCAGGTTAGCTTTGTAGGCTTTCTTGAAGTCATCTAGGATTTCCTAGGGTGATACTACAAAGACCAGTGAGATCACTTCATCTACAATCTTCTTCACCTGGCCAATGTATCTCTGTGGAATGTTTTTCTTGTGAATCCTATAAGACACCCTGGGATCAGGCAAAATCCTCACTCTCTCCTTTTGATATTGAAATGTATGTTTAAGAGTGTATAATCTGAAAGCATGCTTCTTCATGTTAATGATTGAAGATGTGGCAGCATATGCTTTATCAACCCTCCTCAACAATTCCTCATCATGTTGTTTGTGAAGCTCTTCTTCTTCTAGCTTCACTTTCACAATTTCTCTTTGAGTTTCAGGAGTAATTATTGGAGAGTGACTTGTGGCCTTCGGCAATTGTATAACAGCTGAGAGTGGCAGCCTGTCTTCATCTTCATCATTATCTTCATCATCTTCTTCTAGCCTCAGTACCCTTCTCTTCCTCTTCTGGGGTACTTCATCGGCTACTGGTTTTGAGGGTAGAGGAGTTGGTTTGGTGGGTTGTGGTTGTGGTGGTTTTGGTGTGGGAATGTTGACAGGCTGTTCTAGCATTCTGGATGTGAGGTCGGCTTTAGATTGCTTGACTAGTTCATTCCTGCTCCCAGCACCAGCTTCGTTTAAGGCTTCAATAACCAATCCTTTTGTGTATACTTCAGACGAACAGATCTTGGTGGTTATTGCCAAGATGCTGTCCCTGGACCATGCCTTGATCTCAATCAATGATCTACCCAGATATTTCGCTATGAACCTGATCATGATCTCTAACCTTTCCCTTCCAACACATCATAACTTGCCCATCTAGCTTGGATTTCTTCAATCTCTAGTCTTCTGATTTCTGAGTCAAGTTTTTCAGTGTCGTGGCCTTGCCTAAACAACTGATCAATGATGTTATCCATTGATTGGTTGTGTTCAGCATCAGCCTTCTTCACTATTGTCTCCAAGTCAGTCTCCTTCTTATTCTTCCTTTTCTTGTATGTGACATGAAAGTCTTTAGTACTTTCAGTCACTTTCTCCATGTCAGCATCCTTCACCTTCTCCTTTTCAGTTTCTTTCCTATCTATCATCCTCTTTCTTTTTGCTTTCACTGACTGAATCTCCCCCTTTTTGGTTGCATTGGTTGTAAGGGTTTGATTGTCAGAAAGCCTTTTGCTCACGGCATGCTCTATCATGGGTTGTATAACTGAGGGAAGCCTCTCATCAAGGGTTTTAAGGACCATATCAGTGATAGTTGATGTGATGAGAGGTAAGAATGTTGAAAGATAGCAGCTATTTGCTCAGGGGGGTTCTGTCCCTGAGAAATAGTGCCAGAAGCAGAGGCAGGTGGCTGAGTGTTTTGGAGTGGCTCAGTGTATGGGAGACCTTCAGAGGAAGGTGCCATCTGTGGGTTGTGAGGGGTAGATGGTCGTTGATCCTGAGAAATGTTGGCAACCAGCTCTTTGAGTCTGCTCACCTCATCCTCGAGGATGGTGTTTTGGGCTAAAACATCATAAAAGAAGCCCAGGTCATCATCAGTGTTTACTGAATCACCTGACCTCCTGATAGAATCAGGATGAACATGCTCTAAGTGTAGATCAGTAGTAGCATGTGCCCCTTGGTTATGGTACTGGGGACTTCCTGCCTCAGGACCATGTCCTTCATCAGCAGTTGCCTCTGGTGAGGTCTTATGAATGTTACCAACTTCAGCCTGATCATATGCTGAAGCAGGAGAAGTGGCAGCCTCACCAGAAAGTCGAATCTTCGTTTCTACACTGGGAGATTGAATATGGTAACCCCTATGCTGTGGGGTGTCAGAAGCACTTTGGTCCTCCCCCTCAATGGTTGGAGCTATCCCAGTTGTGATTGGTATCTGGGGAAGAGGTAAGGAGTGCAACTGAGTCAGCACTTTGGCAATTATGATGGTAGGACTTTGGGGGGCGGTTGCAGTGGGAGAGGGTGTGAAGGCAATATGCACCCAGGGAGAGTGGTGCGTTTCAATGGCAACCTCCTCAAGTGAGGAAGGTTCCAGATGTATAGGTGGCCCAGAGATGGTTGCTACAGGCTCCTGTTGAGAGGAAACCTGAGCAGTTGAGGGTGAGTGAGTCCGTGTATCTACTGGGGGGGTTATGACCAGTAGATATAGCCTGCGTTTGTGTTGCAGGGGCATCCTCAGGGGACTCATTTCCCTGAGTAGTCTTTTTGGCTTTCTTGTGTTTGGGTTTGGTGGGGACAAAGGATTTGGAGGTGGTGGCTGTGGGTTCCAGCTGCGTGGGTTTTCGCAGTTTGGCAGCCAGTTTGAGTGACTGGTCTGAGTTGTGCCTGGAGTATACTTCAGGCAATACAGGCGTGGCAGGGACTCCAAGGCCAACAAGTCCATCAGCTTTCAGCTAGTTTACTATAATGGCCATTAGGAACCGAGGATATAATATCCATCGGTTAGCTATAGGCTTGGAGGCCATATCCTTGAGTTCAAGAAATAATATTTCAGAAAAATTTAAATGTTGTTGGTCAAGGATAGAAAATAATACCTGCTGCCACCTCGTCGACATTTGATCCCAAGAAGAAGTCTTAGGAACTAAACATACATTCACCATATGAACAATTAGTCGTTTCGCATCATGGAAATGTTTCTTCAGGATGGTAGAGGCACTAAGGTTACCCTGGTATCCATGTTGGGCAAATGATAGATCAATGGTGCCCTTTGGATACCCAGTGGGAAAAGTAGCATCATCCAGTTGTAGGGTTTGTCGAAGGATTTCTGGAGTGATGACCACCTGACGATTGTTGACGAACGACTGGAGAGAGTTGGTGTCATTCTCCCCAGTGACGAGGGTGACGTTCGTCCAGAACTGTTGGAGGGATTCGGCATGAATGGTAGGATTTAGAAGGAAAGCCGTTTTGTATGGAGAGTTGATCATTAGATCAATGGCCTTGTCAAACTTTGTCCAGAAGGATGATTTTGTAAGGTAAGCAACACAGTTGTGTCGTGGTTTAAGCTTCATGTTCGCCATTGATGTGAGAGAGGGTTCTGAGTTTTTGAACGTTAGGTTTGTGATTATGAAGCTCTGTAAGATAAGGTATTTATAGGGTACGGGTTATAAAGCAACTGAAGGGTTTGGTGTGAGTCATCAGTAGTTTTAAACGACTGATGATGTGGTATTAACCTTCAGAGGTTGAAACAACTGAGGTCTTGGTTTTAGGCATCAGCAGTTATAAAACTACTGAAAACCATGGTTTGCTTCAGATGTTTGAAACAACTGATAACTAGGTGTTAGTCATCAGTAGTTATAAAACTACTGAAGACATGGTTTTGTGATCAGTTGTTGTAAACAGCTGACGACGTGGTATTAGTCATCAATAGTTGTGAAACTACTGAAGACGTGGTTTTGTCATCAGTTGTTTAAGATGAAGCAGTAGTTTTAGAAACAACTGAAGAGAAAATTCTCATCAGTAGTTTTTGTCAATTCATAGCTTTTCAGCTATTTCATACTGTCCTCAACACTTACTCATCAGTCTTTTGGGCTGTTTTTCAGTTGTTTCATAGGACGTCAGTACTTATCTGTTTGTACTTATAGCAGTAATTATGACTGTATCAGTTCTTGTAACAGAATCAGTACTTATTTGTGATATGGTTACAAATGATCATCAGCACTTATTTACTGAGATCATCAGTAGTTATCACTTATTCTAGCTGCAGCATACCAAGCCTTAACACTAGGTTTTGGAAAGTCGAACTATCCAGCGGCTTAGTAAAAATGTCTGCAAGCTCATCAGCGCTAGGCACAAACTTTGGATCAATCAGACCTTTTTCAAAATAGTCCCTAATAAAATGATGTCTGATCTCTATATGTTTGGTCCTAGAGTGCTGGACAGGATTCTTGACAATGCAAAGAGCTGAAGCACTATCCATTAATAATGGAGTCTTAGTCTCTGTAATACCATAATCCAAAAGTTGGTTATGAAGCTAGAGTACCTGAGAAGTACAGCTTGCAGCAGCAATGTACTCTGCTTCAGCAGTGGATGTAGCAATAGATGTTTGTTTCTTACTCTGCCAAGAAATCAAACAGTTGCCTAGGAATTGACATCCACCAGAAGTTGACTTTCTGGTTAACTTACATCCTACATAGTCACTATCAGAAAAAGCAACCAATTTGCAAGAGTGTCCAGTGGAATACCATAAACCTAGAGATTGTGTACCTTGCAGATATCTAAAGATCCGTTTGACTGCAATCAAGTGAGACTCTTTAGGAGCAGCCTGAAATCTAGCACAAACACATGTTGCAAACATAATATCTGGTCTAGAAGCTCTTAAGTACTTCAAGGACCCAATCATACATCTGTAAAGTGTTTCATCAACAGCTTTACCTTTCTGATCTGCATCCAGTTATGTGGTGTTGCACATGGGAGTAGAACAGGGCTTACAATTTTGTAAATCAAACTTATTCAAAAGATCTTTTGTATATTTAGACTGATGAATGAAAGTCCCATCAGCCTTTTGTTTGATTTGCAATCCTAGAAAGGACTGTAATTCTCCCATTGCACTCATTTCAAACTTCTTATGCATTAAATTGGTAAAGTCATCACACAACTGGGGAATAGAGGATGCAAAAATAATATCATCAACATAAATTTGAACAAGTAGCTTATGCTGATCCACCTTCTTAATGAATAAAGTTTTATCTATGGAGCATCTAGTGAAATTATTTTGAAGAAGAAAATTTGATAATGTCTCATACCAGGCTCTAGGAGCTTGTTTCAACCCATAAAGAGCCTTATCAAGCTTGTATACCCAATCTGGATGTTTATTATCCTCAAAACCTGGTGGTTGACATACATAAACTTCTTCTTTTATTTTACCATATAAAAATGCACTTTTTAACGTCCATTTGAAAAACTTTAAAATTGTGAAATGTAGCATAGGCTAGGAACAATCTAATTGCCTCCAGTCTGGCTACAGGGGCAAAGGTTTCATCATAATCAATACCTTCTTGTGAAAACCCCTGAACAACCAGTCTGGCTTTGTTCTTAACAATAAGCCCATTTTCATCTGTTTTGTTCCTAAACACCCATTTAGTGCCTATTGCACACTTACCTGGGGGTAGAGGAACCAGTTCCCACACTTGCTGTTTCTTGAACTGAAGTAGCTCAAGCTACATGGCTTCCACCCATCCATTGTCTCTCAAAGCAACATGATAGTTCTTTGGCTCTTGCTGACTGGTGAAGAGAGCATAGAAGCATAAGTTAGACAATTGACTTCTGGTTGAGACGCCAGCTCTGATACCAATTGTTAGGATCAGTGATCTACGTTTGATTGATTAGGGAGTATTGCAGCGGAAATCGAACAATGAATTTAGACAATTCACAAGAATACAGTTGATATTCAAAGTAAGAACAAACGATTATAGAAAGAATTCTGCAAATCAAAGATTTCATTCAATACGTGCTTTCGTGGTGGCAAAATGTCACACTTACAATCAGGTCAATCATCCTTATATAGGAATGTCGTGGTGGAGCATTCCTTATATAGGAATGTCGTGGTGGAGCATTCCTTATATAGGAGATGTGACGTCTGCTGATGTCACTTGATAGTGACATCTAACAGAATTATTCAAACTACTGAAAGTTAACACAACTACTGAAGATGTCAAAACAGCTGACATCTTCTTACAAAAATACTAAGTGTTAACTGTCACTACAACTACTGAAAAGAAACTACTGAAACTACAATAACTGAAGAACATGCTCTTCAGTCGTTTTACAAATACTGAAACAAAAAGAAAACTACTGAAAGAAAACCATCACAACAACTGAAGAATGCTTCTTCAGCTGTTGTAACAAGCTCTGAAGGCTTCAGTACTTGTACTTGAACTTCAGCTGTTGTCATCAGCTGATGTCTTCAGTCTTTGTACTTGAGCTGTTGATCTTCAGTACTTTGTTCTTCAGCTGTTGATCTTCAAACTTTGGTCTTCAGCTGCTGAAGTCTTCAGTACTTTAGTCTTCAGCTGTTGAAGTCTTCAGTACTTTAGTCTTCAGCTGTTGATCTTCAGACTTTGGTCTTCAGCTGTTGAAGTCTTCAGTACTTTAGTCTTCAGTTGTTGAAGTCTTCAGTACTTTAGTCTTCAGCTGTTGAAGTCTTCAGACTTTGTCAAACAGCTGATCAAGTCTTCAGCAGTTGTTGTGATGTCTGTTGGACTTAGAGGTTTTTCTGATCAGGCTCATTGGTTCTTTTGGTCCATCAATCAGGATCTACAAAACTAGGTGGTTGTTTGACATACACCTCTTTATCAATCACCCAATAAAGAAAAGCACACTTCACATCAAGTTAATAGATCTTAAAGTTCTTGGATGCAGCAAATGCCAGAAATATCCTAACAGCTTCCAGTCTTGCTACAGGAGCAAAGACATCAGTGTAGTCAATACCTTCTTCTTGTGTGTATCCTTGAACAACTAGTCTAGCTTTGTTCTTGATGATAATGCCTCTATCATCCTTCTTATTCCTAAACACCCATTTGGTTCCAATGGTAGTCTTCCCATGAGGAAGAGGACAACGGTTCCAACTTTCTGTCTTTTGAATTGAAGCAGCTCCTCTTGCATAGCTTCAACCCAACTTCCATCCTTTAGAGCCTCATCAACTTTCTTTGGCTCTATCTGGGACAAGAAACAAGAGTGAAAATAAACATTTGCTTCATGGGTTGTCCTCTTGTTCTTACCCCAGAGACAACATCGCCAATGATGTTTGTAGTAGGATGAGACTTGTGGATCCTAAGCTGAGGGATCACAGTAAGTTATTGAGAGAGATATAAATTTGAAAATTTTAAATATGGCTTTGATGTTTCTCCCATTACATTAGCACACTTGTTAACAGAGACTATCCAAGGAGTGTGTGACAACATTGATGTTGTCATCTATGGAGTGGTTATCAGCATCAAGAAAGTCTTGATCACTGTCACCACTACCATCATTTTCTTCTGCATTTGAAGTATCTTTATCTGATTATGGAGCCTTTGAGCTGGAATTTGAAAGCATACCAGATGTATCAACTGAGTTTGTCTTCGTGGTGCTAATAGAGACTTCATTTGCAGAAGTAGTTCCAACTGGAGCTGAAGATTTATTTCTTGAAGGTCTTCTAAGCTCAAATCTTGGATCAGGATCACCTGTAGGTAAGATTTTTATAGATCTTGAAACAATCTCACAAGATTTGTTAAAACAGTTGGTAACTAAATCAAGATTAAAAAGCCAATCAGGACCAGAACCAGCCACACAGGGTGTGTGTTCATTGAAAGTCACATTGGCTGACTCCTCAATAATTCTAGTTCTGAGATTGTATACTCTGTAAACCTTAGCTTGAGAAGAGTATCCAATGAAGTGTCCATCATCTGATTTCTCAGCAAATTTGGAAATTTGATCCTTGGATTTCAAGATGGTGCAAGGACATCCAAATGACCTGAGAAAACCAATGGAAGGTTTCCTCTTGTGCCCAAGTTTATAAGGAGTCTTGCCATAAGTCTTAACTACTAAAACTCTATTCTGCACATAACAAGCAGACTACCCCTGCCTAGAAGGTGATGGCTAGCTTAGAGTCAGACAACATGGTTCTTGCAGCTTCAATCAGTCCCTGTTTCTCCTCTCATCAACACCATTTTGCTGAGGGGTCCTGAGAGCACTGTATTGTCTTGTAATACCTTTTTCATCACAAAATGCATCAAGGATTTGGTTCTTGAATTTACTTCCCTGATCACATCTTATGATTTTGACCGTGTGATCAGATTGATTCACAATCTTTAAAATGAAATTCTTCAGAGTCTCAGGAGTCTCATCCTTAGTACTAAGGAAAAAGACCGAAGTGAATCTTGTAAAGTCATCTGTGATCACTAAACAGTAAGAGGTCCTTCCTCGACTCATTACACTGGTGGGGCCAAAGAGATCCATATGTAACAAGTGTAGGGGTGTAGTGATGGAGTTCCTTTCCTTAGGCTTGTGAGATACCTTATGTTGCTTCCCTTTCAGGCATGCAACACAATGGTCATTACTTGTAAACTTTTTCTTTGGCATTCCAGTTACCAAATCATTCTTATCAGTTTTTCATGTTCTTAAAGTTTACATGGCACATTCTTTTATGCCATAGGAAAGACTCGTCCCTATTAGCTATAGACAAAAAGCATGAAACTTCTCTAGAGGGAGATGTTTCTTGCAAATCCATCTTGTACATGATCCCTTTCTTGGGGGCTCTAAGCAGGATATGCTCATGAGGAATGGCCACCCTGGGCTTGGGAACAATGCACTCATGCTCAGTAAAAATCATGTTATGACTCTGATCACAAAATTGGGATACACTCAGAAGATTGTACCCAAGCTCCTTGACAAAGTTTACCTTTTCAATGCTGAGCTTACCATTTGTGACCTTGCCCCTTCCAGAAATATAACCACCTTCATCTCCTCCAAAAGCAACTGGCCCTCCATCATCCTTTCAAAGTTCTGGAGTAGTGACCTATTGCCTATCATGTGCCTGGAACAACCACAGTCAATGTTCCAGACATTTTTTTTTGTCTTGAGTTTTCCTTGCACAAAGAAAATGATTAGTTACATTTGGAAACCCAAGCCTTACTTATCTTGGGCTCACTAAGAGAAACAGAAGGTAAAGCAACAGTAATAGATCCTATGGTTGTGCTTTGAGGATCTTGAGCTGTTGTTGATGGAGAATTTTCAGTCACTTGGTCTTTCTTAGACTTCTACACCACCTTTGGAAGCTTGGACTTGACCTTCAATACTTCGGAAGCTTTTAAAACTTCGGAAGTTTTGATGACTGGACCTTTGGAAGATTCTGCAGACACTAAAACAGACTTCAGTGCTTCGGAAGTATTCCTTCCTTCCGAGACCAACTTTTCTTCCGAAGACAATTTTCCACTTGCCTTCTTAGTTTTGGATCTTTCGAAGGAAACAAATTTTCCTTTCGAAGCTTGAATCTTCTTGGAACACTTGGGAGTCCTTGTCTTGGTCATGTGAAGAGAACCTTTAGGATTATATGGACAATCCTTAGCAAGATGAAGAGTACCTAAGAGCCTTCTGCTGAGAACAAGACTGACTTTGATCACATCCCTTCTGCACCCTTATCTTTGCAGATTCTAAGACAGTCCTTTTAGGCTAAGGACTGTTCTTGGAGTTGGATTGTCCAGGCTGTGTAGCAGTGGTACACAACAGCTCAGCCTCTTTTTGGTACTAAGATGATTTAAACATGAACCAGAACTTCTAGCAAAAGAATTTAGGTTGATGTCTTCAGTCTTTACTACTTCAAACCCTATAGAGATAAAAACTTGTTTCTGCTTAGAGTCAAAAGTAGCCTTGATCTCTTGAGCCTTCTTAGCTTTTCTTTTGCTCTTTCTGATCAAGTTCTTTCTTATTGACTTGGTCATCATAGTCTTCTTCTTCTCCTTAGAAGGATAGTGGACCTTCTTAGAATCCTCCTCTTCACTCTTCTCAAAGGAATTCTTTATTATCACTTCATCATCCTCTTCACTCAAAGGATCTATGAGAGGAAGCTCATCTTCACATTTCACACCTGGGTGATCTTACAGATAAGATTGTGTGTGGAGTAGCTATCTCATTTGATCCCAGTCCCTGCTTGTTTTTATACCATACCTTGTTATGCAGGGATAAGGATATCATGTTCTTGAAGGTCTCTTCTTCAAGAACACACTTTTCTACCTTGGCTTTGTTGATCACAAGCTCAGCCTGGCATTTAATTAGCTTAGTTATGAGATCCTTGATCTGAGTCCTGTAGTTTGTATGCTCATGTTTAAAACTGAATGGTTTTCTCTAAGTCCTCTATCTTTAGTTTATACTCATTTTCAGTTTTTCTAAAATCAGCCTTTAGAATGTTTAAGGACTCAAGATCATATCTCACATCCAATTTATAGGACCGGTACCTGTTAACTTTAGTAATGCATTCAGGGGTGAAGAGATGTTTCAATACCTTGGCTTCATCATGATCTACCATAAGTGCTTGGTTTGGAGAAGCATCTTCCACCTGAAAGCTCCAGTCAAAGCCTCCTTCTTCAACAGCAACAGCCTTGCTGCTTTGGCTTCTCATTCTGGGAAGCTTTATCAATGTAGTTTGGTCTGGACTGTGCTTGGTCACCATTGTTCTTGGTGCCTTACACTCCCTAGTAAAGTTGACAGGATCAGTGATCACAAGTTTGATGTATCAGAATACAAAGCAGCGGAATACAGACTAGAATTAGACAAATTGTAGCAAGCAATCGATACTTGTAAGCATTAAGATCGCATACGGTTATAGGGAGAGAATATGTATTTCTGATTTCTAGGAATGTTTATAGATGTAGAATATTTCTAATCAAATCAATCATTCATTCCATTCATCACTCATTCGATCATGATTACAGTAGGTTGTCACTCCTATATAGAGTGCAACAGTCACTGCTGTTATCACGGAAAGTGACAACTGGCAGATCCAATACAAAAAAACTAATTCTTAACGAACTACTGAATGTTCACAACTACTGAGAACATATCAGCATGTTAAGTACAAAATATAAAACTACTGAAACTACAACGACTGAAGAACAATCTCTTCAGTCGTTTTACAAAACTACTGAAACATAAAAATATAAAACTACTGATATCACAACTACTGAAGAAGTACTCTTCAGCAGTTGTGACAAACTACTGAGGCTTCAGTACTTGATCTTCAGACTTTGACCTTCAGGTGTTTCATCAGCTGATGACTTCAGTAGACATCATCAGCTGATGTCTTCAGTCTTTGTCTTCAGACTTTGTACATCAGTGTGATCTCAGTACTTGTGAACTCTTCAGCTGTTGTACTTCAGTACTTGGTCTTTCAGCTTCAGTACTTGTGTTCTTCAGCTGTTGTACTTCAGCACTTTGGTTCTTTCAGCTTCAGTACTTGTGTTCTTCAGCTGTTGTACTTCAGCACTTTGGTTCTTCAGCTGTTAAGGTCTTCAGCACTTGATCTTCAGCTGTTGTAGTCTTAGCACTTGTCAAACTACTGATGAGGCTTTCAGCAGTTGTTGTGATACCATGTGGGACTTAGAGATTTTCTGATCTTGGCTCATTGGTTCTTTTGGTCCAACAAACTCCCCCTGAACCAATGCAGCCAAAACCTCTAACTTATTTAATCTCCCATTATTGATGGCAAAATGTTGGTCTTTTCCTTCTTGATCAGTAGAGAAGATGACCCATGTAAGCTCCGGCCTGGGAAGAAATCTCAAATATTTGTTTGGCAGAGTATGAATGGGAACTCTGTTTTGGGGAACTGGACACAGAGTTGTTATCCCATTCATGAGATTTACTTCCCCATAATGAGTCTGTATGACTCACGAACATAGGCCTCAAGGAGAACAACTTGTTCCTCCTGAGAGAGTTCTTCTGCTCCTCCTTCGAAGAAGAACTCTGGACCATAGTACTCTGATAAGTACTTCATGGTCCTGCCATTTTTCAGCTCCACCGTAGTTACCTCCCTATATACAAATTCATCAGGATGGTTGCCTTCAAGGAGTAACTGGAGCTCATTCTTTTGGATGTCTTCAAGCTTTTTATATAACAACCCCTTCTTAATCATCTTGTTTTCTAGTAAGGCTTGAGGTGTCTTCTTTGCTTGGTGAGCTTTCTTGAATTCATCAATGATTTCCCAAGGTGAGACTACAACGGCCAACATGATGGTAGACTCTATTGTTTTTCGTACTTGGCAGTTGTATCTGTGTGGGATAGTTCTTTTATGGATTCTAGAACTCACCCTGGGGTCTGGCCATACTCTCACTCTCTCCTTCTGATACTGAAAGGTGTGCCTGAGAGTGTACAGCCTTTGAGCATGCCTTTCATGGCTTGAATAGATGATGACTGAGGAAATTCCTTGTCAACCATCTTCAACAGTTGCTCATCGTGCTGTTTCTGCTGTTCTTCTTCTTCTATCTTGACTCTGACCATTTCCCTTTGAGAGTCAGGTGTGATCATGGGTTGACTTCGGGTTTTGGTAGCTTCAGAACAGCAGAGAGTGGCAGACTATCATCTTTCCTCTTCTTCTTCTTCTTCTTCCATCCTCAGCACCCTTCTCCTCCTTCTGGGTACATCACTGGATGATGGTTGGGTTGGTGAAGGAATTGGTTTTGAAGAAAGAGGATGTTTGGATTTTGGCTTAGAGGTTGGTTGGGAGATTTGAGGGATAGGATCTTTTGAGTGGGTGGAAGGGAAGGTTGATCTAGCATCCTTGTAGTTAGCTTCGCCTTTGTGAGTTTAGCCATCTCTAACCTTTTACCAGCCCCAGCCTCATCAAGGGCTTCCACAATAATCCCTTTGTTGAATTGCTCAGACAGACAGATTCTGGTGGCTATAGCCAGAATGCTGTCCCTGGTCCATGCGCGGATCTCCATTAATGATCTTTCCAAGTATTTTGCAATAAAGCGGATCATTATTTCCAACCTTTCTTTCTCAAGAGCATCATACCCTGCCCATCGGGTTTGTATCTCTTGTACTTCTAACCTTCTGATCTCACTATCCAGTGTGGCTGTGTCAAAACCCTGCCTGGAAGAGTTGTTCAATTATTTTATCCATGGAGCGGCTGTGTGTGGTGTCAGCTTCTTTGACCAGCTCCTCCAAGGATTTGTCTTCAGCAGTGTGATCATCAGCACTTCTCTTTCGCTTGTAAGTGAGAGAGGTTGCTTTTCTTTTGCCACCTCTTGGGCTTGCATCACATCCTTTTCCTCGGATCTTTTCCTCTTCCTTTCTTTCACTGCAATACTCTCCCCCTTTTTGGTTGCATTGGAGGAAGGGGTTGTACCGCAGAAAGAGTCTTTTGGACAGCAGCATCAACCAAGGGCTGTAATGTGGAGGAAAGCCTCTCATCAATGGCTTTGATCACTATATCAGTGATCATGTGGTGATGAGAGGAAGGGAATTTTGGAGTGCAGCACCTATTTGCTTAGGAGGGTTCTGGTCCTGAGAAGTAGGGCCTGAAGCAGAGGCAGGTGGTTGATTTTGGGGTGGCTCAGTGTTTGGGAAACCTTCAAGGGAAGGTGCCATCTGTGGGTGTATTATGGTGGCAGATGGACTTGCATCCTGAGACATCTTGGCCAGCAGCTCTTTGAGTTGCTAACCTCATCCTCTAGAATGGTGTTTTGAGCAACTACATCATAGAAGAAGCTCAGGTCATCATCAGTTGATACTGAATCACCTGACCTCCTGCTTAGAGCAGGATTTACATGCACTGGGTGTAGACCAGTTGGTGCATGTGCCCCTTGTGCTTGGTACTGGGGACTTCCAGCCTCAGGACAAGGTCCATCATCAGCTGTTGCCTCTAGGGAGGTCTTAGCAATGTTGCCAGCCTCACTCTGGTCATGTGCTGAGACAGAGGAGGTGGCAGCCTCACTAGATATTCTAAGCTCCTTGTCTACACCAGGAGATAGAATTGGGAAACCCCTGTGCTGTGGGTTCTCAGGTGCACTGTGTTCCTCCCCCTCAATTGTAGAGGTATTCCCAGTAGTAAGTGGTTTCTGGGGAGGGGGTGAGGAGTGCAATTGAGTCAGCACTTGTGCAACTATTAAAGTTGGGCTGTGAGGCGTGTTGTTTGGGGTGCGGGGATAGAAGCAGTGGGCACCTGGGGTGGATGGTGCTCTTCAATGGCAATCTCCTCAAGTGAGTAAGATCCCAGATTAGTATGCGCCCCTTGGGTTGCTGCAGGCTCCTGTTGAGAGGAAGCCTGAGCGGCTGTGGCTGGAGGAGTCATTGTATCCACTAGGGGGTTTGGACTAGTGGATATATCCTGCGGTTGTGTTGCAGGGGCATCCTCAGGGGACTCAATTGCCTGAGTAGCCATTTTGGGTTTCTTGTTGGTGGGTTTGGTGGGGACATTGGATTTGGAGGTGGTGGCTGTGGGTTCCAGCTGCGTGGGTTTTCGCAGCTTGGCAGCCAGTTTGAGTGTCCGGTCAGAGTTGTGCTGGGAGTATACTTTGGGCAGAACAGTCGTAGCAGGGACTCCCAAGCCAACAAGTCCCTCAGCATTAAGCTGGTCTGTAATAATGGCCATTATGAACCGTGGATAAAGTATCCAACGGTTGGCAGTTAGTCTTTGAGCCATATCTTTGAGCTCTGAAAATATTAATTCTGAAAAGTTTAGTGGTTGTTGCTCAAGGATAGAATACATTACCTGCTGCCATTTGGTGGACATTTGATCCCAAGACGACGTCTTAGGGGCCAAACATACATTGACCATGTGAAAAATCAGGCGCTCAGCGTCATTAAGTGTTTCTTCATGATGGTGGTGGCACTGAGACCTTGATATCCATGCTGAGCAAAAGATAGATCGATGGTGCCCTTCGGATATCCAGCAGGAGAAGTAGCATCACTCAGTTGAAGAATTTTACGGATTGTTGCAGGAGTAATGACTACTTCTTTGTTGTTGACGACTGACGGAGGGATAGTGTGTTGCTCTCCTCAGTTGTAATAGTAACGTTCATCCAAAATTGGTTCAAGGATTCGGCATGTAAGACGGGGTTCAGAAGGAATGCCTTGTTGTATTGGGACTGAACCATAAGATCGATAGCAGTATCGAACTTAGTCCGATCGGCGATTTGTGAGGTAGGCAACACAGTTGTGTCGCGGTTTAATTGCATAGACGCCATGGAGAAGAAGGAAGTTTTGGAGAGGAACGTTAGGTTTGAAGAAGATGAAGCAATGAGAGCTAAGGTTAGGGATATATATAGGGTACGGGTAGGAAACGACTGAAGGATGTGGTGTTAGTCATCAGTAGTTTTAAACGACCGTTGACATGGTATTATCCGTTCAGACGTTGAAACAGCTGAAGTCGTGGTGTTAGGCATTTGTAGTTTAGAAAACTACTGAAGACCGTGTTTTGGACTTCAGAGGATTGAAACAACTGAGGACTTGGTGTGTGTCATCAGTTATGAAACTACTGAAGACAGTGGTTTTGTCATCAGCTGTTGTAAACACTGAAGACTTGGTATTAGTCATCAGCTGTTGTAAACAACTGAAGACTTGGTATTAGTCATCAGTAGTTATAAAAACTACTGAAGACGTGGTTTTGCTTCAGTTGTTTAAAATGAAACAGCAGTTGTACAAACGACTGAAGAGAAAGTTCTCTTCAGCTGTTTTCGTCAATTCTTAGCTTTTCAGCTGTTTCAGACTGTCTGCAACACATTCATCAGTCTTTGTGGCTGATTTCAGTTGTTTCATAGGACATCAGTACTTATCTGTTTTTACTGATTGCAGTAGTTGTAACTGCATCAGTAGTTGTAACTACATCAGTAGTTTAGAAAAGATGAAGTACTTCAGTACTTGTGAGACATTTAGCCTTCAGTAGTTATAAAAACTACTGAGGTTAAAAGAGCTCATCAGTACTTATATGTGACATGGGTACTCATGATCATCAGTATGAATTACTAAGATCATCAGTAGTTGTCACCTATTCTAGCTGCAGCATACCAAGCCTTAACACCAGGTTTTGGAAAGTTGAACTATCCAAAGGCTTAGTGAAAATGTCTGCAAGCTCATCAGCACTAGGCACAAACTTAGGATCAATCAGACCTTTTTCAAAACAATCCCTTATAAAATGATGTCTGATCTCTATATGTTTGGTCCTAGAGTGCTGGACTGGATTTTTGACAATGCAAAGAGCTGAAGCACTATCCATTAACAATGGAGTCTTAGTCTCTGTAATGCCATAATCCAAAAGTTGGTTTTGAAGCCAGAGTACCTGAGATGTACAGCTTGCAGCAGCAATGTACTCTGCTTCAGCAGTGGATGTAGCAACTGAGGTCTGTTTCTTGCTCTGCCAAGAAATCAAGCAGTTGCCTAGGAATTGACATCCACCAGAAGTGATTTCCTGGTCAACTTACACCCTGCATAGTCACTGTCAGAAAAAGCAACTAATTTACCAGAATGTCGGTAGAATACCATAAACCTAGAGATGGAGTGCCTTGCAGATATCTAAAGATCCTCTTGACTGCAATCAGATGAGACTCTTTAGGTGCAGCCTGAAATCTAGCACAAACACATGTAGCAAACATAATATCTGGTCTAGAAGCTGTTAAATACATCAAGGACCCAATCATACATCTGTAAAGTGTTCATCAACCACTTTACCTTTCTGATCTGAGTCCAGTTGTGTGGTGCTGCACATGGGAGTAGAACAGGGCTTACAGTTTTGTAAATCAAACTTTTGCAAAAGATCTTTTGTATATTTGGACTGATGAATAAAAATTCCATCAGCCTTTTGTTTGATTTGCAACCCCAGAAAGAACTGTAATTCTCCCATGGCACTCATTTCAAACTTTGTTGCATCAACTTTGTAAAGGCATCACACAACTTTGGATCAGAAGATGCAAAAATGATATCATCTACATAAATTTGAAAAAGTAAAGGGAATACTGCTTCTCAATGTACAGCACAAAGTGGATAATCTTCTGAGCAGCCTCATCCTTTGAATGTAGAAAGAAAGTCCATACAAATCTGGAGTAATCATCCACAATTACCAGACAGTATTTCTTCTTTGCCATGCTCATTACTCTCACAGGACCAAATATCCATATGCAGTAATTGCAAGCAGGCAGTGGACTTGGACACTTCAATAGGAGGGAATGAGACTTTGTGCTGCTTTCCTTTTAAACAAGCAGTGCAGGTTTCATCACAGTGGAACTCCTTTATTGGTAAGCCTCTGACTAAACTATTGTGGCTAAGCTGATTCATGTTTTTGAGATTAACATGACCAAGCCTCCTGTGCCACAGTTTAGATTCTTGAGAAGAGGCTTTGGAAAATAGGCAAGGATTGCCTTTGAGGTCTATCTTCTTAGAGAGATCTAAGGCATACACTCTTCCTGTCCTGTTGGCTTTCAGGAGAGTGTGATCATCCAACACCTTGTCAATCAAGTGCAAAACTTTGGATGACAGAATCCTACAGTTTTGACTTGTGAAAAGGGCAACATGGCCTTTATCACACATTTGACTGACACTCAAGAGGTTGTACTTGAGATTTTCCACATGATTAACATCATCAAATTTGATTTCTCCATTGGAGACAAAGCCCTTACCGATGATGTAACCCCTAGCATCATTGCCAAAAGAGACAAATCCCTTCTTTCCTTGAGAGTAGTCATGAAGAAGAGAGATGTTCCCAGTCATGTGCATAGATCCCCCACTGTCTACATACCAGATGCTACTTTGGCATGTTGAAGAACCCTGCAATAATAAACAATCAGTTAGTTTTAGAGACCCAAACCTTTTGGTTTTGGGCCTGGTCTCATCAATAGATGGTAAACTAACATGTTTATTTGTAACAACAGCCTGAGAAGAAGAAGATGGTGTAGAAGAGGAGTCCTTTGGCTTAGACCTCCTTTTCTGTGGTTTCAACATAGGAGAATCTAGTTGGTTAACTCTACCCAACAGATGTTGTACCATCATCACCAGCTGTGTCTGATTTTGTGATAAAGCTTTCAGCTCATCAGACACATTACTAGTGGAGTTAGATAAGGTCCTATGTTGCACCTTCTTCTTTTGAGCATCCTCAGCTGTCACCTGTTTAACTCCTTCCTTTTGGATTTCTTTAAGGACTTAAGGGTTACAGAATTTGATGTTGCTGATACAAATGTGGTCTCAAACTCAGTTTTCAGTTTTACCATTTTCTCATTAATTCTTCTTTTTGTTTGAGTTTGGAACCTCTTTTGTACCAACAATCATCTGTAAGATGATTGAACAAAACACATACTTCACATGGTTTCTTCTTCATCTTAGGTTGATCATCAACTAAAGATAGTGAAGCAACAGAAGACTTGTTCTTCAATGCTTTGGAAGCATTGGTTGCTTTCTTGACTACCTCTTAGTAGTCTTCAAACTCTTTCTACTGCCAGTTTTCTTCTCTTCAGTACTGATAGCAGTTGAAGTTTGAACTTCAGATGTTAAATCCTGCTCTCCAGTCCTTTCAGGACCTTCAGGATTAACTCCTGAGTTGATCAACTTATTGATCATGTGAATGTCAGCATTTGGACCATCAACATCAGCTGATAGGTTCAAAGAGGGCTTGATGTTGACTGCTACTTCTGATTGTGCTGTATCAGAAGGTAGATCACATGATGTGATGGATTGGTTATCACTCTCACCATCAGATTCTACCTCTGCTTGGGGGTAAAATCTGTAGGTGGAGCAGTGTGATTGTAGCCAATTCCAAACTTCACATTTGAAGCAGATTGCTTACTAAGAAGCATTTCAAAACCTTTGCATGATTGTACCCATCTATCACACTCGACCTGGGTAACTGCAAGGGTTTCTTTGAGATCTTTGTACTTTTCTAGAAGTACATCTTCTCTAGCCTTATCATCAATTATTTGGCAATTCAGTTTATAAACCTCATCATTTTTATCTTTGAGCACAAACTCAAACTCAGCTTTGTTTTTGGAAATTTTGTTCTAGCTCAATGTTTTTATTAATTAAAGCTACATTTGCTTCTCTAATGGAAGCAAATGCTGCTATGCATTGTTCAGAACATAATTTGGCTTTTGCCTCAGAGGATACCTGTGATACCTGATGTGTAGGGGCATTGGAAGATGAAGTATCAGCAGACTCCAAAGCCATAAGAGCTAAATTCCCAAAGGGACTGTCACCACCATGTTGACCAGCACCTGAGAACAGTTGATCATGACCAGACAAGTCATCTGGTAAACTGCTCCAGTCAACAACTCCTGGGGTAAAGAAGCTGTGTTGTTGAGATTGAGGTTGTTGATGAGATAGGGAAGGCTGAGGTTCTGGTAATGCATGAGGTTGTGGTGTCATAGGACTTGAACTTGATTTGACTGTGGCATGTAATAACAAGGGTACTGATATGGCATTTGACCCTGAGGAACAAAATATGCCGGAGATTGTTGTTGAGGATGATGACTAGATGTGACAGGATGTTGCCCTCTGTGTTGTTGACTATTGCCAGGAAAAGTCACAAAGGGTGCAGTAGAGTTAGATCCAGGTGATCTACACTCTCTTGCAAAGTGTCCAAGCCGTTGGCATTTGTGACACCTCAACTTGCTCTTGTCAAAACCAACTTTGGTTTTGCCAGAGAGTCCTGGGAATTTTCTTCCAGTTCTTTTGTAGAACTTCTGAGATCTGATATTTATCAAGGCCATTGGCTCAAAATATCCATCTCTTCTAAGTCATCATCAGCAATCCCCTTGAGATCATCCATGATGAAACATAGATTGTCATTATTACACCCAGTAAACTGACCATCAACACTTACAAATGCAGAATCAGAAGTGCTTGAAGAGAAATTAATATGCTCATCATACTGGCATTCAGATGAAGCATATTCTGACTCATGACCCACCAAGGCAGTGTTGCCTGTATAAAGTCTTCAGTGAGCTTTCCGGATGAAGACAGATTCTCTTCTGTTCTATCTCTCTCTCAAAAGTGAGCAATTTCCCATGGAGTTGGGTGAGAGATAGTTTGTCCAAACTTGCACTGGAGCATAGGACAATAGTATATGTGTCCCATCTCTCAGGCAGTGATCTGAGAAATCTGTTATTCATCTGAATATTGGTGTATTCAAGTTTGACCATTTTTAGTTCAAAGATCAAACAAGAAAACCGCTCATATTGTTGAGTCAGTGTCTCACCCTTTCTATGAGAGAATGTCTCATATTGTTGGGCAAGAATTTCTCTATTATTTGCCAAGACCTCATCTGTTCCTCCAAATTGTTCTTTCAAAGCAATCCAGAGGTCATGGGCAGTTTCATGATGCATTAGCCCAGAATAGATTTCATTGGGCAATGCCATGGCCAGAATCCATGGGCTTTTGCATCAATCTCAAGCAATTTTTATCCTCATCTGAGTATTGCTCCCTCCTCTTCGGAACCATTTGATTGGTTTCCGGGTTATTCACCATAGGCTTGTGTGGACCATGTACCACTGATGTCCAACACCTGCGCTGTTAACAGACAGGTGATGGAGCATACGTCTTTGCCATATGTTATACTCATTCCTAACCAGCATAGGTGGCTTGGTTGAGGAACCAGTATTGTGAGGATCATTGGAGGGAGTAGTCATTTTCAGTTCAAAAACAATTTAGTTCAAGCTTTTAAAAGTTTTAGACAGACCACAACAAACTCAATGAGAACCAAGAAAAGATCTCAGGATGAATGAGCAGAAATACAGAAAATTCAATCTCTATAACCGTTTCTTGCAAAAACAAAGGCTAATTCAATCAAACTTAGATCTTGAATAGCAGTTTCAATGATCAATTATTAGATCGATCAATGATTAACCTGCTCTGATACCATTTGACAGGATCGTGATCACAAGTTTGATGTATCAGAATACAAAGCAGCGGAATACAGACTAGAATTAGACAAATTGTAGCAAGCAATCGATACTTGTAAGCATTAGATCGCATACGGTTATAGGGAGAGAATATGTATTTCTTATTTCTAGGAATGTTTATAGATGTAGAATATTTCTAATCAAATCAATCATTCATTCCATTCATTCACTCATTGATCATGATTACAGTAGGTTGTCACTCCTTATATAGAGTGCAACAGTCACTGCTGTTATCACGGAAAGTGACAACTGGCAGATCCAATACAAAATAACTAATTCTTAACGAACTACTGAAATGTTCACAACTACTGAGAACATATCAGCATGTTAAGTACAAAATATAAAACTACTGAAACTACAACGACTGAAGAACAATCTCTTCAGTCGTTTTACAAAACTACTGAAACATAAAAATATAAAACTACTGATATCACAACTACTGAAGAAGTACTCTTCAGCAGTTGTGACAAACTACTGAGGCTTCAGTACTTGATCTTCAGACTTTGACCTTCAGGTGTTCATCAGCTGATGACTTCAGTAGACATCATCAGCTGATGTCTTCAGTCTTTGTCTTCAGACTTTGTACATCAGTTGTTGATCTTCAGTACTTGTGAACTCTTCAGCTGTTTTACTTCAGTACTTTGGTCTTTCAGCTTCAGTACTTGTGTTCTTCAGCTGTTGTACTTCAGCACTTTGGTTCTTCAGCTTCAGTACTTGTGTTCTTCAGCTGTTGTACTTCAGCACTTTGGTTCTTCAGCTGTTAAGGTCTTCAGCACTTGATCTTCAGCTGTTGTAGTCTTCAGCACTTGTCAAACTACTGATGAGGCTTTCAGCAGTTATTGTGATACCATGTGGGACTTAGAGATTTTCTGATCTGGCTCATTGGTTCTTTTGGTCCAACAAAAGTGTCCTATCAAGTTAAGTTGTAACACTTGACTTTGCTTTTGTCCAGCCCAAACTTGCCACTGGTTGCATTACTGGGGAACTTCCTTCCAGTCTGCTTGTAGGACTTCTTGGCTCTATGAGTGAGAAGAGCCATCTGCTAGACTATCTCCATGTACGCCAGATCATCTAGATGGATACAGTCTAGGTCTTCAAGGGTGAAAAGAAAGCTGCCACAACTTTCATCAGAAGACATAAAGGCTTGAAAAGAACTTGTCTCTTGGAATGGGATTCCTTGATTGTAGTTCTCCCTTGGTGTCTCAGGGAAG
Source organism: Flaveria trinervia (assembly GCA_025506515.1). Classification (NCBI taxonomy): domain Eukaryota; kingdom Viridiplantae; phylum Streptophyta; class Magnoliopsida; order Asterales; family Asteraceae; genus Flaveria; species Flaveria trinervia. Next base: position 79,826,548 of record CM046448.1, read on the forward strand.
CTGATGAAAGGACCCTTTGATGAGTTGTCAGGGTAGCATATGAGATGATGTTGGGGTCTATGTATCCTTTCAACAACATGAAGGGCTGAACCCATTTGATTGTTGGAGTTGCCAAATGAACCTTGCATGTTCATCTCCATCTGTTAGCCACTGAGAATCCCATGAGTTTTCAGGTTCTCAGTACTCTTGATAACCACAAAGTGGTGTGTCCATTGCCTAAGAAGTAAAGACATGAACTTCCTTACAATGTCTCTGTTTTCAAGAGAAACTCCTCCATCCACAAGGGTATCCACAATCTTAGCATACCTAAAGTATTGTTGAGTCATGGTTTCACCTGCTTTGAAGGTGAAGTTTTCAAACTCTTGCTTCAGGAGATCCTTCTTGGTATCCTTTGCTTTAGAGGAACCCTCATACATCAGTTTCAATGCATCCACACTGCTTAGTTGTTTTGCATTTCTTGAAACCTCTATATACAGAGTTAGGAAGAGTAGTCTGAAGGGTTGTCATGGCCTTCCGGTCAATCTCTACTCTCGTTCTGTCTTCATCTGAGTAGTCAGCCATAGCCTTGGAGATCAAACCACCACTAGTAGCAGAAGGGGAGTATGGTATGTAAGGTCCATTCTCAACAGACTCCCACATTCTTGAGTTTAGAGACCTGATGAAACCTTCCATTCTTAGGCACCAGGTATCAAATTCTTCAAGAGTGATCAGTGGGGATTTGTTCATGGTTCCAGTTTCCATATCAGTTTCGGAAATGGCTGCCATTTGAAAAGTTAAGTATTTGTGTGTGAGAGGGATCTTAAGATGGTGAGATGGATCTTAAGATGGTGAGATCTTATATCAAGAGCCTGGAAAGCTCTGATACCAAATGCAGGACCGGTGAAGGGTGGTCACTTACAACACAAAACACAAAGAGGAGAGTAACTTAACTTAATCAAACAGTGAATTGGATTAATCACAAGTAAAGACACTAAGAACATAAGTAATTAAGAGACAGAACAAAGAGCAAGATACAAAAGGAGATGGTTTTCAAGATTGCAGTATATTGTTTTCTCAATGTTCTATTACAAGTGTTACAAAGCATAAAAGAAAGTTACAAGAACATGAGATTCTTATACTACATCCTACAGCCAGCCATACTTTGAAGGCCAGCTGGATACAATTGACTAGACACAACACAAAATCAATTGTAGAGTCAAAAAGGCAGATTGCCTTTTTGACTTTGTGACTATGACATGCCATAGCTCACATCCTTATCTATTACAAAAGAATAAAGTACATGAAGTAGAAAGTTACAGACTCAAGACCTCAATGTACAGTTACCAAAAGCATGGAGCTTTTCATCAACTCATGTAAGTTGGTGATTTTACAGAGTTGCAGTGGAAACGGGTCCAGCTTTATGGAAAAGTACATCAGATAAAGCATGTTGTTAAAAGTCTTCGGAAGAAATCTGTCTTCAAGTGTTGGCTTTGGAAGACTTGTCTCTGAAGCTTCGGAAGACTTCATCTTTGGCTTTGGAAGATATTGGTCTTGGTTTTGGAAGATTTAACACTTAGAATATTTCTGTTACATGTGTGAAGCTTCCGAAGCATTCTTCTTCAGTGTACTTGTGTGCATGCATGCAGAAAGAATTTGGGTGTTTGGTTGCTTCAGCCTCTTCATATAATCTCTACACAAAGTCTTCCGAAGTATATGACGTTTTCCCAAAGGCCATGTAGTTGACCATATTTTATTATATTGTTCACCTTTATATGTTAGTACAAGCTGCCAACTTTAGTGGTGACAAAAGGTAATTCATGGACATGTCATGACTACCATATCTTAGATAAGACATTATCTAAGATACCTTAAAGTATAGCTTTGTAGTATCTGCTTTAGTTAGAGGATTCCAGTTGGTATCAAAGTATATCCAGCTGTAGATAGTAGTATATATAGTTTCTCATTCTAACTCTTGTAGTAAGCTTGTAAGATTCTTATAAACTTTGAGTTGAAAAATAATATATACACGTATCTTGAAAATTATTCACTTGGGTTTTCTTTGTGTTACTTAGTATAGTATAATCAACTCTTAGAAGAACTCTGCTTCTTGAGTGTTTGTTAGTGAAATAATTGTGTTGAGTATCAAAACCAATCTTGCAATTGGTATTAAAGCTTCTTAGGCTCTTGATTGTGTGATCTAACCATCCTAATCAACCTCGTGTTCACTCATTCTTTTACTATACTCAAAACATGGCCCTTAACCAGAAATCTGAATGTGAAATGGGGACGATGACTAAAGCACCCATCAATACCCTAGAGAACTTAAAACAATAGAGCAGACGTATAAAAGGGTTCATCAGATATCAAGACAGCCGCATGTGGAAATCCATTGCCCACGGTCCTACAAGCCAAAGGTGGCTTCAGCTGTTGCTGGTGGTGCCATGATAGAGAAGGCAGTGGAGGACTACTCTGAAGAAGACCTCAAGCAGATAGACATTAATGAAAGGTAATGACTGTTCTGATGACGGCGATTCCCAACTCCATTTTGGTGGGGTTTGAGAATTGCAAGATCGCTAAAGGACTGTTTGATGCTTTAACCCTAATGTACTCCAACTCCAATGATTCAAAGAAAGATTCCCTAAAGCAAAAATTTGAGAACTTTACTTATATTGCTGGAGAGACCTTACATCAACAATACTTCAGGTACATGGATCTTATCTCTTCCCTCCAGTCTATGGAATAGCTCTTGAATTAAGAGATCTCTCAAGGAAATTCATGAGTGCACTTCCCAATGAGTGGATGTTTTACTATGTTTCCATTAAGAGAACATAGAACCTAAATACACTCACAATGACTAAGCTATATGGTATTCTAGATGGATACCATGTAGAGATGGAAAAAAGAGTGGTCGTCAAGGAAGTAGACCTTCAAGCTTTTTTGCTAGCAAAGCCCTCTTGGTTGCTGAAGGCTCAAGACCCCCTCAACCTTAGTAGTACTTGTCTTACTCCCAGCAGCCACCCAGCTCTTATGGGCCTTACATCACATTCCCTAAGACCCAAAGGTCTCAACAGGCTCAGCCCAGTCCCTTTCAGGACAGTTGCTTTTGTCTTAAAGAGTGGACACTCTGATGATTTTCAGTTCTGTTTTGAAGATCTAGAGTGTTTCAGCCCGGATAAGGTGGAATACATGGACATAGTCCAAAAAATGGCTCTGTTAACCTACAGGACGAAGAAGTTATTCAAAAAAACTGGAAAGCAGTTCCCTGAAAACCCAACAAGCAGCAAGTTCGGGTTTGACAAAACAAAGGCCAAATGTTACAACTGTAACCAGTTGGGCCATTTTGCAAGGGAATGCAAAGCTCCCAAATCAAAATTGGGATCTTCTCATGCCTCCTCACATCCTTCAGCACCAAAACTTGCTGGAAAATCAACTGAAACTGCTGTTGTGGCACAAGAAGTTTATTGGAGCTTTATGGTACAAGATGTCACCCCTACTCAAGCACTTATGGCTAGAACAGACAACTCTAAGGTATATGATCATCTCTGTACTCCAGCCTATATTGCTAAGGTTAAAATGTACCAGGATTATAACATGGAAATTAAATTCGATATTAAGTCCTTAAACATCTTAAAAGCTGATTTTAAGAAGGCTGAATCTAACAATCAACATAAAATTGAGGAGTTTGCGAAAATAGTATCTTCTTTAAAACATGAGCACACTAATTACAGGACTCAAATCAAGGATTTAATATCTAGGTTAACTAAGGCTCAAGCCAAGCTACTAATAGTTGAGGCTCAAGCATGGAAGCATGCTATTTCTGAGCAAAACTTCCAAGCCATTCTTCCATCATCTTCCCATTCCAAAATTTGTTATCAAAACAAAGGTGGGTTGGGGACCAATGAGATTGCTCCACCACACTCTTATGATTCTATTAGAAAACCAAGGTGAGGTACTGAAGAGCAAGAGGTCCCATCTGCTGACCCATCTTCACTCGAGTTGAAGAATGATGCAATAATGGAGACCATCATAGGGAAGGAACAGGTAAATCAACCCATTTCTACTTGTGATGATCAACCCCTATCCATGAAAGCTATAAGAAACCGGCCAAATGCAACTAGAGGAACTGCCAAGAAAGTAGCTGAGTCTAAGCTGATGATTGGCCCAAAGCAAAAGGTGTTTTCATTTCAGCTGGATTCCAGGTGGTAGGCACTTTTGATTCAGGAAAGGAGTATAGTACCAAGACTCATATCCTACCAAAGGATCAAAAGATAAAAGGAAAGGCTACAGAGGAAGACAAGCAGATTAAGAAACCTCAGCCCTCAAAATCCCCAAAGATTAACATTACATGCATAATGTGTGGTCTACAAAACCACTTGGCTAAAGATTGTTTTACAATCCAACAAGCACACATTATGTAAATAATGTTAAAAAGGAAGCAGCCAAGGAAGGATTCACATTTGGACCTTATCACATGGTTCAAGTGATGAGAAAAAGAAAACTGGTTTCCGAAGCTAAGTTGCTTTCGGAAGAAACTCATTCTTCCGAAGGGAAAATGGCTTCGGAATTTAAGCCAAGGAAAGCTCAAAAGAACAAAAGAGCCTCCTCTAAACCTTCCAAGAGAAAGCTACTTTGGAAGAGAAGGTAGTGCTACAGCCATGCCTTCCTCTTCAAAGACATCAATCGAACCCTATACCATTCATTTTGGTTTATTTATGTCATCATCAATGGGAAAACCCAAGACTAGCGAGGCTTAGGTTTCCAATCAAAACTAACTTTTCATATGTGCAGGGACATTCACAAGACAAGAACAATATGTCTGGATAGTGAACAGTGGATGCTCTAGGCACATAACCGGGAATAGATCTCTACTTCAACAATTTCAATATTTTGATGGAGGTCCTGTTCAATTGGAGGTGAGACCAGAGGATACATTTCAGGCAGAGGAAGTGTATCCAATGGCTTGTTAAGAGTCGACAAAGTGAACTTTATCAAGTAGCTTGAACACAATCTCTTAAGTGTTTCTCAATTCTGTGATCAAAAGCATCAAATGCTCTTCACAGAACATGAGTGCATCATTCTCAAACCTGGGATGACAATTCCTCAGGAATTGTTGCTTCTTACATCTCTCAGGAAAGGGGATATGCACAAGCTGGATATGAACATTGCTTCCCCATTAGGTGAAGTATTATGCTTTCTTTCCAAAGCTGATGGTGATGAGTCTGCCTTATGGCATAATGTATGTGTCATGTAAATTTTAAAACCATGAATAAATTGGTTAAAAATAACTTGATGCATGGTGTGCTCAAAAAGGAATTTTTCTGTAGAGACAACTGTGTAGCTTGCCTGAAAGGAAAGCAACATAGAGTCTCTCACAAATCCAAAGAGGTTAACTCTATCACCACCCTAATACACTTATTGCACATGGATTTATTTGGTCCAACAAGTATATTGAGCATTGTAAAAAATCATATTGCCTTGTGATAGTTGATGATTGTACAAGATTTATATGGGTATTTTTTAAGAACTAAAGATGAAACTGCTAAAATTTTAAAATCTTTTATTCTTAAAATTGAAAATCAAAGTGATCACAAGGTAAAGATAATTAGGAGTGATCAAGGGACTGAGTTTAAGAATCAAGTTCTTAACTCATTCTGTAACTCAACAGGGATTCCAGAAAATTTTGTACTTCTAGAACTCCTCAACAAAATAGTGTTGCTAAGAGAAGGAACATGACATTGAGTGAGGCTGCTAGGACCATGTTAGCTGATTCAAAGTTGTCTCTAACATTCTGGGCAGAGGCAGTCAGCACTACATGCTATGTGGAGAACAGGGTCCTCATTGTCAAGCCACATAGAAAAACTCCTTATGAGCTATGGAACAAAAGGTCACCATACATTGGCATTCTAAGGTCCTTTGGCAGCAGGTGTACCATACTTAACATAAAGGACAACTTGGAAAAATTTGTTGAGAAGTCGGATGATGTTATCTTTCTTGGATATTCCTCCACCTCTATTGCTTATAGAGTCTATAACATAAAAAATCAACAATTTGAGGATCATTCAACATTGTTGTTAAGAGCACACTCCTTGTGTTAGGGGGAATGGCCCTGATCATATTTTTTATATTATAATTGTTTCCAAACTATTCTAAACCATCTTGTGAGAATGTTTCAGCTAGAATAGGTACTCAAGTGATTTGAAGAGAACCAGCAATTTGAGTTACCCAGACCTCTTCCAAGTTCTCTAAGAGTCTCTGAACCCCACGTTCCCGTTATTAGTAGATCCGATAGCATGACCATTTCAGGAATCAGTGGAGCTTCAAAAAGTTTGTAAAGTCTCAAATCTTGAATCAAAGGTTAAGACTTTAGAGGATAGGTTTGCCACTCAGTAAGTTGAGATTTAAAATCTCAAGGATCAACTAGCTGAGAAACATATTAAGAGATTTGTTAGGCATGTACCACCCAGGTCTCATTGACCTCTTCCTCTAGTTGATCTAGCTCTCAAGATGATGTTATCAAAAAGGGGAGAGTGTTCAGAGAAATAACAGAGGAACCACCAAGCCAAGCTTTAACTTCCCTACCTGCTAGATATTTGGCTCCCACTGCAATTATCTTTCTTGAGCCTTCCCAAATTGTCCTGCAAATGGACCCAAGGATGCTCAGAGATCTCACGGTATCTTCTCCAAGTTCCTATTGAGATCTTCTTTAGGTCAGCCTAGCCTTGATGCGGCTATGATATACTTTAGAGCTAAAGAGCTTCAGAGTTAAGTGCATCTTCTACCACTTTGGAAGAAGTTGGTCAACCTAAGGTCCAAATGGAACCGAGATTCATTTCGAAGGGAAAATGAGGACTGATGGCCCAGCAACTGAAATAGTTGGGACAGGTAGTGCATTCTCCAAACTTCCAAAGCTGAAGTCAAAGCCTCGGAAGCACAAGTTAAATCTTCCGAAGCTAAGATGGAAGTTGCGGAAAGTCTGCTCTCCTTGTCTGGGGATCTAATCATCATAGATGCAGTTCTAGAGCTAGCATCTGAGGTGAATAGTGAGGACTTCTCAACTGAACCCTAGCTCAGACAACAACGTCACTATCCATCCACCATGTCTCAACCTGAACCCTCCATCCAAGAACCACCAAAGTCTAGCACTTCCAAAAATGATAAATGCAAGAAGAAAATGACTATGGAAGAGCTTCAGGAGGAGGAGAGGATTGAGAAACTCAAACAAAAAGTAGACTCCCAACTGGAAAGTTGCTATCTGCTAGTTCCAAAGTAGCTGCAATCAACCAAGAGGCAGTGAACAATAAGAAAAGGGTGGAGATCATTAACAGACTCATCAAGCTAGAGCTATCAGTGAAGATATACTCCTGCTACCACTAGAAGAGTTAGTAGAGCTTGAAAAGGCAACCATGCTGCATATTGAACAAAAGGAGGAAGCAGCAAGGCTGGCCTTAGAGGAAGAAAGAGAAAAGGAATAGAGGGAAGCTGATCTGTAGCTCAGGGAGGAAAGGATATCTTTCCTAACCTCCAAGGGTTTCTCTCTTCAAGAACTATCTCCGCATGATAATGACACGATCCTATGGCTCTTCAACAAAGAGCATGATCAACTGGAGAAAGAGAGGAAGAAAGCTACGATAGAGAAGTTGAATGAGAAGAAGAAAAAGGAAGAAGAAGTTGGGGTCACTGCCGCCAAGAAGATAGGTAGGAGAGAAAGCTGGATGAAGGATTATCTTCGGGCTCATGGCTTTCTTGTAGGCAGGTGGGACCTATGTCTGAAAAGACACTCCAGCGACATGTCAATGACATCAAGGCTGGCATTCGCTTGGGAAAGAGGAAAGAGATGTATAGAAGGGTACAAGGATGATCTTCAAACCAACACCTCAACCCCAACCTCAACCCCAACCTATAACCCAAACCAACCCCAACCTCAACCTGAACCTTTTCCATTTCCTTTCCCTATCAAAACTAAGCCCATTTTTGAACCTTACACCCCTGAACCTACACCAACCACCATACCGATCTCATCACCACAACCACCTCAACTAATCATCCCTTAACCTAAAACCTTACCCAGAACCCAACCTCCATTACCTACCCAACAACCATCCAGACCATCCCCTCAGCCTTCTAGACATCTCTCCTTAGAGGAGTTTAAGGAGATCAAGATAAAGCTCAACAAATGCACAACCTTTAGTGACATCTCCTGTGAGGAGGATTCTGTCAAGCTGACTTATATTGATGGATCCTGATGTTCCCTCACAATAGATCAATCCCTTGATCTGCTAAGAGGAATATTGGACCAGGATATTAAACTCTTTGGCTTCAACTCTGACTCACTAAATGATGAAGAGAGGAAGCTAAGAAGAAAGTTGGTGACTCTACTAGATACAAAGAAAGGGGACAAGGTTCATAGTCAGCCTCTTGTGCCTAGAAGAAAATTATCTAGTGGAGGTTCAATGAAGCCACTCACAACTTTGTTGTGGAAAGAGAGAATGGAGAGAGCAACAAGCTGAATGCTTCTTTGTTGCTACACTCTAGTAGATTTGATATTGCTGAGTTAGTAGAGAAGTCATTCTTCAATCCCTCCAACTTTGAAACAAATGCTCACATCAGAAATCATCTAAGTAGCCTTCATCTCGCTGAGCTAACTGCAAAAAGCCAAGATTGAAGAGGAGTTGAAGCTGAGTGAAAAGGAAGACAAGGAAAGGTCAACCACAAAGGCAAGGCCTTTCTACAGATGGTGGAAGGCCCTGAATTGGAACCAATAGTTAGATGAGAGTATGACTATAAGTCCCGTCAACTAACTCTCCTCAGAGGGACTCAGCAGAGGGTACATATCATTCAAAGTGACCGACCGGATCTCCTGTCTATGAATGATATGTACAAACCTCTCAGTACCAATTCTGGGAAGAACAAAGAAACAGATAAGTATCTGCTTTCCCTAGTGTTGAAAGTTTTGAGAAGCAGGAACAAGTGAGGGTTTGGTAGCATCAACCTAGGGGGAGTTTGTTGGATCAAGAAGAAGGCTGGTGCAACCAAAACACTTAGACTATTTTTAGTACAACTTGTAAAGGAATTCCGAAGCTAAGTATGGAACTTCCGAAGGATATGGATTTCTTCCGAAGACAAAGTGCAGAATCAACTTCCGAAGGAAAAGCTCCAACTTCCGAAGACAAAGTCTTCTCTTCTGAAGTTCAAGACTTAGAAGAATTCAAAGATAATGACTTCTGAAGTAGAAGTCCCCAAGCCACGAAAGAAGCAACCTCTTCCGAAGTATAAAAGGCTTTGGAAGAACTTGTTCTTCTAAAGCCAATTAACCTTCAGAAGATGTTGCTATGAACTAGTGGACATAAGTATGGTCTTTGACACTCCCCTACAGACCTCTAATACTTCATGGTGTTTTCCCAAAAGGCCATGTAGTTGACCATACTTTATTCCACTATTCACCTTTATATGTTAGTATAAGTTGCCAACTTTAGTTGGTGACAAAAGGTAAGTCATGGACATGTCATGACTACCATATCTTAGATAAGACATAATCTAAGATACCTTAAACTATAGCTATGTAGTATCTGCTTTAGTTAGAGGATTCCAGCAGGTATCAATGTATATCCGAGTGCAGATAGTAATTATATAGTTTATCATTGTAACTCTTGTAGTAAGCTTATAAGAGTCTTGTAAACTTTGAGTTGATAAATAATAAATACAAATATCTTGAAAATTATTCTTTTGTGTTTTCTTTGTGTTACTTAGTATATTATAATCAACTCTTAGAGAACTCTGCTTCTTGAGTGTTTTTTAGTGAAATACTGTGTTGAGTACCAAAACCGATCCTGCAAAAGTTTTGTACTAGAGTAAAAAAAGCAGTATTTTCCTTTTAGTTTTTATCTTTGAATCGTAGAACGTAGTTAGTTTTATTCTCTCAATTTCAAGTGTTCATATTTTACTTTGTTTTAGTGGTTTGTTTGTTTTTATTTACTGATTCTTTTGTCTTCTTCTAGTTATTTATATTATGAATAATATTGGGATGATTATTATGTTTTAAGGGGATTGAACATAATTTAATAGATATTGAGGTTGGTAGGTTAATATATAGTGGTTATGATTATTGTTGTAGAGGTTGTCATTGTCTAACTTGCTCTACATTTTAAATTTTAAACATTCTCATTGCAATTTACATATATTGTGCAACAGGTTTGCTACAAGACTTATAAAAATAACAGACCTATTACCTCCCTAGGTAAAAGTTGTTTGGAAATAGGCCTTTTGATAGAGTTGAGAATTATCTTTTATATATAGACGTGTACATGCTGTTCTTTCTCACAAGTTGCTACATTATATTTTCTTTGTTATCTACTCAATAAGTATTTGTTCAACAAGGCCATGCAATTAAGTCATTTGCAAGCTATTATGACAAATAAATTAAATTAAATATGAGGATCATGCCTTGTGGCTTTGTAAGACTAGCCAAAGATTATCAAGTATGTTGGATTGGTATGTGCACAAGCCTGAGATCAGGAACTTATTCAATAACTTATTGAATACCTACTCAAGTATTAACATGTTCCGAATAGAGGCAAAATTAATGTCCGGTGACATGATCATATGTTCTGTTTTGGCATATGTCGCAGATATGATTTGGTGGTCTTTTTAGTAGATTACGGTTAAAAATATTTACAAGGAACAATTTACTTATGCATGAAAACAAGGGAGCTTCTGATATCATTTAGTAGAGCAACTAGGCAAAAACTATAGCGTATTTACTAGTATTCAATCATCTTAATTGTTTATTCATTATTAGTTTATTTTTTCCTCTATTATAACACCCTTGCTGTGGTATTGTATAATACAATGACATAAACCATATCACGTTACATTTGGTTATTCCAATACAATAGTAATTTTACTTAAAATTTTAGACACCTAAGACAACTTTATAAGCATAGGATACTAGTGTTTTATGCTATAGTCCTAAATTACACTTATTTAAAAACTTATTCTAATTAATACATATTTGTTTATTAAATTCATTACAGTAACTATTATCTTATTTATAATATTTTAAATTAAAATTTATGATTACATGTACCATTGATATCTTTATAACTAAATATAATTTAAATTAAGTATTAACTATACTGTTATATTAAACATTTAAGGGCACAATTGTAATTATATTCAAAGTTTAAAATACCTAATATAATTTTCTTTTTTTTTCATACAGAGTACCTACTAATTTATTTTTTTTAAATAACTATTTAAATTCTTGAATCGTACACACCGCGAAGCACGGGTTCTCTGCTGGTTCTAATAATAATAAAAAAGGAAGATAAATCATAATATGTGAAGTGCGGGTTCTCTGCTAGTTCTAATAATAATAAAAAAGGAAGATAAATCATAATATTGTTATTAGATTGTTGTGGATTAGTTGTTTATCTTGTAAACGTTAGAATTTGAAAGATTATTTTTCATCAAGTATTAATGATCGAAATCCAATATAAACTTTTTTAGGTACTATTAATCTTTGCATCACTCTTTTTCTAGGGTGGTATGTTATAAACAAATTAATAACCTTAACTCTAAACATTAAAAATCATTATTTTCAAAAAGAATCAATATGAATCGTTACAATGTTTCATAAATTTTCCCACTTATGTCCTCCATGGACTACAAAGAAATGGCCCTCTTGTGAACCTTTCAGTATGGGTACCTAAGGAGGATGAAGACGAATAAGATGAAGATCTCGAATCATGACAATACCATCCCACAAACTCAGCTTCAGAATCTCCATCAGAGTAATTAGTTGCATGCTTATTAAACCGCACGCATTGTCGTCTCTGATCATATGCTTGTAACCTAAACTTCTTGCTTAACCTCTTCTGATCATATGCTTGTAACCTAAACTTCTTGCTTAACCTCTTCCAGGACCAAAACCTCCAAGACATGAAATTCTTCGAGCCACGATGATCAACAACTTTGGGTAGAGGAAGTGCCAAGCTTTGCACCGCTGGTGGTGGTGTGGGTGGCGGGATAACCTCTACTCGTGGTGGATTCAAGGGTGTTCCTGGTTGCATTTCCCATTTAAAGGGTACCCCTTCATTGGTGGTGTTTTGGTAGTAAATTCGTGACGATTGGCCAACCGATGAATCTCTTGAAAGAAATAACTCTTCTGCTCTAAGAACAGAAAATAGGGTTTTGTTATTTTGGAAATCTTGATTGTCCATTTTTGTATTAATGAATACTAAGCAATTCTTTCAAGTGATTAACGAGAAACTTGATATGAGCTAGGATGGGAAAGGAAGATCATGTTGGTCTTCTTATAGATGATTATTAGACGGCCAATCAAGTGCTCAATCAAAGGAACTTCTATTTAAAGTAAAGATAGAAAAATGAATGTAGTGATTGATATACTCATGTAATTAGCGTGCAAATTTTGTACTAAACAGATGCTCATAATTCGATGAACCCAAAGAAAAACTTACATGTGCTCGCGAAGCATGCAAGTTTTATGCTAAGATTTTCCCAAGTAATTAGAAACATTAAAAATCAAGGTTGTCAAAAGTCAAAAACACTCGCTTACAAAAATGTTAGAATTGTTCCTATTATCTTCTTAGTCATTCCCCATAATCAACATTTGGTAAAAGAAACTCCATGACATTTACGTTTAATATCAAGACTTCATCGCTTATTGTTATTATTTATTATGTATAATATAGTTACTTATAATTTTTATGAGTTCACATGTACGTGTGATAAGAACATATGTTAAGGTGCTTTAATATTAATTCTTGTTTTTTTTAATATTAAAACAATACTTGATACACATTAAATTGACATTAGTTAACTATGTATTCACAAAAAATACCAAAATCATATTTTACCTTTTTATATTTATTGCACTTTGTATATTGAATTAGGCGACGACCATACCCTTAAGGCATGGAGGGTACCCTTTGCTTACAAAGTAGAATTTGAATCATAGTTGACTTTAGAGGGGCTTATAGATACGAATAAACATGTATTTGAGCCATATCAAGACTTTGGCAAGCAAATATAAGAGGTTGACCAATCTTAGTTGATATGTATCACATAAGTAACTTGTGCTTGAAGCAATACATCAATCACATACATGTATTTTGCCGACTTCTTCTCTACCACTTTACATAGATAACAAGCAAAAGAGAAAAATATATATACATCTACTTATATGCGGTTCCCATCTCCACCTTTCTATCTTCGGTTTATATAAACTTTTTTGAAATGATTACTCTTGAAAATTAATAAAACTACGATAAATGTTTTTAGGGGAAAATATCTATAAGTGAAAGGTTTATAAAAGAGATCTAATAGACCAAACATGTCAAGAGTAAATTTAACTTGTCACTAAAAAATAAATTTTGTCATGAAAATCATACCTATAAAGTAATTGTCACAATACCACATGCTAACGCCAATGCCATCGTGAAGACACCAAACAAACAATTTAAAAATGGTTGGACAACACAACCTTACCAATTTACAGCCCCACCTAACGTAACATAAGAACATGTACGACTAGGTAGTGTTTGTGATTTTAGTGTAATCAAAACCATGTTAGTTTAGTTATATATGTTATACCAAAGAGAAATGATAAACATGATAATAAATTAGGAGGTGTGGATAACACATTTGTATAAGAATATTGTCTTTTCTAACACTTTCAAACGTGTTGGTTGAAGGGGGACAAAGCACCCTAGACCAAGAGGTTTTAAAGAAACCAACGCTCCCAATGTAAAGATGCGGGGACGATCAACTGTTGAGTCGCCACCATTGGAGTTTCTAATCATAGTTTTACAATCTTATAACTACATAAAATAATTATAACTTTATAATGTCATATATAAAGTTATGAACGCTTAATACAAATGAAGAATTTAAACAAAATTCAACAAATGTAGCTACGATTAGAATAACTTTCCACTAACTTTTTCTACTATAATTAAATCTCAAGTGTTGATTAAAGGGACTAGAAGGGTGCCCGCAATGCGGCGAGACGACATTTTACATCCGACACGTGTTTATAATTTATGTTATTCTCGTAGTAATCTTACAAAATTTTATTATATTTTCTTAAGCTAAAATTGAAAACATCAAATAAATGGGTTTTGTATAACGACTTGTATATATATGCTTTATCTTATTGTATCTCAAAAAGTACAGATTGGTTCAGCCAAAAAATTACATCAAAACGTTTGAAAAATACACAGGTTACAATTATAGTCTTAAAAAGTATTTAACATGATATATTAAAATATATAAATGAAATCTTAAACCAAATTAAGTTTTTTTTGTTAATGGTAGAGCATGCAAAATTTTATACATACAGTAAGTATAAGGTTATTATATAACTATTTGTAAGGGGTAATCTGTAAGTAATGTTAAAAATATTATTTTACCCTAAAAAATGGTTGTATTTTATGTATTGAATATGATAATTGTTCTTAATTTTATATTATCTAAAATACTCTCTCATATGATTTATATATAGTATAGATGAATATTAAATTTCTTCTTACATTTTTTATGTAAACACTCTTTTTACTTAACTTATATCATATTATAGCCGGGGAAAAAAAGTAGTCTTGGAATTTGATAATATATATAGAGTGAATAAAAGAAATAAAAGATTTATATCATATCATATCATATTTACAGGTTTGAAGAATGTCTATTTCGAGGAGTTTGATTCTCATATTTAAAACCCAAACACGCATAAACCAAGCACTTCACAAACAGGGGCGGACCCCATAAAACTTTTTCTCCAGTGTCGGTTTTTTTCAGTTTTCGAATAGACGTGTACATTTCAACTCAATGCTTAAATTTTTGGTTGGGTCGAGTCAGGTCACACAAAACATATTACAATGACATTATAAGACATTTGACAAAGATACGATTTTATTAGAAAATAAAACACATTACTATTATAGTTGTTTATGTGTCTTCATCTCTTGAAAAAATATCCATTACATCATCAATCGAAACCTTCTTAAAAACATATTTCTCAATGTAACAAATGCAAGTATTGTTTAAGGTATTATTTTAATAAAGATTTAGAGATATTAAAGGAATGTTAATAGATTAATGAAATATGTGTTAGGTGTTTAGTTAAATAAATAAGTTTAGAGATTTTATGTAATTTAAACCTATTGGTGATTATTCTGATATTACTTTTCTTAACTAAGTGAGTCATTATTTTAATTTTTAGTGGGTCAAACATTCCGATAGAAATGGGGTTTAAAGGTCGTAAAATGTTTTATAGGGGCCAATATTAAAAATACACGGGGTCAATAAACAACCGCCAATACATATTACACACAAAGGAGAAATATACGGGGTTGGTTGACCCCTTCCCATCCTTCTTAAGTCCGTCCATGTTCACAAAGGCATTCCCTTCATACCACAAAACCATACTCATAAACCCCATACCACCCAACTTTCAGCTAATATACATAACCTTATTTATTCCTCAAAACACATACCTCTATTTATAGACTGATGTGACAACCCTGATTTTGTACCCAGAAAAAAATTTAGAAACCTTATCGGGCCACACAATGACCACATCGGAAGCCCATGAAGTGAGCCTAACAAGATTAAACTTTGAAACGAAGATACACACCATAACAGGCTTAGCCCATCAAACTTTAAATTGGTCATTAGGCCACGATGGTAAATGGGCTTGATCCACAAAACCTTAATAGGCCAACGGGTATTACCAAACTAAATATTTTTAATAGATAAATACTTATATTTTATTAAATCACAATCCTAATTGAAAATATAAAAGTCTTTGCAAGACATAATCTATGAATATAATAATAATAATAATAATAATAATATAATAATAATAATAATAATAATAATAATAATAATGATATAAACAATAATAATAATAATAATAATAAACAATAATAATAATAATAATAAGAGTAAATTACACGGATGATCCCTAGGGTATGCTTAAATTGCAACTTAAGTCCCCACTTTTAATAAATTATAGATGTGGTCCTGAACTATACAAACAATACACACTGACAGTCCCTAGCACTAACAAAAATTAAGTTTCTCAGTTAGTTTTTTAAAAAAGATTATAATACCCCTTTCTTTTTTTATCTTCTTCTCAACATTTAACACCCACCACCACTACCTCTACCTTCAATCACCACCACCACCAAAACCACCATGACTCACCACCACCACAGGTCACTACCACTACTATTCACAATCACCACCACCGAACATCACCACGCTTAAGGCTGTTGAGCACCACCACCATCCTAACAGCCTCGATCCCATCTCTATCGCACCATCATCATCTTCATCATTCCACACAATCATCACCACCATCGCACATTAAGACCTTTTTCCCCTCAACCACCACTAACACCACCACACGATTGACATTCCATCCCTGTCTTTTTTACTTATTGCAACCACAGACACATCCTATCGTAGATTTGTAGTCGTCACCATCGCAAAAAATGTATTAAAGCCCCATCATGTTAGGATCAGTGATCTACGTTTGATTGATTAGAGAGTATAGCAGCGGAATTCTAACAATGAATTAGCCAATTCACAAGAACAAAAAGATATTCAATGTAAGAACAAAAACGATTATAGATAGGAAGAATTCTGCAGATATATTTCATTCAATATTCGCTTTCGTGGTAACGAATGTCACGCTTACAATTAGGTCGACACCTCTTATATAAGAGATGTGACGTCTGCTGATATCACTTGATAGTGACATCTAACAGAATTTATCACAAACTACTGATAGTTAACACAACTACTGAAGATGTCAAACAGCTGACATCTTCTTACAAAATACTAAGTGTTAACTATTATTACAACTACTGAAAAGAAACTACTGAAACAATAACAAGTGAAGAACATACTCTTCAGTTGTTTTACAAATATTGAAACAAGAAACTACTGAAAGGTAAACCATCACAACTACTGACGAAGACCTCTTCAGCTGTTGTGACAACGTCTGATACTTTGGTCTTCAGCACTTGTGTCTTCAGACTTTGTCTTCAGCACTTGTGTCTTCAGACTTTGTCTTCAGCACTTGTGTCTTCAGACTTTGTCTTCAGCACTTGTGTCTTCAGACTTTGTCTTTAGCACTTGTGTCTTCAGACTTTGTCTTCAGTACTTGTGTTCAGACTTTGTAATCAGCTGTTGTCTTCAGCTGTTGTGGTCTTCAGTAGTTGTTGTGACGTCTGTGGGACTTAAAGGTTTTTCTGATCCGGCTCATTGGTTCTTTTGGTCCAACAAACTCCCCCTGAACCAATGCAGCCAAAACCTTTAACTTTATTGAGGTCCCACTTATTGTTGGCAGAATGGTTGGTCTTTTTCCTTCTTGATCAGTTGAGAAGATGACCCATATAAGCACTGGCCTGGGAAGAAATCTCAGAGATCTGTTTGGCAAGGTATGAATGGGAACTCTGTTTTGGGGAACTGGACACAGAGTTGTTACCCCATTCATGAGATCTTCTTCCCCATGATGAGTCTGTACGACTCTCGAACATAGGCCTCAAGGAGAACCCTGTTCCTCCTTGGAGAGTTCTTCTACTCCTCCTTCAAAGAAGAACTCTGGACCATAGTACTCAGATAAGTACTTTACAGTCCTGCCATTCTTCAACTCCACAGTAGTTATCTCCCTATAGACAAATTCATCAGGATGAGTGCCCCAAGAGTAACTGGAGCTCATTCTTCTAATGTCTTCAAGCTTCTTATATAATAACCCCTTTTTGATCATCTTGTTTTCCAGTAAGGCTTGAGGGGTCATTTTTTTTTATGAGCCTTCTTGAATTCATCGATTATTTCCTAGGGTGAGACTAGAATGGCCAACATGATTGTAGAGTCTATTGTTTTTCTAACCTGGCCATTGTATCTATGTGGAATGGATCTTTTATGGATTCTAGAACTCACCTTGGGGTCTGGCCATACTCTCACTCTCTCCTTTTGATACTGAAATGTGTGTCTGAGAGTGTACAGCCTCTGCGCATGCCCTTTCATGGCTTGTATAGATGATGACTGAGGAAATTCCTTGTCAACCATCTTTAGTAGTTGCTCATCATGCTGCTTCTGCTGTTCTTCATCTTCTATTTTGACTCTAACCGTTTCCCTTTGTGAGTCAGGTGTGATCATGAGTTGAATCCTGGGTTTCGGCAGCCTTAGAACAGCAGAGAGTGGCAGACTATCATCTTCATCCTCTTCTTCTTCATCTTCTTCTATCCTCAGCACCCTTCTCCTCCTTCTAGGTGCATCACTGGATGATGGTTGGGTTGGTTTTTGTGGTAAAGGAATTGGTTTTGAAGGTTGAGGATGTTTGGATTTGGATTTTGAGATTGGTTTGGAGATTTGAGGGGTAGGCTGTTTTTGAGTGGGTGATTGGAAGGTTGTTCAAGCATTTTGGTTGTGAGTTTGGCTTTTGTGAGTCTTTCCATTTCAAACCTTTTCCCAGCCCCAGCCTCATCAAGTGCTTCAATGATTATCCCCTTATGAAATTGCTCAGACAAACAGATTCTGGTGGCTATAGCCAGAATGCTGTCTCTGGCCCATGAACGAATCTCCATCAGTGATCTTCCTAAGTATTTGGCTATGAATCGAATCATGATCTCCAATCTCTCTTTCTCCAGCACATTGTACCCAGCCTATCTGTTTTGAATTTCCTCTACTTCCAACCTCCTGATCTCACTGTCTAGTGTGGCTGTATCAAAGTCTTGCTTGAAGAGTTGCTCAATGATTTTGTCCATGGATCGGCTGTGTGTTTCATCTGCATCTTTTACCAGCTCTTCCAAGGATTTTTCTTCAGCATTCGTTTGATCACCAGCACTTTTCTTTCTTTTGTAAGTGATCAGTTATTGTTCCTTTTCCTTTTCCAACTCCTTGGTTTTCTCTTGTGCCTTCTCATCCTCAGTTCTTTTTCTTTTCTTTTCTTTCACTGCTGTACTCTCCCCCTTTTTGGATGCATTGGTGGCAGGGGTTTGTACCGCAGAAAGTTTCTTGTGCACAGCATCATCAATGAGTGGTTGTATACTTGAGGAGATCCTCTCATAAATGGCTTTATAAACAATGTCATTGATGATGGGAGTGATGAGAGGTAGGGATTGTTGGAATACAGCAACCATCTGCTCAGGGGGCATCTGTCTCGGAGAGATAGTGCCAAAAGCAGAGGCTGGAGGCTCAGTGAAGTGAGAGGGTAAAGTGTTTGGGGGACCTTCAAATGAAGGTGCCATCTGTGGGTTGGTGGGGGCAGATGGACTTACATCCTGAGACTTCTTGGCAAGCAGTTCTTGTAGTCTGCTTACCTCAGCCTCCAGGATGGTGTTGTGGGCTAGAACGTCATAGAAAAAGCCCAGGTCATCATCAGCAGATGCTGAATCACCTGACCTCCTGCTTGTAGCAGGATGTACATGCACTGGGTGTAGACCAGTTGTAGCATGTGCCCCTTTGTCTTGGAACTGGGGACTTCCAGCCTCAGGACTGTTCCTTCATCAGCTGTTGCCTCTAGTGAGGTCTTAGCTATGTTACCAGCCTCATTCTGATCATGTGCTGATTCAGAAGAGGTGACAGCCTCACTAGATGTTCTAATCTCCCTATCCACACCAGGAGATAGAACTTGTAAACCCCGGTGCTGTGGGTTGTCAGAAGCATGGTGATCCTCTTCCTCAATATCTGTGGTTCTCTCCCCTTTGTTGGTGGTTGTTGGGGAGGAGGAGAGGCAGGCAGCTGAGTCAGCACGTTTGCAATGATTATGGTTGGACTTTGGGGGGCGGTTGCATGGGGAGATGGGGTAAAAGCAGTGTGCACCTGGGAGGATGGTGCTCTTCAATGGCAATCTCCTCAAGTGAGGAGATCCCAGATGTGTGGGTACCCCTTCTGTGGTGGCTGCAGGCTCCTTTTGAGAGGAATCCTGAGCGGTTATGGCTGTAGAGTCTCTGATACTGCTGGGGGGTTTAAATCAGCACGTATATCCTGCCTGGGTGATACAGGAGCATCTTCAGGGGACTCATCTCCCTGAATAGCTGTTTTGGGGTGTTTTGGTTTTGGTTTAGTGGGGACTTTGGTTCTGGTGGTGGAAGCTGTGGGTTCCTTGTGCTTGGGCTTTAGCATTCGGGCAGCTTCTTTGAGAGTAAGGTCTGAGTTGTGCCTGGAGTATACCTCAGCCAAAACAGCTGGTGCAGGGACTCCAAGGCCAACAAGGCCATCAGATTTTAATTCATCTAAAATAATGGCCATCAGAAACCTGAATATAATGGCCATCAGTTTGCCGCAGGTTTCTAAGCCAAGTTCTTTATTCTAGAAACACAATTTCAGAAAAATTTAGCGGTTGGTGTTCTAGAATAGAATACAATACTTGTTGCCATTGGGATGACATTTGATCCCAAGAGGATGTCTTGGAGGCTAAGCAGACATTTACCATGTGAAAATTAAATTTCTCAGCATCATGGAAATGTTTCTCTTCAATGGTTGTAGCCCGAAGATCACCTTCATACCCATGATTGATAAAGGACATATCTGTTGTGCCCTTTGGGTATTCAGTCACAGTGGTGGAGTCATGTAAGTGTAATGCCTGACGAATGATGTCGGCTGTAACGACCACTGGTTTCTGGTTGACAAGGGACCGAACAGAGATTTGGCCGGTAGACTCATCAGTATGAACAAAAGCATTTGACCAGAATTGACTGAGGGATTCAGGGTAGATGGTCGGATTCAAGAGAAAGGCTGTGCGATATGGGGAATCCACCATTAAGTCAATGGCATTATCATATTTGTTCCAGAAAGCCGACTTGGTAAGGTATGCAACGCAGTTATGTCGTGGTTTCAGACTCATGGTCGCTATGTTTGAGAGAGAGAAGCTCAGAAAATAACGGCTAATGAAACATTCGAGAAGAGGACAGGTATTTATAGGGTAGGGGTTAGAAAAACCGAAGGGTTAGTGTTAGTCATCAGTAGTTTTAAACCGACTGTGACATGTATTACCCTTTCAGACGTTGAAACAGCTGAAGTCTCTAATTTAGTCATCAGTAGTTATAAAACTACTGAAGACAGTTTTTGACATCAGGTGATGAAACAACTGGGACTTGGTGTTTGTCATCAGTAGTTGTGAAACTACTGAAGACAGTGGTTTTGTCATCAGTTGTTGTAAACAGCTGAAGACTTGGTGTTAGTCATCAGTAGTTATAAACTACTGAAGACATGGTTTTGCTTCAGTTGTTTAGAATGAAACAGCAGTTGTAGAAACAACTTAAGAGAAAGTTCTCTTCAGTAGTTTTCGTCAATTCAGAGCCTTCAGCTGTTTCATACTGTCCTCAACACTTATCAGACTTTGCATCTGCTTTTCAGGTGTTTCATAGGACGTTAGTACTTATCTGTTTGTACTGATTTCAGTAGTTGTAACTACATCAGTAGTTGTAACTACATCAGTGGTGTAGAACAGATAGTACTTCAGTACTTGTGAGGCATTTAGCCGTCAGTAGTTATAAAAACTACTGAAGGTGAAGAACTCATCAGTACTTATATGTGACATGGTTACCAATGATCACCAGTACTTTTTACTGAATCATCAGTAGTTGTCACTTATTCTAGCTACAGCATACCAAGCCTTAACACAAGGTTTTGGAAAGTAGAACTATCCAAAGGCTTAGTAAAAATATCTGCAAGCTCATCAGCACTAGGCACAAACTTAGGATCAATCAGACCTTTTTCAAAACAATCCCGAATAAAGTGATGTCTGATCTCTATATGTTTGGTCCTAGAGTGCTGGACTGGATTTTTGACAATACACAGAGCTGAAGCACTATCCATTAATAATGGAGTCTTAGTCTCTGTAATGCCATAATCCAGAAGTTGGTTCTGAAGCCAGAGTACCTGAGAAGTGCAACTTGCAGCAGCAATGTACTCGGCTTCCGCAGTTGATGTAGCAACAGATGTTTGTTTCTTACTCTGCCAAGAATCAAACAGTTGCCTAGGAATTGACAACCACCAGAAGTTGACTTTCTAGTTAACTTGCACCCTGCATAGTCTTATCTGAAAAAGCAACTAATTTGCAAGAGTGTCCAGTGGAATACCATAAACCCAGAGATTGTGTACCTTGCAAATATCTAAAGATTCTCTTGACTGCAATCAAATAAGACTCTTTAGGAGCAGCTTGAAATCTAGCACAAACACATGTAGCAAACATAATATCTGGTCTAGAAGCTGTTAAATACATCAAGGACCCAATCATACATCTGTAAAGTGTTTCATCAACAACTTTACCTTTCTGATCTGCATCCAGTTGTGTGGTGTTGCACATGGGAGTAGAACAGGGCTTACAGTTTTGTAAATCAAACTTATTCAAAAGATCTTTTGTATATTTTGACTGATGAATAAAGGTTCCATCAGCCTTTTGTTTAATTTGCAAGCCTAGAAAGAACTGTAATTCTCCCATTGCACTCATTTCAAACCTCTTTTCATAATGTTGTAAAATCATCACAGAACTGGGGATCAGAGGATGCAAAAATGATATCATCAACATAAATCTGAACAAGTAGCTTATGCTGATCCACCTTCTTAATAAACAAAGTTTTATTAATGGAGCCTCTAGTGAAATTATTCTTAGAAGAAAAGTGGAAAGTGTCTCATACCAGGCTCTAGGAGCTTGTTTCAACCCATAAAGAGCCTTATCAAGTTTATACACCCATTCAGGATGTTTATTATTCTCAAAACCTGGTGGTTGACACACATAAACTTCTTCATTTATTTTACCATATAGAAATGCACTTTTGACATCCATTTGAAAAAATTTAAGATTGTGGAATGCAGCATAGGCTAAAAACAATCTGATTGCCTCTCGTCTGGCTACAGGGGCAAAGGTTCATCATAGTCAATACCTTCTTCTTGTGAAAACACCTGTACAATCAATCTAGCCTTGTTCTTAACAATAAGCCCAATTTCATCAGTTTTATTCCTAAACACCCATTTAGTGCCTATTGCACACTTACCTGGGGGAAGAGGAACCAGTTCCCACACTTGCTGTTTCTTGAACTGAAGTAGCTCAAGCTGCATGGCTTCAAACCATCGATTGTCTCTCAAGCAACATGGTAGTTCTTTGGCTCTAGCTGACTGATGAAGAGAGCATAGAAGCAGAAGTTAGACAATTGACTTCTTGTTGAAACACCAGCATTGATATCACCAATAATCTGAGACATTGGGTGATTCTTCAGTTCTTGATAAACAATGAGATCTGTGCAAGTGTTTGTAGGACCTTCAGCAGCAGCAGATGTTGATGCAGACTCTTGAAACCAAGAATTAGATGGTAACCCAAAAGATGTAGAGGAATCAGAGATCTCATCAGCATTTGTTGTGGATGGAACTGCTGAAGCTACAGGAACATCAAATTTAGCAGACACAGGCAGTTGGTCACTAAACTTGAATAGGTGAGTATTGATATTATCAACATCATCATCAATAACACCAGGTGGAAGACATGCTGCAGAAGATGATTTGTCCACATGATCTGCAACAGCTGGAGGTTGATAAGGAACATATTGCAGTATGTCCAAATCAAACAACTCCACAAGGTTTTGTGGAATCTTGTCCATAGGAGATTCATTAAACTTCACATGCAAAGTCTCTTCAACTATCTTTGTTTTGCAGTTGAAGACTCTGTATGCCTTGCAAGTAGATGAATAACCAACAAAATATCCTGCATCCACCTTAGGATCAAATTTTTGGAGTTGATCATTTGTGTTGAGAGTAAAACAGGGACACCCAAATGCTTTGAAAAATGAAATTAGAGGAGCCAAGTGATGGAGAACTTCATATGGAGTCTTCATCAACCTCTGATTTACTAAGACTCTATTTTGCACATAGCAAGCTGTGTTAACAGCTTCAGCCCAAAAGGTCAGTGGCAAACCAGAGTCAGCCAGCATGGACCTTGCAGCTTCAATTAGGGTCCTGTTCTTCCTCTCCACTACACCATTTTGTTCTGGAGTCCGTGGTATGCTAAACTGCCTTTTGATTCCCTTTGAAAGATAGAAGTCATCAAGTGTATGGTTTCTGAATTCAGTTCCATTGTCACTCCTAATACACTTGACTGGAAGGGAATACTGCTTTTCAACATACAACACAAAGTGAATAATCTTCTGAGCAACCTCATCCTTTAGATGTAGAAAGAAAGTCCATACAAATCTGGAGTAATCATCCATAATTACCAGACAGTATTTCTTCTTTGCCATGCTCATCACTCTCACAGGACCAAATAGATCCATATGCAGTAAGTGCAAGCGGGCAGTGGACTTAGGCTCTTCAATAGGAGGGAATGAGACTTTGTGTTGTTTTCCTTTTAAACAAGCAGTGCAGGTTTCATCACAGTGGAACTTCTTTATTGGTAAGCCTCTAACTAAACTATTATGGATTAGCTGATTCATGTTTTTGAAATTAACATGACCCAGCCTTCTGTGCCACAGTTTAGATTCTTGAGAAGAGGCTTTGGAAAATAGGCAAGGATTGCCTCTAAGATCTATTTTCTTGGAAAGATCTAAGGCATACACTCTTCCTGTCCTGTTGGCTCTCAGGAGAGTGTGATCATCCAATACCTTATCAATCAAATGCAGAACTTTGGATGACAGAATCCTACAGTTCTGACTGGTGAAAAGAGCAACATGGCCTTTATCATACATTTGACTGACACTCAAGAGATTGTACTTGAGATTTTCCACATGCTTAACATCATCAAACTTTATTTCTCCATTGGAGACAAAGCCGTTTCCAATGATGTAACCCCTAGCATCATTGCCAAAAGAAACAAACCCTTCTTTCCTTGAGAGTAGTCATGAAGAAGAGAGCTGTTCCCAGTCATGTGCATAGATCCCCCACTGTCTACATACCAGATGCTACTTTGGCATGTTGAAGAACCCTGCAATTATAAACATCAGTTAGTTTTGGAGACCCAAACCTTTTTGGTTTTGGGCCTGTTCTCATCAACAGATGGTAAACTAACAGGTTTCATGGAAACAACAGCCTGAGAGGAAGAAGATGGTGAAGAAGAGGAATCCTTTGGCTTGGACCTCCTTTTCTGTGGTTTCAACATAGGAACATCTAATTGGTTAACTCTTCCCAATAGATGTTGAACCATCATAACCAGCTGTGTCTGATTTTGTGATAAAGCTTTCAGCTTATCAGACACATTGCCATTGGAGTTTGATAAGTTCCTATGTTGCACCTTCTTCTTTTGAGCAATCTCAGTTGTTACCTATTTAACCCCTTCCTTTTTGGATTTCTTTATGGACTTAAGGGTTACAGGATTTGATGTTGCTGATACAAATGTGGTCTCAAACTCAGTTTTATTTTAACCATTTTGTCTTTAATTTCCTCTTTATGTTTGAGTTTGGATCCTCTTTTGTACCAGCAATCATCTGTAAGATGATTGAACAAACCACATACTTCACATGGTTTCTTCTTCATCTTATGTTGATCATCAACTAAAGAGGATGAAACTACTGAAGACTTGCTCTTCAGTGCTTTGAAAGCATTGTTTGCTTTCTTGACTTCCTCTTTAGTAGTCTTCAAACTCTTTCTACTGACAGTTTTCTTCTTTTCAGTACTGACAGTAGTTGGAGTTTGAACTTCAGGTGTTAAATCTTGCTCTCTAGTCCTTTCAGGACTTTCAGAATTAACTCCTGAGTTGATCAACTCATTGATCATATGAGTGTCAGCAGTGGAACCATCAACATCAGCTGATAGGTTCTGAGAGGGCTTAGTGCTGACTTCTACTTCTGATTGTGCTGTATCAGAAAGTAGATCACATGATGAAATGGATTGGTTATTGCTTTCACCATCAGATTCTACCTCTGCTCTGGGAGTAAAATCTGTAGGTGGAGCAGTGTGATTGTAACCAATGCCAAACTTCACATTGGAAGCAGATTGCTTACTAAGAAGCATTTCAAAACCTTTGCATGATTGTACCCATCGATCACACTCTACTTGGTGACTGCAAGGGTTTCTTTGAGATCTTTGTACTTCTCTAGAAGTACCTCTTCCCTAGCCTTATAGTCTGTGATATGGCATTTAAGTTTGTAAATCTCATCATTCTTTCCATTAAGCACAGACTCAAATTCAGCTTTTCTTTTGGAAATTGTTTGTTCTAGCTCAATGTTCTTGTTAATCAAAGCTACATTTGCTTCTGTAATAGATGCAAATGCTGCTATGCATGTTTCAGAACATAATTTGGCTTTTGCCTCAGAGGATACCTGTGATACCTTTGGTGTAGAGGCATTAGTAGATGAAGTATCCGCAGAATCCAAAGCCATAAGAGCTAGATTTCCAAAGGGACTGTCACCACCATGTTGACCAGCACCAGTGAACAGTTGTTCATGACCAGAAAAATCATTTGATAAACTGCTCCAGTCAACAACTCCTGGGGTGAAGAAGCTGTGTTGTTGAGGTTGAGTTTGTTGATGAGATTGGGAAGGTTGTGGTTCAGGCAATGCTTGTGGTTGTTGTGCAATTGGAGCTTGAACAGGATTTGGTTGAGGCATATAATAGCAGGGATAAGGGTATGACATTGGACCCTGGGGGACAAAGTATGCAGGAGACCTAGGATGTGAATGATGACCAGAACCAGCAGGATGTTGCCATCTGTTTTGTGGACTAGTACTAAGAAAAGTCACAAAGGGTGCAGAAGAGTTAGATCCAGTTGATCTACACTCTCTTGCAAAGTGTCCCAGCCTTTGGCATTTGTGACACCTCAACTTACTCTTGTCAAAACCAACTTTGGTTTTGCCAGAGAGTCCAGGAAATTTCCTGCCAGTTCTCTTATAGAACTTCAGAGATCTGATATTAATCAATGCTATTTGGCTCAGAATATCCATCTCTTCTAGATCATCATTGTAGGATTCTGTGTGCCCAAGACACTTAGAATATTGATGTGGTTAGTACGTCATGATCCAAGTCGGGTTATACCCAATAACAAGCTTAGCAAACACCAAATAATATTAATTGATGATGTGATCATGCAATAAAATATTAACACCAATTTAGAAAATGGGTTTTCTAAACAAGTTGCATATGACATGGAACAATTTATTAGGATATTTTGTTCATTATATTATTTGTAATGTTATTTATATTAGTTAGATGACATTACAAATTAAAATGGCTACATATGTTATACAATTAATTGGTTAGTTGTATACATTTACTAAGAGATACCAAGTTATAAGACCATGTAACATTGTAATGTGTCTAATTTTAAAAGGGGGAAACCCATTTCAAAGCCTTTTTGGCCGCCCCCTTCTTGTGTTCCTATTGGACCACTTTGTTGATTAGATACCCACAATTAAGGGGTCTTATGACTTGCCTCTTGGACCAGCCATTTGAAGCATACACATGCAAAAGCTCTCTCTCTTTCTCCCCTCTCTAGTTTCGGAAACAAGCAGAAAGAAGGAGTTCCAGCAGCTTGTTTTTTGGTGTTCAATCCTAGCATACAAGGTGTTTTGTAATAGTGCTTGGGGTATACGAAGCTTGAGGATCTCTACATTGAGTTCTTGGTCGATTCAAGCATCCAAAACACTCCTCTAAGTCGACTTTTCTGCTGGAGAAAGTAGCCATTCACAGCCTCATATGGCTGTGACTTTATGTACATTAGTGTTTGTTCATAGCTTGTCCATTCATATATTTAAGATCCCTATTGATTTGGGTTTTGTTTTCCATCTTAAAACCACACTTAGAACACGAAAATTCAGATTATAAACTTGTTATAATCCTATACATCCGCTGCGTTTTCTGAAAAGGTTAAAAGGTTATACTATGTTTTAGTGTTCTCTCAAACCCTTCAATGGCATCAAGAGCCGGTTATATGGATAGCTTGCTTGATTCATCTTTTGAAATTGGTTTTAAAAGATGATATTAGATATGTTATAGGCTGTTTTTGGGCTGGTACATTATGTCTTGTTGAAATCCCCAACTTTCAAGGTTACATTACACATGCTTGTGATTAAACCTTGAAAGATATGTATGTTGAAATGTTGGTTGTTTGGACAATGATTAAAACCCAAAATTTCAGTTTATGTTGGCTGAAATTTGGGGTTTTAAATGGGGTTTTCATTATTTGAATAGATGATATGATCATTGGTTGTTAAAGTGCATAACCTAGCTTTGGCCTTGTGTTGTTTGGATGTTTCAAGTGGTTGTTTTATTCATTCAATTTGGTTGTAATATTTGTGTTTATTCATTTGGGTTGTAATTATTCATTCATTTGGTTATGTAATAATAGATTAGGTTCATTTCCTTTACTAGAAAAATGTATTAGGATACAATTTTGTAAAAGGAAGATGTACAAGATCAAGACCCAAAGATGGACACAAAGACACAAGAAACATGGAGCATTTGGATGTGGTTTCTAGTGGGAGGTTCTTGGAACCTTTATGATATGTTTGACCCTTAGAAAGACCATAGACAACACTTGTGATGGCAAACAAGTGTTGTCAACATAAGGGCTATGGTTATGCACATATGATTGTTAATGTTTATGCTTGGTTGATTGTTTGTTGTCTTGATTGTTTGGTGATATTTGGATATTCTAAGCAAACTAACTAACAATCTTAACAAGCTGAAAATTGATGGTTCTTAAGGTTAATAAGGTTATTAAAATTATTTAATGATTTTAAGGATTAAAATAGGTTTTAATCAAAGACCATAAGGTATCTTGTATTTGAAAGCATGCAAATACAAGTACATAAGTTTTTCTAAACTAGAATTAAGAAATCTCTAATATTTTAAACGAGATCAACACCGTCCTTTTACACAACACTTGAGTCACTTGGGAACTCTTAGTGGGATAAAGGTCACCCAACCATTTTGAGGGAACTTGTGATTTGAGGTGAGAATGCCTTACTTATGGGATAAAGGTCACCTAACCATTTGTTTTGGCAAACTCACACGTGGGTGTAAGTAGGATGTCTTGATTTGCAAACCATGTTAAATGGATCACCTACAATGTGGTTTCCAAATGGTGTTGATGGGATTTTCATGCCGACTTTACATATGATGTTCAAGAGTCGATCCCATACCTCTAGAAGTTGCAAATGGTTGCAATCGTCAAACGTTGACCACCTTATTAATTTAAAACGTGGGATAAAGGTCACCTAACCACAATTTAAATGTAATATTGGGTTCTAGATTTTAATATGAAAAGTCTTGTAAGACATTTGTTATTAAAATTACAATATCGAAAATACTAAATAAAACTTTGTTAAATTTTGTAGATGGCCTCTAATAATGATAATTCCGATAACTCATCCGCGTCCAACCAATCCCTACGAGCGATCCTCCAAAAGGAACGTCTAAACCATAACAACTTCATCGATTGGTATCGAAACTTGAGAATTGTTCTCAAGCAAGAGAGACGATCGTATGTTTTAGACGACCCTGTCCCCGATCAACCTAACGAGGATGATGAGGAGGCCTTTAACGATTGGCTGAAATACACTGAGGACTCCGTCCAAGTGTCTTGTCTCATGCTAGCGAGCATGACTCCGGATCTCCAAAAGGAGTATGAACATCACGGAGCTTACGACATGATAACCCAGCTGAAGGAAACGTTCCAACACAAGCAAGGGTTGAGCGGTTCGAAACGGTTCGAGCGCTCCATGCATGTCGTATGGACGACAATCAATCTGTTTCATCTTATGTACTTAAGATGAAAAGTCACATTGACCGCCTCGAGAGGCTTAATTGTCCCGTCTCGAAGGAATTGGCCACGGATTTGATCCTCAATGGCCTTACCAAAGGTTCGAGACATTGTGTTGAACTACAACATGAATGCTTGGGACAAAAGCATTGGTGAGCTTCACTCAATGCTCAAAACGGCCGAGGCGGCCATGGGTAAAAGGGTTTTACCCGTTCTCACCATCAATGAAGGTGGGAACAATAAAAGGCCTCGTCCCGCACCCAAGGCAAAGGTTGCCAAGGGTAAGGGACCTGCTTGGGGAAAAGGGAAAGGGGTGGCAAGGGTGCCACCCAAACCACAAGAGAAAAGGCAAAAGGTTGCCACTAATGACCCATGCTTCAAGTGTGGGGAGATTGGACATTGGGCAAGGAATTGTCCCGTCCATCTCCAAGAGTTGAAAGCGAAGAGGGATGCCGGGCAGACCTCAGGTACAATATACATGATCCATATTGATTTAAACATGATATCCTCTAACACATGGGTATTAGATACCGGATGTGGAACTCACATTTGCAATTTGTTGCAGGGGTTCAAAAGAAGTATGACTTCAAGAAAGGGGATGTGAGCCTCTACATGGGCAATGGGGCTAAAGTTCAAGTAGAAGCCCGTGGTGACTACATCTTGAAACTTCCAAATGGTTTGGAAGTATTTTGAACAATGTTTTGTATGCTCCTAGTTTGACTAGGAATATTATCTCTGTAGCCCTGTTAAAACAATTTGGATATGTATTATCATTCGTTGAGGAAAATATCCATGTTTCTTTAATGGAATGTTCTATTTTAAAGCTATTCCATTAATGGTATTTATGAATTGGTTCATGAAAATACTTTAAATAGTTCATTGTACCAAACTAACACCAAGAAACTCAAGTTGACTTAAGTGATACCTATCTTTGGCATTGTCGTCTTGGCCATATAACAAGAAACGTTTACAAACACTTCAAAAGAATGGTCTTTTAAAAACAAATGAATGATTCATTTGATGTTTGTGAATCTTGTTTACAAGGTAAGATGACTAAGGCACCTTTTAGTGGGACTACCGAAAGGGCAAAGGATTTATTAGGAATCATACATTCGGATGTATGTGGTCCTTTTAAGCCAATGACTAGGAATGGTGAAAGATACTTCATTACCTTTACCGACGATTATAGTCGCTATGGGTATGTGTACTTATTAAGGCACAAAGATGAAGCTTTTGAAATGTTCAAATCTTCAAGAATGAAGTAGAAAATCAACTCAACAAGTCAATTAAAGTTCTCCGTACCGATAGAGGAGGTGAATACTTAAGTGAGCTTTTCAAGATCATCTTAGGAGTTGTGGGATTGTCTCACAACTCACTCCACCTGGAACACCACAACATAATGGTGTGTCTGAAAGGAGGAATCGAACCTTATTAGATATGGTCCGATCTATGATGGCTAGAAGCACATTGCCTCTATCGTTTTGGGGTTTCGCTCTGCTCTCCGCGGCCCGTATTCTAAATATGGCCCCAACCAAAAGGTAGAAAGGACACCTTTTGAGATATGGCATGGAAGAATTCCATCCCTATCGTACTTAAGGTTTGGGGATGTGAGGCTTATGTTAAGACTCCCACCCTAAACAAATTGGATGTCCGATCCACCAAGTGTATCTTTATTGGATATCCTAGAGATTCTATGGATATTATTTCTATGATCCAATGGAACAAAAGGTGTTTGTTGCCAGAAAGGGTGAGTTCTTAGAAGCAAAGTTCCTTATGGAAGGAGCTAGCAGTAGAACAGTGGATCTTGAGGAAGATCAAGAACCACAGCCCGATGCACGTTTGGTTGAAACTAGCACTCAACATAAGGATGTTGAGGATGATCAAGTGGTTGATCAATACACACAACACGTTCGCAGAAGTGGTAGAACTAGTAATCCACCTGAAAGATATGGATTTTTCATGGATGGATGCTATGTGGTAGATTCTGATGAACCAACCACATACCATAATGCAATGTCCAATTCGGATTGTGACAATGGCTAGAAGCCATGAACGTTGAGATGCAATCCATGTATGACAACCAAGTTTGGGAACTTGTTGTACCACCTCTTATTCCAAGGTAGTTGGAAGTAAGTGGGTTTTCAAGAGAAAACCGACATGCATGGAAACTTGGATACTTATAAAGCTAGACTTGTAGCAAAGGGTTTCACTCAAACTCAAGGGTTGATTATGATGAAACCTTCTCACCTGTTGCGATGCTAAAGTCTATAAGGATATTGTTTGCCATAGCTGCTCATTATGATTATGAGATTTGGCAAATGGATGTCAAAACCGCTTTCCTAAATGGATATCTTGAGGAAGATGTCTATATGGCTCAGCCTGAAGGTTTTGCTGATCCAAAGCATCCTAATAAAGTATGCAAGTTAAAGAAATCAATCTATGGATTGAAACAAGCATCGAGAAGCTGGAATCACCGTTTTGATGAGGAAGTAAAGAAATTTGGTTTCATCAAAAACGCTGATGAGGCTTGTGTGTATAAGAAGGCTAGTGGGAGCACAATAACTTTCCTAGTATTGTATGTTGATGACATACTACTATTTGGAAATGACATTCCAACCTTGGAAGGTGTAAAAACCTGGCTTGGAAGTTGTTTTTCCATTAAGGATCTTGGTGAAGCCGCCTATATTCTGGGAATAAAGATCTATAGGGATAGATCAAGGCGGTTGATTGGTTTGAATCAAAGTGCATATATTGATAAAATCTTGAAAAGGTTCAAGATGGAGAATCTAAGAAAGGTACCGTACCTATTCAAAGAGGAACGATATTGAGTACGGCTCAATGTCCAAGCTCAAAGGAAGAGCAAGATAAAATGAAGGCAATCCCATACGCATCTGCTATAGGATCCATCATGTATGCAATGATATGCACTCGACCGGACGTGTCATGCGCCTTAAGCATGACAAGCCGTTACCAGCAGAATCCTGGAAACAGTCATTGGATGGCTGTTAAGAACATACTTAAGTACCTAAGGAGGACAAGAGATATGTTCCTGATCTATGGATCTGGTGACGAGGAACTCGTTGTAAAAGGTTACACGGATGCAAGTTTCCAAACCGATCGTGACGATTCACGATCACAATCGGGATACATTTTCATTCTGAATGGAGGAGCTGTCTCTTGGAAGAGCTCCAAGCAGGATGTGGTGGCTCTATCAACTACAGAATCAGAATATGTCGCCGCCTCATTGGCAGCTCAAGAAGCTGCATGGTTAAAGAAATTCATTGCCGATCTAGGGGTTGTCCCCTCCATTCAGGACCCCCTAGAGATCTTTTGTGATAACGAGGGTGCGATTGCACAAATCAAGGAACCCCGTGCTCATCAAAAGACTAGGCATATTGAGCGGAGATTCAACTACATACGAGATGAAGTTGAAAAAGGAAAGATATGTATTCGCAAAGTTCACACGGATCAAAACGTTGCGGATCCTCTCACGAAGCTCCTTGAAAAGGCAAAGCATGAATGTCATACTTGTGCCATGGGACTTCGATATTCTAGTGATTGGATTTGATCTATAAATTTTGTATTTGGATATGTGGAACTTTCTATTATTGAATAAAATTATTTGGTTATAATGTTTCAAATAATATCCAATTTAGCATGTTTAATCCATGAGTAAAATGTTTACTCTAAATGTCCGTAGTCGTTCACACTTGTGGGAACAAGTTTGAAGGTAAGACTATTATGAACTTGGATTGGTTGATATTCATAAGGATGAATATAGAGCAATGGGTTGCTACCAAGGTTCATAGATATTTGTGGGATACAAATATTGGACTAACCCGCATCTCAAATTTTACTACATGGAATCTTATTGATTGATCATAAGTAATTTTGAGTAAAGGCGAATATCATTTGGTATCCTCCGACCTGAGATATATATTAGGTTTTGATATTCACCAAGTATTACACCTTGAGCCTATTCTTCACTGTCCTGAAATAGTGGACAGTACATAAGGATATGTTCAGGTATAACACGAGGTGTTTGTGAGAAACGTATGTAGTCAAGATGGAATTTGTTCCTCTTATTCGTTGAGAGTTAGATGTCTAAGGCCTGATTAAGTTAAATCAACAAGGAATGATCATTCTGTGTCCTTGGATTTAACATGACATCTGTAACAAAAGGATAAATGATTAATTCACCTAAATCTTTTCAAGTAGGGCACTTGAAAGGGATGATGTTATTGAATGGCTATAAGTCATGCGTATTAAGGGTAGTAAACCGTTGTTAGGCGTATTTACTGCTTGCATCAATCTTCTATGAATCTTGGGCAAGTGGGAGATTGTAGGATTCTGTGTGCCCAAGACACTTAGAATATTGATGTGGTTAGTACGTCATGATCCAAGTCGGGTTATACCCAATAACAAGCTTAGCAAACACCAAATAATATTTAATTGATGATGTGATCATGCAATAAAATATTAACACCAATTTAGAAAATGGTTTTCTAAACAAGTTGCATATGACATGGAACAATTTATTAGGATATTTTGTTCAATTATATTATTTGTAATGTTATTTATATTAGTTAGATGACATTACAAATTAAAATGGCTACATATGTTATACAATTAATTGGTTAGTTGTATACATTTACTAGATACCAAGTTATAAGACCATGTAACATTGTAATGTGTCTAATTTTAAAAGGGGGAAACCCATTTCAAAGCCTTTTTGGCCGCCCCCTTCTTGTGTTCCTATTGGACCACTTTGTTGATTAGATACCCACAATTAGGGGTCTTATGACTTGCCTCTTGGACCAGCCATTTGAAGCATACACATGCAAAAGCTCTCTCTCTTTCTCCCCTCTCTAGTTTCGGAAACAAGGCAGAAAGAAGGAGTTCCAGCAGCTTGTTTTTTGGTGTTCAATCCTAGCATACAAGTGTTTTGTAATAGTGCTTGGGGTATACGAAGCTTGAGGATCTCTACATTGAGTTCTTGGTCGATTCAAGCATCCAAAACACTCCTCTAAGTCGACTTTTCTGCTGGAGAAAGGTAGCCATTCACAGCCTCATATGGCTGTGACTTTATGTACATTAGTGTTTGTTCATAGCTTGTCCATTCATATATTTAAGATCCCTATTGATTTGGGTTTTGTTTTCCATCTTAAAACCACACTTAGAACACAAAAATTTCAGATTATAAACTTGTTATAATCCTATACATCCGCTGTGTTTTCTGAAAAGGTTAAAAGGTTATACTATGTTTTAGTGTTCTCTCAAACCCTTCAATCATCAGCTATTCCTTTCAAATCATCCATGATGAAGCATAGATTGTCACTATTACTGCCAGAATGACTCTCAATACCAACAAATGCATGATCAGAACTATTTGAAGAGAAATCAATATGCTCATCATAATTACTTTCAGATGCAGCATATTCTGACTCATGACCAACCAAGGTAGTATTCCCTAGTACAAAGTCATCAGTGAGCTTTCCTGATGAGGATAGTTTTCTCTTCTGCTCTATCTCTCTTTCGAATGTAAGCAGTTTCCCATGAAGTTGGGTGAGAGATAGGCTATCCAGATTTGCACTGGAGCGTAGGACAATAGTGTATGTGTCCCATCTCTCAGGCAGTGATCTGAGGAACCTGTTATTCATCTGGCTATTGGTGTATTCCTGTTTCACCATTTTCAGCTTAGAGATCAAGCAGGAAAAACGCTCAAACTATTGCGTTAGTGTCTCACCCTTTCTATGAGAGAATGTCTCATATTGTTGGGCAAGGATTTCTCTGTTGTTTGCTAAGACCTCATCTGTGCCACCGAATTGTTCCTTCAGGGCATTCCAGAGATCATGAGCAGTTTCATGATGCATAAGCCCTGAATAGATTTCATTAGGCAGTGCCATGGCCAGAATTCCATGGGCTTTAGCATCAATCTCAAACAGTTTCCGATCTTCATCAGAGTATTGTTCCTTCTTCTTCGGAACCATTTGATTGGTTTCCGGATTGTTCACCATAGGCTTATGTGGTCCATGTACCACAGATGTCCAACAACCTGAACTGTTAACAGACAGGTGATGAAGCATTCTTCGCTGTCATATGTTATACTCGGTCCTAACCAGCATCGGGGGCTTGGTTGAGGAACCAGTATTGTGAGGATCATTAGAAGGAGTAGTCATCTCAGATTCAATCAAATTCAATTAAGCTATAACAGATTTAGAACAAAAACACAACAACCAATTGAACCAAGAGAGATCTCAAAATAAATGAACGCAAGCGTCAGAAATTCAATAATCTATAACCAGTTCTTGCAAAATGCTAATTCAATCAAACATAGATATCAATTAGCAGTTTCAATGATCAATTGTTAGATCAATCAATGATTAACCAGCTCTGATACCACTTGTTAGGATCAGTGATCTACGTTTGATTGATTAGAGAGTATAGCAGCGGAATTCTAACAATGAATTAGCCAATTCACAAGAACAAAAAGATATTCAATGTAAGAACAAAAACGGTTATAGATAGGAAGAATTCTGCAGATATATTTCATTCAATATTCGCTTTCGTGGTAACGAAATGTCACGCTTACAATTAGGTCGACACCTCTTATATAAGAGATGTGACGTCTGCTGATGTCACTTGATAGTGACATCTAACAGAATTTATCATAAACTACTGATAGTTAACACAACTACTGAAGATGTCAAACAGCTGACATCTTCTTACAAAAATACTAAGTGTTAACTATTATTACAACTACTGAAAAGAAACTACTGAAACAATAACAACTGAAGAACATACTCTTCAGTTGTTTTACAAATATTGAAACAAGAAACTACTGAAAGGTAAACCATCACAACTACTGAAGAAGACCTCTTCAGCTGTTGTGACAACGTCTGATACTTTGGTCTTCAGCACTTATGTCTTCAGACTTTGTCTTCAGCACTTGTGTCTTCAGACTTTGTCTTCAGCACTTGTGTCTTCAGACTTTGTCTTCAGCACTTGTGTCTTCAGACTTTGTCTTCAGCACTTGTGTCTTCAGACTTTGTCTTCAGTACTTGTGTTCAGACTTTGTAATCAGCTGTTGTCTTCAGCTGTTGTGGTCTTCAGTAGTTGTTGTGATGTCTGTGGGACTTAAAGGTTTTTCTGATCCGGCTCATTGGTTCTTTTGGTCCAACACATCGCCATTTACATCATCATTGCCATCGTTATCCGAATATCGAACGTCATTTTCACCATCACCATCGTTGTTCCCATATCGCAACCACCTAAAACCAACAGTACAAATGGGTTTCTGGTGATGGTTGGGATCTGTGGTAGTGGTAAAGGTAGTGACTGGTGCTAGTGATAGTGTAGTGATAGTGACTGTTAGTGATGCTTAATTTCTCAAATGGTGGAGATCGATAATGGTGGTGGAGAGGGGTGACTAACTAAAGAAGAAGAAGATGATGAAGGGGTCGGGTAGGGGGTAGGTTGGTTGTATTTAATTACAGTTTTTTTAATTTTTCATTTAAGGATATTTTGATCATTTTACATTAACTTAACTGAGAAACTTAACATATATTAGTGTCGGGGACTACCGGTGTACATACCATGCAAAGTTCAGTCCACATTTGTAATTTATTGAAAGTAATGACTAAAGTTGCAATTCAGGCATATCCCATGGACCATTTGTGTAATTTACTCTAATAATAATAACAACAATTATAAAACTAAACAATAAATACACCTAATACTTGCACCCTAATAATAAAAATTAAAAAAAACAATAGAATGTAACAAAAAGATTTGTTTCACTTATAAAATACATATATGCACACACGGCATACTCATAGTATGTATGTGTGTGTGTGTGTGTATATATATATATATATATATATATATATATAATATATATTACTATATAATGCATCTCTTTGAATAGAGATGTAATTTTGTAAAAAATACAAGTTTTAAAGCAACATGTACAAATGAGTGCATCACATTTAAAAAGAATAGAATAGGGATTTGATTAAAATTTTAAGACACTTTAAGGGTAATATGGTAAATTTATCCATTAAATTTATAAAACTTGACATTTTTACCCTTGTCTCTTTTATGTATTAATAAACATTATTAATATAGTATTTAACAATATGATTATTTAATTACTTCATTAATTTTTATTTTATTTATGATACTATAAATTGACATTAAATTTATATTTACTAATTATATTTTTATAACTAAATAATATTTTAATTAAGTATATTATTTTATTTAAATACTTAAGTATATAACTTATAAATCTTCATATTTATAATAACTATAATACTAATATGTTTCTAGGGACATATTATAAGTTAATAATTTTAATATTTATCTATATTTTTTACAATAATAGTGAGAGGATGGTAGAATGATAATTTTACATATGAATTAGGACACCCATATGAAAAGTAATGCTTAAATTTCAAAAAATTAATATTTTATTTCATTTATGCCCTTATAATAAAGTATAATATATGATTGCTTATAATACAAATGCTAAAACATATACACGTGGTCAAACAAAATCGCCATTTACTTTTAATTTCGTTTATATATTGTGATTGAACACTAATCCCTCTTCCTCGTTCCTTTATCAGTTGTTAACAGCTCAAACAATCAAGATGATAATTTGTGGTGATAATTTCTCCATTAACTTTTTCGGTATATGCAAATCACCACCAAAAACTAACTTCGATGATTATAAAACTCTAACATACATTCATAAAATAAACCTCTCTAAAATCTAGATAATAAGTAATTTCCGACCATAAATACCACCCATATTTCCACTATTCTTATTGGGATAATATAATTGTCTTAAAAAATTTTGTAATATACGTAATTATTTCTTTTATTAAAAATTTTCAATAATTATGTTTTGATTTTTTAATTTACGTCAAAACGCACCGAGCCGATACCGACTAAAATCGAATTCCCAAAAAATCATGCAACAACCGTACCGCCACAACGCGTGGGCATTCCAACCAGTATATATATACACACACACTCACACATCTCGACACACACTCACATG
This sequence comes from Flaveria trinervia, assembly GCA_025506515.1. Taxonomy (NCBI): domain Eukaryota; kingdom Viridiplantae; phylum Streptophyta; class Magnoliopsida; order Asterales; family Asteraceae; genus Flaveria; species Flaveria trinervia. The sequence goes on from CM046448.1 coordinate 79,865,310, forward strand.
CATGCATACGTATGAAAACGCACAGCCCCCCCCCCCCCCCCGGTATGTATATATACATACACACACCATACGACACACACATACATATGTAAATACATACCATTTTTTTAAGAAAAAGAACACAAGTTAACTTGTTCCGTCACCACCCAATCCCATAATCTATAGATCATCTAGCAACCTAGAAACTTGTATGTATGACCAAGATCTTCACAAATCTCAGGCGCCTTTGGAAGCAATATTCAACCACAAGAGCATAGCCATCAACCCTCTTAAACCAAGGTAATACTACAATGTCACACCCTCCTTTCTATCACTCATTTCTTTCACTTTATGACCTGAACTAATATAATACTTTGGATAGCCTCCTTACATCGTTTCAAGCTCATTTGGCAGCCCACACACTCACCTCGACCCACCTCACACGACAAGGAAACCCGTTACCACCCGAAAACGCGTGAAATATCGTGTTTCATCGCGTTGGTGACATACCAACCTCATGACACCCCCAACACCTTTTGAAACTTATAACACTAAATTTTTCAGTAATTAAAAAATACATAAGCTTTCTCAAAACCCTTTTTTGCTCACAAGCATGGCTTTAGTATATATAGCTCACCCGAAAAGCCGTTTTTTTGCAAAAGTATAAAAGTATGATATCTAAGTCTAAAAATTTTAAACTAAATATTTTGGAGATTATTAGAGACCATCTTAAGTTAAATATGAAGTTTCATAAATTAATTATATGTATTTTACATTTTATAAATTATACAAAAATTAAAAATATGTGATTTTAAGATAATAAAGAAATATGTTGGGGATCTAGACTACTGGGATTATTGGGTTATTTAGAAGACATTTATGATTTGGAAATATTTAGAAATTCAAAATTGGGACTTAACGGAACTAACCGGTAGATTTAATGGAAATATCAAATATGCATAAAAACCGAATAAACAAAATTTCAGTGGACTCATAATGATAATAAATTCCTAAAAATATAATTTCATAATCTATAGAGTTTGTTTGATTGGTAAACAAAAATATGAAGGATATTCATGCTAAACAAGTAAAAATTCCTAAAAACGTGTCCTTAAGCTAAAATCATGAAATCTCTAAAAACCAAACAGTTATTCTTAGTATATTAAAGTATTATAGGACTAAAGTGTGACCAAAGTTGACCAGAAACTTAAAAAGCCGACATAAAACAACATAAGACTTGAAACTCCAATAGCTAATGGCTTAACAATGACAAAAATAAGTTAAAAATAAATATTAGCATTTATGAATTTTTCTATGAATTAATACAAGATATAACGCCAATTTAAGTAACTTAACATCTCACTAGACAGAAAAATAATAAATAGATATATCATTAATAAAACTTATATTTTCTAGTAAACTATAACCCACAAGCATAAAGACAACTTAAAATGTTAACAAAATAACTAAACTTACGAATACATTATAAACGCACCCGAAACGCGACCCAATCCACGTTTATATATAAAGTAACCTAAGCACCAACCCTAGGGCCTCAACATTTGCATTTCAGGAACTAAATAATACCTAAACAAGTTAAATTTTGAATATAAACCCTCATACGGACCACTCAACAATTCCAAGTAAGAAACCTCTTACTGTATCACCATAAAATGCCTAAAACAAAAACAAACTCTTGAAATGGTTAAGAAAGACATAAATGGCATAAAAACTAACTTACTACAGTATCTTAGTCCACTTGAAACAATAACAAGTAAGAAACCTCTCAATGATCACCATAAAACGCCTAAACCGGAAACAAACTCTTTAACTTATTAAGAAAGACCTAAATGGAATAAAAACTAACTTACTACAATAGCTTAGTACACTTGAAACAATAAAACCCCTCTATATATAATTGAAGTGCAAAACTCCAAGCATTAGGGCTAAACGTGTCAATTTAACATAGTTGAGGGATGAAACTTGCCAATTATTAAAATCTTACTGTTTTGGAACCAAAACCCACTTATAAGTACTATTATAACCTGAACTCAATATATAACAACCCAAACTTACTCAAAAACCAAGTCAAGGCTTCAAAAGTTCAAGAGTTGAACTAAATTACTCACATGTAATGTAAAACATCAAGTTGCGTAAGGTAAACCTAAACTAGAGGTTGGACTTAAAAAATTGATTGAAATGAATCTAATGCTTATGAAATGAACTTAGCAACTTTGTCGATCGGTAGCTTCATAGACCATAAACACTTGCTTCAGGAACAAGCTAAGGTGAGTCTCATAACCCTCTTTTTACTTAAACTGTTTTTGGGGTGGAATACACACTTAAACTGTTTTTGGGGTGGAATACACACTCTTGCAAATCATTATTATGATGCAATGGTTACTGCTCTTGTCCTGAACGTGAGCAAAATTATTAACTCCATTGGGAACCAAGTAGTTTGTGGATAATACTATTTGGTAAATCCCACGTGCACAATAGGCTCTTAAGACAGGAAAACCCACCATTGAGATTCAATAATCATTGTGTCATAAATTAGTGCAGATTATATGTGCTTAGCATGTCACGCTTAAGCTCGTAACAATAAGGGGTATGGATTAGGGAATGTTTTAGCATTCGGGAAGGTCACCCGAGTCCAAGTTTGATTGTGATACTTTCTTTTGTGCAACATTACTATTGTTATCTTGTTTTATGAATTGTGTTAAGTCTTATGTCATAAACTTATGAGTTCACCAACTTTATGTTGATATAATTTGAGTGTGTATTTCAAGAGAAGAATGATTTTACCAAGTGATCATAGATATAAGTGACCTAGTCGGACATTTGGAGTTAGCCACCACCTTATCTAATTGTTATCATTTAAGACATTTAACATAAACTTATGTATTTGGGATTAGAAAACATTTAACTAGTATTTGAATTATTACGGATGATTGGATGGGAATTAATTAGGAAATTTTTATTTTCTGCTTCATTGTGTTGATATCAGTCAGTCACAATCAAAACCAGTTAACGGGGGTGTGACAACCAAACCACTTTAGGATTCTTTCATTCTCAAAACCCAACTTATACCCCCAAAACAAATACATCTGAAATCCAGTATTATGCATGACACTCAATATAATATAAATATATACAATGCTAAATATTGACTTTGACCCCACGTAGTTACCCGGCCACCATTTTGTGAATTACCGGTTTTGACCCAATGGCGTCTCTTCTTGCTTGAAAGAGAAACGGTTGCTTTAGCTCTCTCTGAACTTTAGGGTCCTAAATTTTTTAACTATGAGTTTGGCGATGAAGCTCTATGTTTCAGATAGTGAGTCATGCTCAATCTTGTGTTGTGTTGGTTTAATAATTATTTTTCTGATAATAAAAAAGTTGCTAGAGGGAAAAAATATGGCTTCTATCTATGATCATTTCCCGGTTCTTACAAAGAAAGCCAATGTTTCAAAAAGTGCCCTTTAAGTTATTCCTAGCATGTTCACATTTTACACACTTATGAACCATACATATCTGATTTGTCTAAACATTTGCAACAGTTTTGGTTTCTAAAGTTCTTTTACTAGCTAACTATTACTAAATGGTCTTACGTAAAGTTCTTACTCTTAGTTATTGACAATGTTAAATTGATCTATGTGCTACCTACGAGTATTCACAACTCATTCTTCATATTTATCTATATAATTACATTAAAAATTATATTTTTTTCTCTTATTTTCAGTTAAATAATATTTTTTATATATTTATCATTACTTTTTCTCTCTCCTTCACTCACAACTATTTAAATATATTAAAAACATTATAGGGTTTTAAACAATGTTTTTAAAATAATATAGATAAAATAATAAATTTTCATATCTTTCACTCACAATCACTTATACCATACCATATAATATTAAAATACACTCACATAAATTTAAGAAACAAGCTATAAATGCCCTAAAAGAGGGGATGATGTAGATTCATCCTAACAGATACCAAGTCTCACACGTGTTGCAAAAGGTTCAACAAGAGGGGATGATTTCAGTTACACAAGGGATAATATAGGTTCATCTCTATGTAACAAAAGGTTGAACAAATTGATGTATGTATGTTTCTTGCTTGATTAGTTCATTGTTGCTTCTTACCTACAAAAAAAGGTCTCGGAATTTGAGTTTCACTTCAGCCCCCAGAATACATCAAGTAGCCCTTGTTTTTTGACCCCACCCACTCCAAAGAATCATTTTGCCACAAATACTCATGGTGTCGAGAGAGGTGTGCGATCAACAATTATACGAGGATAGAGTTGCCACCAATGACCAAAGGGATGAAACAAACTACATTTGTGTGATACTGTCAATATCACTAACTCACGACTAATGATTGCTTCATAATTGTAGGACATTTTAAAACTAGCTATATAAATATGATAGAATGTCAAAAGGCTGGTGACATGAATTACTATTACTACACAATACATGCGAGAAAATAATACCAATCCCAACTTGAACCGAGAGCAAGAGGCCGCATCAATGAATTCATACGCCCTAAAAGTCCCAAACAATCCAGTAAATAACCAATGTAGCACAAAATATATGAACTCAACATGTTTAATACTTAATTAAGGATAATTTCATATATCCCCTCAAGGCTTGGTATAATATCATATTTACAGTTTTACCCAACAAAAAGTCATAATATCAAATACACCCATTTTTTAAATTTATAAAATTTATACTCGATATGTTGTAAAAATCACTAGGCGCTAGTCGGGCAGCGTGGTAGAGACTAGAGATTAATCGAAATTAATCGTATTGGAATTTTCATATATAATTTTTAGTTTTATATATAAATACCAACATTTTAGTGTGTAATTATATTAAAAAGTTCAAATTTACATATTTGGCCAGATTTTCTAAGTTTTTGCTGGATTATTCAAGTTTTGGCCGGAATTTTGAAAGTCGCCGGAATCCTGCCGAAACCCTACCAAAAAATCGCCATTCCGATTTTGTCCGATTAAGACCGCCTAGGTCCGATTTTGACCGATTACCGACTAATACCTCCGATTAAGTGAAATCGCCAAGGTGGACTCCCGATTTGCGATTAATCGACGACTAGAGCCGATTATGCCATACAATATATTGGAGTGTAAGGAAAAAGAGGGATGTATAAAGGCCATATTATATATTGGAAGTGTAAGGAAATAGAAAAGGGTATAAGGTCATGCTATAAATGTCTATAATAAAATGAGTAAAATTGAAATATTAAAGCATTTTGAATTGGGTACATTCGATATAATTTTCCAATTGGGTAAAACATGAGATTATGGTAAATATGAATTCTCTTTATCAAATATTTTAGCTTTAACCTTTTAAGTTGTTTTAACATAAAACGTAATCCATATCAGTCATAACAGTAAACGAGTCAAAACCGCCACCTAGATTCCCATGAGCTTCTTTTTTAAGTTTCATGGTTATGATTTAATTACTTAAATCTGAAGCAAACCTACAATTAGGTTTGATTTTCATCACAGAATCAGGATTTCCTTTGCCTGGGTTGTAGAAAGAGCAATGAATAATAAACTCAACTTCTATATCATTATTTTTTATATTAGGAAACTCATTTCCACCATGATAAATCATCATTTTCTATAGATAAGTACTTAGATGTGTAAGTAATTTTTTTTACCTCAGCAGCTGATGATATGATGGAATCTCTTTCAGAATTCAAATGACCACTCAGCCTCCTGCACAAAGTTTGAACTATTAAAATCTCTTTTTTAAGTACATGGTTGATCAAGTGTAAGAGTTGGGAATCGACCTGTTATTATAAAATGCCATACAGATTAAGTTACCGAAAGGTTATTTCAATACAAAATACTAAATTATAACATTCAAAACAATGTAATATTTGTGATTATATTTGACAAACTAATAATTACAAGTATACAAAATTATCTATATTTTACCCAAACCTCTTGGAGCCGGTAGGACTTGCTAAAAGTAGCCTCTCTATCCCATGGGAAAGGGGCAAGTTCTGCTTCCATTTCAACCCTTCCTAGACTTTACTCTAAGTGGGATCTTTTACTGGGTATGTTTATTTAATTGTTTGTTTTTTTTTCACCAAAAGCTGTTTTGATAGGTTGCCCAGCCCACTTGACCATCCATTTTGTCACCTCCAATTAAATGTAACAAAGTACCTTGGTTTCTCGGACTTGGCAAGGTGTTTAGACATGATGGATGCCTGCAAAAAGAAAACATACCATAAAACACTTGACCAATATCTACTTGATTTATTTGGTTGCTTATTTAATAAGTTGCAGAGACAATGTAAATGAAATCATTGATCTGGGTTATGTTTCATCTCTGCCATGTCAAAGTCAAATAGGCAAACAATCATCCAAGTGTAATTTAACGCATATAAGTTCTAAAACCCTTCTCCAAAAGTTGGATTATTTTGTAATGAAATATTTTTTACATTTATTGCTAACGTATTAATTATTTATTAAAAATTTGATAATATATATTCTCCAGAAAAGAGTTGTGCAAGCCAACCCAACCCTACCTCACCCATTGTGAATTTTTACAAAACTTGCCTGATCCGCCCATTCTTTCCACCTCTACGGCTCTACAAGGCAGAAGTATTATGTAGCAACCTACTAGTATTATGAATCTTACTATGTCCTATTTAATAACAAAGAGAGTTGTATTTACCACCATAGGAAGCAGTACAAATATATAGAACTAAAACTTCATATTCAGCTCTTAGGTACAGCCATGCACTATTATCTCATGTTATTGACTGCACATTCCCTAATCTATCCTTGCATGTTGACCAATAACTAATAGACCCATTTTCTCAACCAAAATTGAATTACATTCCCTAGTGAGGCAGTCTGCACATGAATTCCTCTCTTTTCTTAGAAAAACTGATAACAATCTTAAACTTCAAAAAAATAGGAAATAAATGAAAGTGGATGTCGCGATTCTTGTGAGGAGGAAAATATAGTTTTTTAAAAACCAAAAAGAACACTTGCAGAAGAAAGATATTAAGACTCAAGAGGCACATTGATGAATGGCAAGTCGCAGACTGAAGCTAAAATATTTTTTTTGTGTTTCATAATCTGTATCAAAAATACCTGCTCTTGAATGATACTTCTTGCTTCAACCAGTTGAGCTTCTAACTCTAGCTCTCTCTCAGTTGCTTCAGAAGTCACTTCAGCTTCTTTTTGTGCATCTTGTAGCTGACCCATGCGCTCCTTCACAGTCCAAATAAAAAATTTCAGAGGCGCACTTTTAACTTGTTTATACAGAGACAAGTCAATTCAGATTGTATTTTAGTAATAACGAGTCAAATGTATATAATGTCAAATGAGTTAAATGGATCAAAAGTTGCCTAACATGTATTCAAATGCTTATCGTATCTACATTATTAAATTTAAATACAAATTCTATTATCATTTTAATATTCATTTTTGTAACCATATTAAATGCTTCAATAATTTAAAAATACAAAAAAGACAATAAGTGTTAGCAAGTCAATGAACCCAACCTGTTTTGGCCTGGTGCCAGTTTTGACCAGAACCCTTTGACCCTTACCGACCCTCATGTTTTGACACCTCTCCCAATCACTAATTCACCACATCCAGAAGGTGCAAAAGGTGAGAAAAGTAACATGAAAATACCTTTATTGAAGCCACCTTGTTTCGAAGAAATGCTTCTATTTGATCTCTACCCATATGAAATGGTAGGTCAAAAACATCCTGATATTGATAAACTTTCAGTTTGGCTTTTCATATAACTACATAACTTGTAATGTAAAATTTTATCAATTTAGAAGATTTATAGATCTTGACTCATACCGTCCTTCCACCCAATGGAGACTGTGAGGGGTCAATATCCCTTTCATTAACTGGGGAAGGTTGTTTGGATGAACCATTTGGTGCATTCAAAAACTCCCGCATGTCAACCTATAAACCATTATATATGTAAAAATTATGTAAGACCTAGAATATCATAATGTTACAAATATGAATGTCACAAAAGAAATATGTTGGAGATGCTTTAATTATGTTTTTGTTTTGAAGCAGGCATAACCATATACGAATTGAAGTTGGTGATTCTTGGTTATTTTTGCAACATAGCTTAAATTATTACCTTTTATTGAAAATTGTTGGTTACATGTTTAGCAGTTCAGAAGTTTAGCCTTGTTATAAGGAAATGACCATCACTCAACTTATTAAGGTGCACCAGCAGAACAGTTGCCTATTTAATATTGTTTACATGATTCACATTCGGGTCAGCATTCTTTGCGAATTTGTCTGGATATTAACTGAGCATTCCAACTCTAGTACTGGGGGTGCATAATATCTTGACAGCTTGAGATTCTAGATACTTTGTTACTTTACTTAATGATGATTCTAGAGTAATTTTGTAAGTATTTAGTTCATTCCTGTTTTATTAAAAAATATCTGTATACCAAAATGAATTTTTATGTTAAATAACAGTTTGACCAGCTTTGCTTCTTAAAGCAACCAGGTTTCCTTAATTTATGAGTTTTTTTACACAGATTACCAATGCACTGTATCATTTGTCCCATTTGGGACAATTTACTAATTTTGTTCCTCAGGATCATTAGAAGATGTTCAATTTACCTGTTTGGGTCATCAAGTAACCTCAAAACTGGTTAAGCAAGTCAAAATGCAGAGTCGGTATGGTGATATGTCATTTTCTTGATTATTGTGTTTCTTGTTGTCTAATGTGTGATGTTGCTTCATTTTGGCAAAGATACCACAGGTTACAAACAGATGTACACTTTCAAACTATAAATGGATTGGTTTAAAAAAGCCTAGTGAGGTGCCACTTAAAGTCTGAGGCAGTAACGGCACTGAACAAAACGCCTCACTTCGGTTGAGGTACTGAAACACCTAGCCTCACGCTTTTTTAAACCAAGTATTATGCATTTTAGTATTGTAAATTTGCTAGTTTTTCATTTCACTCATGAAAAGGTAACACGAACTTCACTCAAACCTCGTATTAAGACATCTTGAGTTTATTCTAGAGATCAACATGCAATATATTTGCAATGCACCACAAAGATCTAGCATACCCTATATGTGACAACTAGGCATGTTAGATGTATACGGTCCAACTTCATGATCGTTCAAATTATTGGTTTGTAACTAATCATGTTGTCATTCTACCAGATTTCTCATGGTATATTGTATTCTTGGTCCACACCTACTTATGTAAGCAATAAATGTGTCATTTCATTTTGAAATTTGAATAGAAGATATTATTTACATCTTACAGTAGTATCACTTACAATACATAAATCAATTATATTCTTGTTTCTTGTTTCCACTCCCCCTCTCCCTTTCTCCCTTCCATTACTTTCTTTGTTTTTTTAGGTTGTCTTTGTTTTTTAGGTTAAGATTGCATTTGAGGTTTCCATCTTTGTTCATGATGATAAGTAAAACCATGCTAATCCCATCTTTAGTTTAGATATCAATAATCGAACAAGGAAATACAATTCTGAGCCCATGAACACTGCTCTTTTGAGCTTCGGCCATATAAAGGTCAGATATAGATATATAAAAGCTGCCCTGGTGACAACACTACACAAGTTCCAAGACGATCCAGGAAAATTCATAACTCTTGTCAAAAGCACTATAAAAAGTAACAAGAATGATAACAAACCTGCATTGATCGTAACAATGCCCTAAGATCAGAATTCTCGGTTACCAATTCTTGATTTTTTGCCTCATACGCATCCACCTAAAAAAGCATATGGACATAAGATTACATAAAAACTGAAGCAATAGAAAAGGTAGATTTATAACTTACAATCTTTTTATAGAAGTCATTGTCAGCCTTCTTCCATTCCACGTACCACGTTGACGCCCTTCTTTCTGTGCTTAAGGAAAATTTATAGTAATAAATCTCATAATTTGAATTCATAATTGTGCAAAACAATTTGAACATTGTTCAATTACCTGTAGTAAATTCATAATTTCCATGCCTGATCTAGATTCCTTCTTTTTCTCCATCATAACTTGATTTAGTCGCTCCTGCAGAGAAAGATAATTGTGTAGCTTAAAAACATTCAAGCATATCCTAAGCAACAATCTAGGAAATATAAAATGGTAATCAAAGGAATTCAGATACATTAAGAGAGTATCATACCTGTAACTTAATGTACTCTTTTTCTTTTTTCTTCATCTCATGTATCTGTTGAGTTCTGACTTGCTTTTGCAAAATGACATGTGGGAAATGGTCATTTATTCACAAAAGAAAAAAAAAGAAGATGAAAAAATAATAGAAAAACATCTAAAATCATACCTGATTTCCGATAACCATCTTTTGATATTCATCTCTTTCCTGCTGCAACTTCTCAATTTGGGCCTTAAGACCAGCTTTTGCTTTAGCTTCCTGATCATAAGAAATGTACGTAAAGAAGTAAAAATACACGCCACTGTTAATACGCACAAACACCCACCCATATGTATATACACAAACACATGCATGCATTACCGTTCTTGTGATAGTTGCTATTTCCCTGTCTTTAGCTGACAACTGCGTCTCCAGTCTTTCCACTTTAGCCTCTAATCTAGAAATATCTGATGAAAGTCTGCAAGAAAACCCAAAACTTATTACCATGGGCCAAATATTTACAACTAGAAACATCAATGAACTCATTTTTGCAAGAAAAAATAAACCAAATCTTAGTTTTATAATAAGGCATTATTGGTCATTTGCAGCATCTGCATATAAATTTGTTTCATCCATATTGTTTTCCAGGTATTCACTATATTGCTGCAAAATGTTTGGCATTTTGCACCTACTATGTTTATGACATCGTCACAGTTCCATATAAAACCAATGTATATAGCCAAACAATCATAATTACTAGTCCGCGGGTCATTTTTAATGCACCCTGCTGAAAAGAGTGATGCCAACTTACAGAAGTTCATTTTTTACAGTTCTGTTTAATGTGATGAATATGCACAAGAACAAAGTTACCACACCAATATGTTGGCACTTCAACAAATTAAATGAATCATGAAAATCCCAGAGGTTTGAAAAACGTGATAGTTGATACCATACCTAAGGTAGTTCAAGAAATTTCAAATGCCTCATTTGGCAATATAACAATACTCCATACCAGAATACAAGATCCACTATGGTTTTTGGAAATTCAGATGACACTTGTTTCTTAGATAGTTCATTACAGTGAAAACAGTATCATCTAAATTTTGATTAAATTCATATATTTTGTATCAGTTCAATGTTTAGGACTTCACAGATTCACTTCCCAAATTAAACTTCACCCCAATTTTACATAAATACTTAATCAACAAAAATGTCCCATGTAAATTGAAATACATCGAGTAACAAAAAAGCTCACCGTTGCCTCTGATCATTAGTTGATTCTCGAAATTCAATATCACGTTGCCTCTGCTGTAACAGCGAGTATTACAATTGCAAGTCCGTGCAATCGAAACCTAAACAAAAAAGAACAGTAAATACAGACAAAAACAGAACTCAAACACCAAAATCATACATAAAGCCAAAAAAATCCCAAACCGGATCAGTCGCAAACAGATCCAGAGAAGCTGGAAATCCAAATGTGACAAGAGTCTGGTTCAAATACTTGGTACAATGATCCAAATTTCCCACATCAGCAAAAGTGTACTCACTGCAAAATCGTACGGTGAGTCTTACAACAAATTTAAAACCCTAACTCGTGGGAAATAAAGTGAAAATGGTGAAATTTTACCTCGTTCCGAAGCTGGACTGTGTAGATAACAGATCGAGCGAACATATTCACGGAAAACAAAGAAAAAAGCATGAGAAACATAAGAGATTGAAGATAGAATTACATTAAAGGGATGAGATATCGTACTCTGAGATCGAAATTCGTAGTGTCGCTTGAAGCCATTGTTGTGATGTGAGGATCTTCAGTGTACTGGAATGCAGAGAGAGAGAGAGAGAGAGAGAGAGAGAGAGAGAGAGACGGAGTTTGAAGGAGGTGAAGAAGGAGAGTGGGGGATGGTGATAGATCAGGACGGTGGTTGCTTTTGAGGTGATAAAGATCAAACGGTTCGAGAGTTTGAAAATTGAAGTGCATAAAGTAACCGTGAATACTTTTAAGGCATCTTCAAAGTTAATATTATGTTTTTTACATTCAAAATAGTTCAACACACGTATATTAAAATAATTAGGTTAGTATATTGTGTATTACATTGATTAAATAAATAAAATAATAAATAATTAAAATTATATTTAAATATAAAATATGATTATGATTACATATAAATAATTATTTCAAATAAATAAACAATAAATATATTATATAGCGATAGATAGATAAATATAGATATATAGATAGTGTAAAACCCATTTATTAAACGGATTATATTTAATAATAACACGAAAAGTTACAATATGATATTTTAATATAAGATATGTATAAAATTATATATACGTACTTGTTCAAGAGATAAAACAATTATACTATTTTTAACTCTCTTATCTGAATAATTTTATTTTTAAATATTTGTTTTAAGATTTTCTTATTAAAAATCTTGTTTATTAAAAACTCAAGTTTTTAATTATTCTAGTTGTTTTATTAAAATATTTTTAGAAAATTCCATATTTTTATAATTATTTTAAAAAGAACTGATATATTTCAAAAGGTTTTAGAAAATATATGAATTTTAATTTTTCTAATAAAGTTTATTTTTAGAAACATATTTTGATTTAAAAATATAGATGAAAGATAAAAATGTATCAATTCATAAAATTAATTTTTATGGAGAGAGAAAAATTATTTGTGTGTTTAAATTATTTTAATACCCTTTTGAGGGGAAAATAAAGTGAGAATGTTTATACAGGATCGTTGAAGGGTATGAGTTACAACACAACAACACAAAGAGAAGATAAACTAAACTTAGATCAAACAGTAAACTGGATTAACCAAGTGATGACACTAAGAACACAAGTAGTATATGAGACAGAACACAAAGTGCACAAGTGTTTGGTTTTCAAGAATGCAGTATATTGCTTTCTCTATGTTCTATTACAAGTGTTACAAAGCATAAATAAAAGATACAAGAACATGAGATACTTATACAACATCTTACAGCCGGCTATATTTTGAAAGCCAGCTGGATACAATTGACTAGACACACATAAAATCAATTGTAGAGTCAAAAGGCAGATTGCCTTTTAACTAGTGACTATGACATGCCATAGCTCACATCCTTATCTATTACAAAAAGGATAAAGTACATAAAGTAGAAAGTTACAGACTCAAGACTTCAATATACAGTTACCAAAAGCATGGACCTTTTCACCAAACCGTGTTAGTTGGTGACTTGCAGAGTTGCAGTGGAAATGTGTCCAGCTTTATGGAACAGTACATCAGATAAAGCATGTTACTAAAAGTCTTCGGAAGAAATCTGTCTTCATGAACTTGAAGCTTCGAAAGACTTTGTCTCTGAGGCTTCGGAAGACTTCATCTTTGGCTTCGGAAGATGTTGGTCTTGGCTTCGGAAGATTTCACACTTAGCGTATTTCTGTTGCACATGTGAAACTTCCGAAGCATTCCACTTCAATGCACTTGTGCGGCATCCAGGAAAGACTAAAGATGTTTAGGTTGCATCAGCCTCTTCATTAATCTCTACAAACTCCCACTAGGCTGATGCTACCAAAACACTTAGAAAACTTCATATATTAACAGTCCTCATTAGGATGATCACCATTCCTTTCTTCATAAGATGATCAGGATCCTTCAGGCTGTCAAAGTGTCTTCTCATGTCAAAGAGGTCATGCAGAGGCAACTGAAACATATCTTGCCATGTATAAATGTCTTCAATGCCTTGATCAGGATCCTTCAGGCTGTCAAAGTGTCTTCTCATGTCAAAGAGGTCATGCAGAGGCAACTGAAACATATCTTGCCATGTATAATGTCTCAATGCCTTGATCTCTAATAACATGCCACCTTTCTGGATTTGTGGTGTATGTCCAAGACAAGATGGGTCTTCCTGATGCTAGAGGAGCTACTAAAGTTAGAGTTGATTGAGCATCCTCTGGCTGCACATCCTCAGGCTGTTCTGATTCATCCTGAGGTTCAGAAGGGATGCATGCTTCTTCTTCTTCTTAGACTTTGGTTTAGAAGCCATCCTCTTCTTTCTCTTTCCAAATTTTAACTGAGAAGACTGGCCTGTAGCACCAGATTGATATTCACTGTCTCTCTCAGTTGGGACTTCCTCTCTCTCAGGCTCAGAAGGAGAGGGAGGTTGACCCGAAGGAGAGAGAGGAAGTCCCTGCTGTGGATCAGAAGATGAAGCTTGCTGAGCATAGCAGGAGGTCCGGTTTGTGTGTGTCTATTTGTTCAACCTTAACCTCCACTTCAGGTGGGGCCTGACTTGGAGTGGAGTGTAAGTCAGTGAGCACTCCACTCTTAATCTTCTGTTTGATTACCTTGATATGCTCATCCATAGTGGATAGAGACATGGGTCCAAGTCTCCTTCCAGAGAATCCATACAGCTTCAAGAAGCTCATCATCCTCTGCCTATCAGCAGACTTCTTCATACTCTTTTGGATGATGGCTCTTGACTTTGCAGCTTCTTCCCTCATTTTCTTCTTTGTTGTCTTTCTTTCCTTGACTAACTCAAGCTCAAGTTATTTTAAATACTCAAACTCAACATAGTCATAAAGTAAGGGAAGGAGTGCATCTGCCTGATAGAGACCTGTAGCACTCAGGTAGTTAATCATCTTGATTCTGTCTTCTTCCTTATCTACCTGAGGTTCTTGTTAAACCACATCCTCTTGTTCAGGGCTTTCTTGAACTGTGAGAGGGTAGGCATACCTCCATACAGTCTTTTTCTTTTTCTCTCTTCTTTGACCTGTACTAGGAGTTCTGCATCTTCTGCCTCCTTCTTCTCTCTTGACCTTTCCAGATCAACCAGCTTATTCTTCATCCAAGGGGAGAGAAATGATATTATCTATGTCATAGTTTCTAGTCTGCAGATAGTTGATCCTGACTGCCCTTAACTCATCATTCTGAGTATCTGGTCTGGGGGCAGCCCTGATTGCAGACTTTATGAGTCTTGGAGACTCAGTAGAGGAACCTTCTCCCCTTAGCCTCCTTTTCCTCTCTCTTTCCTCCTCCTCAATCTCCTCAGATTTCATTTTCTTTTCCCTTTGTCACTCACAGACCTTTGTGACTCAGGGTGGAGAGAGCTTTGGCCTTCATTGCTCGTTGCAGCCCTGAGCTCAGGCCAGAGAGAGGTTGAGAAGCACCTTCACCAGCAGGTGTCTCAGAAGGAATATGGATCTCTGCAGCATTGGAGATGATAGACAGGGCTCTCAGGTTCTGTCACTGGGCCTTCGGTCAAGGTTTCCCCTATGAAGCTAATCTTAGGGTCTGCCTCAACATCCAGTTGACTGATGACATTGCCTGATTGCCTTAGTATCCTTCTTAGACTAAACTCTGCAATGATCCTGTCTTGGATTCTTCTAGCCAGTCTGTCAGCTTGTCTTGATTGGCTTGGGTTGACAAGTGGCATGTTGACTAGATCCAGACCTTCTTAGTAGTCCAAGTTCTGAAAATTAAAGACTTCTTGCTGTCCTTGAACTCTTATGATAATAAGGGCTCTCCTGTTGTTGTCATACCTCCACCTAATAATGTGATTGAAGGATGATGAAGGTGACATAGCCCTTGGTATCCCATCCTCAAACAGACTCTGTATGAAGGAGTCTGTGTAGTCCACATCAATGTGACTAGAGGAGGTTGCTGAGAATGCACAGTTGCAAGTGAGGATGGTGAGTCCTTATGTCTATTCTCTTGGAGGAACTCCCAGGTTCTATGGCTGGAATGACTTTCTCCTCCTTTTTGGTAGCATCACCCACTTGCATAGGTGAGCTGGAGGATAGGTCAATCACATCCACAGTTCTTGTGTTCCTAGTTGAGCTCTCCTTAAGGGTCTCCCAGCTAGTTTTTCCTTAAGATAAGAAATCTCAAGTTGCTGATCATTGATCCTGTTTTGTAAGGTAGTCACCTGAGATTCAAGGTGACTGACCTTTGAGACTAGGTAAGTGCATGTTTTAGATAGTTTGTGCACTTTTAGTCTCAGATCCCCCTCATCTTCATTAGAAGAATCACTAAGGGTGGAGAAGATTGGACTAGAGTCCTTTCTCTCATGACCAGTTCTAAGTTCTTGGCTACTGGATTTCCTCTGCTCACTGGCAGTCTCAGTTGAGATGTCAGTGGGCTGAGTTGCCATGGTTGAGGTTTAATGATGTAATCACTTTCAGAAGTGAGAGCCTCTTCCATATGGACATCCTAAACAGTTCAGAAGTGTCCACCTCAGTTGTAGGTGACTGATGTGGGATAGATGTAGGAGACTCAGAGTACTCATCTCTCTTTGAGTAGGGGGAAAGAAGAGAGATTCATTATACTCACTGAAACCTATATCTTCATCAGTATAGAAGTCAAGGTTTGGAATTGGTTGGTTGAGATCTATAGGCTGGGGATGGTAACTATCCCCTGAATGTTAATCACTGGAGTGTTGAGATCAGAGTGATGGCTTAAGGTAGTAGGGCTAATGACCTCATCAGGCTGAGCATGAGGAACCTCAGCACTGCTTCTTGAATAGATGGGAGTGGTCTGCTCCTCAGGAGAAATGGAAGCTCTAGTGTCCACTTCTTTCTGTATGGGTGAGTATATGGGGGCCTCCACAGACTGAATAGTTTGAGTAGGGGTTCGTTTGGATTTTTTTTGGTAGGTGATGGAGATTTGAAGTTTTGTGGGTGGTTGGGAAGCAGTAGGTGTGGGTTCAACACTAGCTTGTACTGCTAGGTTGTCACCTTGAGCAATGAGCTCTAACATTTTTGGGACTAGGGCTGTTTCTACCCTAGAGAATCCAATAGTGGACTTTCTCAATATTTTAAAGATGCCGGGCTTCATATGTCCCAATTTAAGAATGTTACTTGTTCCCCTTAACTGTGAGCCCAGTTTACAGTTAAGAATGTACTGGACATATCTAAAAAACATGTAATATTCTAAGGAGTCTAAATTATCAAGCAAATTTGTATAAACAAACTGAGAGTACCTGAATTTGACCCCTTGAACTATTCCATGGACTATGAAGGAGAGATCTTCAGGAATCTAGTCCCATCCACCATGCTTGTTTGATAAGCTGTGGATGACCACATGAAGCAGGAATCTCTATTGGGATGAGACCTTCCCTTTCCTGAAGGTCTTTACAGAGAAATCTCCCTCATATCCTATCTGCTCAAGAAATGATTAACAACTTCCTTTGGGAAGACACCTCACCTTCTTCATCATCCAGCTGAAGATGTCTGTTGATGATGGCCGGAGTGATGAAGATTGTTCTCCCCTGTACTGTGGCAGACAGTGCTTTCTCCCCATCCATAATGACCTCTTGGCAGTCTCCAGAATTCAAGCAACTGATCCTCATAGAGTGGAGGATCAATGGTGAGGGAGGTGAAGTAGTTCGACAGAGATAAGAAACGGCAAACCTCTGAGAAATGAGGATCTTTCTCAGAGCGTAACAGAGCAACTTGATTGTGTTGTCTGTGTAGCTGCATGATAAAGTTGGGATCATTTCTGTGAGCAAGGTTGGCTATTTTTAAGTAGCTTAAGACGAAGAAGAAGAAAGAAAGAAATTTCAGAGAGAAATTTGGGTTTTTAGATTTGGAGGAAGAACAGATGATAGAAAGAGGGGGAAACCGTTGGGTTTATATGTGAGAAGGATTTCAGATAAAGTTTAATGAAAGAGGATAAACTTTAAAATCCGAATGTCGGTCCCACCTCTGAAAAAGTAGTTTACTTTTTGCTCAAAAAGTAGTTTTCTTGGAAGTCAAAAAGCTTTCGAAGGTTAATTATCTTCGAAAGTTTTAATTAAAAAGCTTCCGAAGCTAAAATGACTTCGGTAGAAGTTCCTGAGAGATTTGAAAATTTTTGCTTCGGAAGAAAAATTAAAGCTTGAGTGCTTTGTGTGTAAACAGATAAAGCTTCTGAGAGTTAATTTTGCTTCGGAAGTAAATAGTCCTTAAAATTTAGTAAGTGTCTGAGACAAATTTTATGCTTCGGAAGATAAATTTTGAACTCTTCCGAAGGTAAACTTCTTGGACAGTTATTTAATTTGAAGGCATGATTTACTTCCGAAGTTAAAAACAAAACTTCCGAAGTATCAGAATTTTAAAAAATCTAAGGAAAGTCTTCAAAAGAAATTTTTCATCCAAAGAAACATGAGCTTATGAAGTGATGAACTAGACAACTTAGGACACACATATTTTAAGAAATAATAAATTAGTTTTAAGAAAAGCTTACTCAAGGTTTATCATCCCATAGCTGATATAAGATATTTAAATCTCTGTTCATCAAAAGCCTTTGTAAACATATCAGCATATTATTCATCTGTGTGAACCTTGACTAGTTTAATTAATCCTTTTCATAGTTATCTCTTATTAAATGATACCTGATATTGATGTGCTTTGTCCTTGAGTGCTGCATAGGGTTCTCTGTGATTGAGATAGCACTGTTGTTGTCTATGTGAATGGGAGTCTCCTAGAAGTTTAACCCATAGTCCAGCATCTGATTTTGAATCCAAAGTACTTGAGCACAGCAACTTGCAGCAGCAACAATATTCAGCTTCAACAGTTGATGCAGAGACACAGGATTGTTTCTTGCATTGCCATGAGACAACCCTTCCACCAAGAAATTGACATCCCCCAGATGTAGACTTTGCAGTCATGTTGCAACCACCATAATCACTATTGTATAGGCATACAGATTAAAGTCAGAATTCTTGGGATACCATAGGCCAAGTGATGATGCACCCTTGAGGTATCTTAGACCTCTTGATAGTGATAAGGTGAGACATCTTAGGGTTGGCTTGATATCTTGCACATATACATGTAGCAAACATGATATCAGGCTTGCTAGCAGTAAGATACATAAGATACCCAATCATAGCCCTGTATAAATGCTCATCTACACACTCCTCCTCAAGATCAGGACCAAGAGAGTGGTTTCTGGCTATGGGTGTCTTAGCAATCTTACAGTCAGTCATATTAACCTCTTGAGTATGTCCTGAACATACTTTGACTAACTTATGAAGATGCCATCTTCAACTTGCTTCACTTGAATTCCCATAAAGAAATTGAGTTCCCCCATGGAACTCATTTCAAATCTGTCTTTCATCAACTTCTCAAAGTCTTTGCAGAGCTTTGGATTAGTTGAACCAAAGATGATGTCATCCACATATACCTGAACTAGCAATATGTCTTTTCCTTATCCTTTGATGAAGAGAGTTCCATCTATAGTACCCCTCCTGTATCCATGTTTATAGAGATACTCAGATAGTGTCTCATACCACTTCCTGGGTACCTGATGCAGCCCATAGAGAGCTTTGTCAAGCTTGCAGACATAATCAGGATAATTAGGGTCTACAAAACCAGGTGGCTGTTTGACATAAACCTCTTCATCTATCACTCCATACAAAAAGGCACACTTCACATCAAGTTGAAAAACCTTGAAGTTCTTGGATGCAGCAAATGCCAGGAATATCCTAACAGCTTCTAATCTTGCCACTGGAGCAAAGACATCAGTGTAGTCAATCCCTTCTTCTTGTGTGTATCCTTGAACAACCAGTCTAACTTTGTTTTTGATGATGATGCCCCTATCATCTTTCTTATTCCTAAACACTCATTTGTTCCAATGGTAGTCTTCCCAGAAGGAAGAGGACAAAGGTTCCAAACTTTCTGCCTTTTGAATTGAAGCAGCTCTTGTTGCATAGCTTCAACCCAACTTCCATCCTTTAGAGCTTCATCAACTTTCTGGCTCTATCTGGGATAGAAAACAAGAGTGAAGACAAACATTTGCTTCATGGGTTTGTCCTCTTGTTTTTACCCCTGAGACAACATCTCCAATGATGTTTGTGGTAGGATGAGACTTGTGGATCCTAAGCTGAGGGATCACAGCAAGTTGTTAAGAAAGATCTAAATTTGAGAAATTTAGATCTGGCATAGATGTTTCTCCCACCATATCAGCACACTTTTCAAGTGAAACTTGATCCAAGCAGTGTGTGACATCATCGATGTTCTCATCCACGGTGTGGTTAGTAGCATCAATAAATTCTTGGTCACTGTCACCAACACCATTGTTCTCTTCCACAGTTGAGGTGTTCTTATCTGGTTGTAGAGCCTCTGAGCTGGAATTTGAAGGCATACCAGATGTATCAGCTGAATTTGTCATTGTAGGGCTGATAGAAACCTCATTTGCAGAAATGGTCCAACTGGAGCTGAAGATATGTGTCTTGAAGATCTTCCTAGCTCAAATCTTGGATCAGGATCATCTGTATTCAAATTTTCTGCAGATCCTGAAACATTCTCACAAGATTTGTTAAAACAGTTGGTAACCAAATCAAGATCAACAGCCAATCGGACCAGAACCAGTAACACAAGGTGTGTGTTCATTGAAAGTCACATTGGCTGACTCCTCAACAATTCTAGTTCTAAGATTGTATACTCTATAAGCCTTAGCTTGGAAGAGTATCCAATAAAGTGTCCATCATCTGATTTCTTAGCAAACTTGGCTATTCAAGATGGTGCAAGGACATCCAAATGACCTGAGAAAACCATGAAAGGTCTCCTCTTGTGCCAAAGTTCATAAGGAGTCTTGCCACGAGTCTTAACTACTAAAACTCTATTCTGCACATAGCAGGCAGTGTTGACTGCCTCTGCCCAGAAGGTGATGGGCAGTTTAGAGTCAGACAACATGGTTCTTGCAGCTTCAATCAGTGTCCTGTTTCTCCTCTTAGCAACACCATTTTGCTGTGGAGTCCTGGGAGCACTAAATTGTCTTGTAATACCCTTTTTATCACAGAATGTGTCAAGGATATGGTTCTTAATTCGGTTCCTTGATCACATCTTATGATCTTGACCTTGTGATAGATTGATTCTCAATCTTTAAGATGAAATTCTTCAGAATCTCAGGAGTCTCATCCTTAGTTCTAAGGAAGAAAACCCAAGTGAATCTTGTAAAGTCATCTGTGATCACTAGACATATGAGATCCTTCCTAAACTCATTACACTGGTGGGGCCAAAGAGATCCATATGTAACAAGTGTAAGGAATAGTGATTGAGTTCTTTTCCTTAGGCTTGTGAGATACCTTATGTTGCTTCCCTTTCAGGCATGCAACACAGTGGTCATCACTTGTAAACTCTTTCTTTGGCATTCGAGTTACCAAGTCATGCTTAATTAATTTATTCATGTTCTTAAAGTTTACATGGAACATTCTTTTATGCCATAGGAAAGACTCATCACTATTGCCTATAGACAGAAAGCATGAAACTTCTCTAGAGGGAGAGGTTTCTTGCAAATCCATCTTGTATATGTTTCCTTTCCTAGGGGCTCTAAGCAGGATATGCTCATGAGGAATGACCACACCAGCCTAAGAACATGCACTCATGCTCAGTAAAGAGCATGTTATGACTCTGATCACAAAATTGAGATACACTCAAAAGATTGTATCCAAGCTCCTTTACAAAGTTTACCTTTTCTATGCTGAGCTTACCATTTGTGACCTTGCCCCTACCAGAAATGTAACCACCTTCATCTCCTCCAAAAGCAACGGGTCCTCCATCAATCCTTTCAAAGTTCTGGAGTAGTGACCTATTACCAGTCATGTGCCTGGAGCAGCCACTGTTTATGATCTAGACATTTCTGTCTGTCTTCAGCTGTCCCTGCACAAAAGAGAATGATTAGTTACATCTGGAAACCCAAGCCTTGCTTGTCTTGGGCTCACTTGCAGAAAATTAACAATAATAGATCCTATGGTTGTACAAAAAGGATATTGAGCTATTTTTGATGGAGAAATCTCAGTCACTTGGTCTTTCTTAGACGTCCACACCACCTTTGGAGTCTTGGACTTGACCTTCAAAACTTTAGAAACTTTTGGAGTTTCAGAAGTTTTGATGACTGAACCTTCGGAAGATTCCGCAAACACTGCAGCAGACTTCAGTGCTTCGGAAGAACTTCTTTCTTCCGAGACCAAATGTTCTTCCGAAGAGAATTTTCCACTTCCCTTCTTTTAGATTTGGAACTTCCGAAGGAAACTGGTTTTCCTTCCGAAGCCTGAATCTTCTTAGAACTCTTTGAAGCCTTTGTTTTGGCCATATGACAGTACCTTTAGGATTGAAGGGACAATCCTTTGCAATGTGAGTGGTGCTGTCACACATAACAATTCATCTTCTTCTTCACAAGAGCCTTGTCTTGAGAGTAAGACTGTCTTTGGTCACTTCCCTTCTCCACCTTCATCTTTGCAGATGCTGAGACAGTCCTCTTGGGCTGAGAACTGTGCTTGGAGTTTGATGGACCAGGCTGTGCAGCAGTGGTACATAGCAGATCAGTCTTCTTCTTACTACTGAGATGAGTTGAGCAAGAACCAGAACTCTTAGCAGAGTTTTGGTTGATGCCTTCAGTCCCTACCACTTTAAACCCTGCAGAAATAAAACTTGTTTCTGCTTAGAGTCAAAAGTAGCCTTGATCTCTTGAGCCTTCCTTGCATTTCTTTTGCTCTTTCTGATCAAGTTCTTTCTCATAGACTTGGTCATCACAGTCTTCACTTTCTCCTCAGAAGGATAGTGGCCCTTCTTTGAATCCTCCTCTTCACTCTTTGTAGAGGGATTCTTCACTATCTCTTCTTCATCCTCTCACTCATAGGATCTATGAGAGGAAGCTCATCTTCACAAGTTCCACACCTAGGAGATCTTACTGACAAGATTGTGTGTGGAGGAGCTATCTCATTAGATCCCAGTCCCTGTCTATTTTGATAGCACACTTTGTTTGCAGGGATGAGGATATCATGTTCTTGAAGTCTCTTCTTCAAGAACACTCTTTTCTGCCCTGGCTTTGCTGATCACAAGCTCAGCCTGGCACTCAGTTAACTTGGTTATGAGATCTTTAATTTGAGTCCTAAAATCTGTGTGTTCATGTTTTAGAACTGAAATGGTTTTCTCTAAGTCCTCTATTTTCAGCTTATAATCATTTTCAGACTTTCTAAAATCAGATTTTAAATATTTAAGGACTCAATATCAGATCTCAGTTCCAAGTTATAGGACCTGTACCTGTTAACTTTAGCAATGCATTCAGGAGTATAGAGATGTTCCAATACCTTGGCTCCATCATGATCTGCCATCAGTGCTTGGTTTGGAGAGGCATCTTCAACCTGAAAGCTCCAGTCAAAGCCGCCTTCTTTAACAGCAACAGCAGCTTGCTGCTTTGACCTCTCATTATGGAGAGCTTTGTCAGTGTAGTTTGGTCTGGATTGTGTTTGACCACTATTTGTTCTAGGTGCCTTAAACTCTCTGGCAAAGTGGCCCATCAGGTTACAGTTGTAACACTTGACTTTGCCTTTGTCCAGTCCAAACTTTCCACTGGTTGCATTGCTTGGAAACTTCCTTCCAGTCCTCTTGTAGAACTTCTTGGCTCTATGAGTGAGAAGAGCCATCTGCTGGACTATTTCTATGTATTCCAGATCATCTGGATGGATACAGTCCAGGTCTTCAAGAGTGAAAAGAGAGTTGCCACAGCTTTCATCAGAAGACACAAAAGCTTGAGAAGAGCTTGTCTCTTAGAATGGGCTTCCTTGAGTGTAGTTCTCCTTTGGTGTCTCTGGGAAGGTGATGAAAGGACCCTTGGGTGAGTTGTCAGGGTAGCATAAGAGATAATGTTTGGGTTCTATGCTGTCCCTTTTAACCACATGTAAGGCTGAACCCATTTGATTGTTGGAGTTTCCAGATGAACCTTGCATGTTCATCTCCATCTGGTAGCCACTGAGAATCCCATATAACTCAGTCAGAGTAAGAATTTTGAGATTTTCAGTTCTCTTGATCACCACACAGTAGTGTGTCCACTGCCTAGGAAGTGAGGACATGAACTTCCTTACAATGTCTTTGTTATCAAGAGAAACTCCTCCATCCGCTAGGGTATCCATTATCTCAACATACCTGAAGTACTGCTGAGTTATGGTTTCACCTGTTTTGAAGGTGAAGTTTTCAAACTGCTGCTTCAGGAGATCCTTCTTGTTCTCTTTGGCTTCAGAGGAACCCTCATACATCAGTTTCAGTGCATCCCATAACTGCTTGGCTGTTTTGCACTTCTTGAAACCTCTGTATACAGAGTTTGGAAGGGCAGTTTGAAGAGCTGTCATGGCTTTTCTGTCTATCTCTACTCTCTTCCTATCTTCATCAGAGTAGTTAGCCACATCTTTGGGGATCATACCAGCACCAGTAGCAGAAGGTGTGCTGGGTATGAAAGGTCCGTTTTCAATAGACTCCCACATTCTTGAATCAAGAGACCTGATGAAGCCTTCCATTCTTAAACACCAGGTGTCAAACTCATCAAGAGTGATCAGTGGGGACTTGTTCATGGTTCCAGTTTCCATATCAGTTTTGGGAATGGCTTGCCATTTGAAAAGTTTAGTATTTGTGTGTGTGAGGGATCTAAAGATGGTGAGATCTTATATCAAGAGCCTGGTAAGCTTTGATACCAAATGCAGGATCATTGAAGGGTATGAGTTACAACACAACAACACAAAGAGGAGATAAACTAAACTTAGATCAAATAGTAAACTGGATTAACCAAGTGATGACACTAAGAACACAAGTAGTATATGAGACAGAACACAAAGTGCACAAGTGTTTGGTTTTCAAGAATGCAGTATATTGCTTTCTCTATGTTCTATTACAAGTGTTACAAAGCATAAATAAAAGATACAAGAACATGAGATACTTATACAACATCTTACAGCCGGCTATATTTTGAAAGCCAGCTGGATACAATTGACTAGACACACATAAAATCAATTGTAGAGTCAAAAGGCAGATTGCCTTTTAACTAGTGACTATGACATGCCATAGCTCACATCCTTATCTATTACAAAAAGGATAAAGTACATAAAGTAGAAAGTTACAGACTCAAGACTTCAATATACAATTACCAAAAGCATGGACCTTTTCACCAAACCGTGTTAGTTGGTGACTTGCAGAGTTGCAGGGGAAATGTGTCCAGCTTTATGGAACAGTACATCAGATAAAGCATGTTACTA
Organism: Flaveria trinervia; assembly: GCA_025506515.1. NCBI lineage: Eukaryota > Viridiplantae > Streptophyta > Magnoliopsida > Asterales > Asteraceae > Flaveria > Flaveria trinervia. Next base: position 79,890,433 of record CM046448.1, read on the forward strand.
AAAGTCTTCGGAAGAAATCTGTCTTCATGAACTTGAAGCTTCGAAAGACTTTGTCTCTGAGGCTTCGGAAGACTTCATCTTTGGCTTCGGAAGATGTTGGTCTTGGCTTCGGAAGATTTCACACTTAGCGTATTTCTGTTGCACATGTGAAACTTCCGAAGCATTCCACTTCAATGCACTTGTGCAGCATGCAGGAAAGACTAAAGATGTTTAGGTTGCATTAGCCTCTTCATTAATCTCTACAGTTTAAAAGATTGACAAGTATCAAAAAGGTGGTTTAAGAAGATGACAAGTGGTAAAAAAAATCTTCTTTTATCATTATTTATTATAGATAAATAAACAATAGATAGGTTATAGATAGATAGATAGATAGATATAGATAAATAGATAGTGTAAAAACCCATTTATTAAACAGATTATATTTAATAATAAACACAAAAAGTTACAGTATGATATTTTAATATAAGATATGTATAAAATTATATATACGTACTGGTTCAAGAGATAAAACAATTATACTATATTTAACTCTCTTATCTGAATAGTTTTATTTTTAAATATTTGTTTTAAGATTTCTTATTAAAAATCTTGTTTATTAAAAACTCAAATTTCTAATTATTCTTGTTGTTTTAATAAAATGTTTTTAGAAAATTCCCTATTTTTATAATTATTTTAAAAAAAGACTGATTTAAACTATTTTATTTCAAAAGGTTTAATGTTTTAGAAAATATATGAATTTTAATTTTTCTAATAAAATTTATTTTTAAAAACATAGTTTGATTTAAAAAATATAGATGAAAGATAAAAATGTATCAAATCATAAAATTAATTTTTATGAAGAGATAGAGAGAAATTATTTGAGTGTTTAAATTATTTTAATACCCTTTTGGGGGGAAAATAAAGTGAGAATGTTTAAAAGATTAACAAGGGTTAAAAAAGGTGATTTAAGAAGATGACAACCGGTAAAAAAACATTCTTTTGTTAGTACTAGCTTTAGTGAACCGTGTATTATACGGGTTGAATATAAAATATAAATAGAATAAAATTTTATTAATCATTAAACAATATGTGATTTAAATTATGTATGAGTAAGTACTATACGTAATAAAATAATGATATCAACTTTAAAAAATGTTATATATTCTTTGTTTTTTTCTAAAAATAAATCAAACATTTCGTTTCAAAACAAAACATATTTAAAAAATGTTATTTTTTAAATATTTCATATTTAAAAAAAATATGATGTACATTCTAGAAAATTTTCTTTTTATAAAAATTGTTTCTCTAGAAATAAACATTAATAAAAAGATCTATTTCTTAATTTTTTAAAATAGCTTATAATAAAAAAATATAATTAAATAATACAATTATTATTAATTAATTTATTTAATATGAGAGAGAAGTGGTAAAATTTTGTTTAAAGTGAATGTAGTGTTGCCATGTGGCATATTAGTTATCATTTTGTGCCGTATGGCATGTGTAGTTATTCTTTTATTATAATAAGAAGATAAAGACGATTTATAGATTTATAGATATTAAAGTGAATTGTCTTTTTTTCATCCAAAAAAATTGCTTATTTATTTTTTAAATTGGCAAAACATATAAATTGATGAAACTATGTTTTAAACTATAAAACTAAATCCTTTAATTATGTATCAATAATCGTGTTAAATTAAATCACGATATAGAAAAGATGACGACGAGAGACAATTATCTCTATTATATAACCCCTTTACAATGGGTTCTCGTTGAATAAAAAAAGAATTGGATGAAAATGATATTTTTATACCATTTTATTGAAATTTTAACATTTTAAATAATTTCAATAGTCTACTGTCGCACTCTAGTTTATAGTGAAAACACGAAAATATAACGGATAAGATGATCAACTAGCATGAAATCTAATACTTGTTTCATGGTAGATTACCATAGCTAACTTTATACATTTTACTCAAATCTTTCATTCATGTTCACTCACTTAATGTAAATAAGTATATAATTTCCTTTATATTAAATTAAATCAGGTTCATGTTAATCAAAATCTTCAAATTTGAAACATCAAAAACAACACAAAAATAAAACTACTACTATTTTTTATGAAAGAAAAGGCCAGCTTTTAACCCGTTTTCTCTTGGCTCATTGGTCATCACAAGTATAAAACAAACGTCTACAAAATTTTTTTTCATATCATCAATAGTGAACAAAATACAGAAATATGTTTACACATTTACGACTATAATGTACTTATATTCAAGGTTGCCATTAGTGTCATTTAGTAGCTCAAGTTCCCATGTAGACCATGCGCACCTTCACTTACTCGGCTTTCTTATCCTTATTTTATAGCATACCATTTTAGTCAAAACTACAGTTTGAAAATCACAAAAAGTCACCTTAAAAGGGTTTTCATCAAAAGAGGCAACAAAATTCTTAACAAACAAAAACATTTGAAGCATTTAAATTGTTCTTTTGATGAGAAAATTTCAAGAACTCTTTGGCGTTTTCATGTACAACTTTAAATACTCACACCTATAAACAAAAATATATCAAGTAAAACAAAAAATGAACAAGTTATGATGCTTTGTCATCGATTACTATACTATTCAAAGCTCCAGTAAAGTTGACAAACTCAACTTTTTAACCCTTCTTTATCATCCTCAAATATAGTAGAGGAATATAACATGAAAAGGTTACAAAACATTTAGTGCGCTCACCACCATCACAGCTTATCTTCACGGTAAACAACAATAAAGCGAATTGTTTACAAATATTAGAAAATGTCAAATTCATATTTACATATTACTTAAACCTAAGGAACTCACATCGGTGTCATTTACTCATTTTATGGGCCTATTTTGACCAATGCTAATTTTGGCTCACGCCAAACTCAAAATGTTAAGTGAATTCTTTAATTTAAAATATAATTCTAGCGTGTAAGTTAAACTCAAAGAGTTGTGATAGTTCAAAAATATTAGTTGTTCATACCAATGCCATTTTATTAATATATCCTGAGCATATTGACCGTTGCTCATTTTGACTCAACACAGACTCCAAGGTTTTGTTTGTTTTTTCTACAAGAAAACGTCTGCAGTCTGCGAACCACGTCTGCAGTCTGCGAACCACGTCTGCAGTCTGCGAACTACATCTGCAGCAGAAGAGGTGGACCAAATGTCTGCAGTCGGCAGAAAAAGACTGTTTGTTTTGTTTCATCTACAGAATGCTAAAATATTTTGTAATTAAACTAAATTTATTTTTTAAACTTTTACGGTACAATCAATTATAGCAATCACTTTAACCCCTAAATTTTAAGGGTCTTCAAAATTATAAAAAGAAAAATAATCTCATCTATATTCTAAACCAATAATATATATGATAATCCATCAATTTTTATGTTTTTTTAGAGAATTGACAGTAGATAACAAGACGATTAAAGGTTTATTTGTTAGTGCGATCAACAATTTATTAATTTTGTTATGAAAGAGCTCCTTAATTTTAATTTTCACTTTAAGTCCAGTGAACATGGATAGATAGATTACCATAATTTCCTCTAGAGTAGATATAGGTGTTGATAATTCACATATAATATTTACCACCGTTTGCTACATGTTTTGTTGACCACAAAAGAATTTAGTAGAATTTATTATTTTAAGTGGCTTCCATCATAATGGCTATCTATTACCTCTCTAAATATCAAGATATGCCACCACACCACCACTACCATTTTCCGTCATCACACCGCCACCACCGTGACTACCACCACCACCGCACCGCTGCCAAACCTTCTCTCTAAGGTACTTTCTTTTTACCATTCATACCGAAACCCTACAACCCATCAACCGTGACCGGCGCTCCCTACCATTACAACTTCCGACCACCGCTATTTCCGGCGACAACTGGCTTCGACCAACACTACGTTCAGCCATAACACGCCTCATGTCTTTAGCCACCACCGGAAAAAAAACATCACACCCTTTCTCTCTCTCTGTCTCTCATTTTGGGTTGTGGAAAACTGTAGGTTACCATCGTTAACCACCACCGTCGAACACATTGTCACGAACACTTACATCCACCACCACCAACCACCCCCGACGAGGTGGCGAGGTAGCGACGGTGGCGAGGTGGCGACGGTGGCGAGGTGGCGAGGTGGCGATGGTGGGCGAGCAGGCGATGGTGGTGAGGTGGTTGTGAAGGGGAGTGGGGGAGGTGGGTATGTGGGGAATGAAGATGAAGGTGGGTATGTTAGGGCTCATTCAGAAGAGGTTAGAAGAGGTTATGAAGACATTATTCCACCTCTTCTCCGTGCAGAGGTGGGGAAGACATTTTTTAATGAAACGTCTTCCAGAAAACAAATAGTCTGCGAAGTAAAAACCTCTTCCCGCGTCTGCGAGCGCGCAGATGAAGAGGTGGGAAAAAGGTTTTTTCAAAAAACAAACACCCCCCAAATGTAAAGTGAGATCTTTGAATTAATATAGAATTCTAGCATTTAAGTTAGATTTAAAGCAGTTGTAATGACAATCCAAAACTATTAGTTGCATGTCATGCATAAAGAGAACTAATATTCATGAAACATAACAATTAAACAGAGAATACCTTATCTGAAAAGATGTGGCCTGATTCAAAAAATATGAACACTTTATACAATCAAAATTTTAAAAGATTAAGGAAGGCAAAAGCTCTATTGGATCAAATAAGGCTGGTGCAACCAAAACAAACACTTAGAACATTTTTGGTGGAACTGTTAAAGAACTTCTAAAGGCAAACGAAGAACTTTCGAAGGTAAATGCTGAACTTCCGAAGGTCAAGTCTAACAGAGCTTCCAAAGAGGAACTCTAACTTTTGAAGACAAAGTCTTCACTTTTTCGAAAATCATCACTTAGAAGAGTTCAAGACAATGACTTCCGAAGCATGAAGTCCTGAAGATCATCAAGCCTCGGAAGAAGTAGACTCTTCCAAAGTATAAGTGGCTTCGGAAGAACTTGTTCTTCCAAAGCCAGTTAACCTTTGGAAGAACCTACTTTGAACCAGTGGACATAAGTATGGTCCTCCTAACAGATTTGCTGCAACCTCTGAGATACTACATGGTGCTTTCCCACGCCCATGTTGTTGTTCATACTTTATTCGACTATTCATTCCTTATCAGTTAGTATAGCTACCAAGTTTAGTTGGTGACAAAAGGTAAGTCATGGACATGTCATGACTACCAAATCTTAGATAGTATTTTATCTAGGATACCTTACCTCTAGCAATGTAGTATTCGTCTAGTTATAAGTTCCAGCTGGTATCAAAATATAACCGGCTGTAGATAGTAGTATATATATTTTCTCATTGTAACTCTAAAAACATGCTTGTGAGAGTCTTATAATATTTTGAGTTGAGAAGTAATATATACAAGTATCTTGAAAACCATTCTATTGTGTTATGTTTGATTTACTTAGTCTATTATTATCAACTCTTAAGGGATTCTACATCATCAAACCGAGTGTGACTTAGTGAGTCTGAGAGATAATATATGTGTTGAGTGACAAAAACCAATCCTGCAATTGGTATCAGAGCTTCTTAGGCTCTTGATTGTGAGATCTTACCATCCAAATCAACCTTTTCTTCACTCATATTTTCACCTCACTCAAATGACCCTCAATTAAAAGTCATCTGAAGGTGAAATGGGAACTATGTCTAAAGCACCCTACAGGACCGTTTTAGGGAGTTCTTGTCACTTACAACACAAACACACAATGAGGAGAGACAGTTTATAACACTTAACAGATCAAATAGGGAACTGGTAACACAAGATTAACACTTAGAACACTAGCAAATATGAGATAGAACAAGAACAGAAACAACACAAGTATTTTGGTTTTTAAGGATGCTATATATTTCTCTCAAGTTCTTTTGTAAGTATACATGTATTGAGATAAGTTACAAAGACCTGTGATACTTATAATACATCTTACAGCTAACCATACTATGAAGACCAACTAGATACATGATCTAGACAACAACAAAATCAATGTAGAGTCAAAAGGCAGATTGCCTTTTAACTAGTGACTATGACATGCCATAGCTAACATCCTAATATATAACAAAAGTGATAAAAATACATAAAGTAGAAAGTAAAGGACTCAAGACCTCAATGTATAGTTACTAAAAGCATGGACATTTTCACCAACTTGTGAAAGTTGGTGAGCCAAAAGAGTTGCAGCGGAAAGGTGGTCCAGCTTTATGGTAAAGTACATCAAATAAAAGCATGCCTTTAAAATTCTTCGGAAGATAACCTGTCTTCACTTCTTTGCTTTGGAAGACTTTGTCCTTGAAGCTTCGAAGACTTCACTTTAAGCTTCGGAAGATGTTGGCCTTGGCTTTGAAAGATTTTACACTTAGAATATTTTCTAATGCATGGTGTAAAACTTTTGAAGCATTCTACTCAGCACTTAGTGCATGCATGAAGGATAGACTTTTGGATGTTATTGGATGTTTTGGATGCATCAACCTTATACAGAATCTTACAAACTCCACCTAGGCTAATGCTGCCAAATCATTTGAAGACTTCAGATATCAATAGTCCTCATCATGATGATGACCAGTCCTTTTTTCATTAGATGGTCAGGATCACTAGGACTCTCATAGTGTCTTCTCATCTCAAAGAGATCATGTAGAGGTAGATAGAACATGTCTTGCCATGTATAGACATCTTCAGTACCTTGATCTCTGATAACATGCCATCTTTCTGGATTGGTAGTGTAAGCCCAGGATAAGATGGGTCTTCCTGATTTTAGAGGAGCTACTTGAATAGGAGTTACTGGAGCTTTCTCTTGTTATACTTCCTTAGGGTGTTCTAACTCATCCTGAGGTTTGGAGGTGGATGACTCTATCTTCTTCTTCTTCTTCTTATGCTTGGTTTAGAAGCCATCCTTTTCTTCCTCCTTGAACTCTTTAACTGAGAAGACTGGCCTACAACACTTTATTAATCAGCCTTGTCTTTCTCAGTTGGGTCTTTCTCTCTCACAAGTTCAAAATGAGAGGGGGCAAGACCCTGCTGTGGATTAGAAGATGAAGCTTGCTGAGACTCAAAAGGAGGTCTAGGTTGTGTTTTCTCAAAAGTTTCAACATTAACCTCCACTTCTTGAGTAAACTGACTTGGTGGGGAGTGTAAGTCAACAAGTTCTCCTCTTTTGATCTTTTGCTTGATCACCAGAGTGGATAAAGACATAGGGCCAAGTCTCCTTCCAGAGAATCCATAGAGCTTTAAGAATCTCATCATCCTTTGTCTATCAGTAGACTTCTTTTGGCTTTTCTGGATGATGGCTCTTGACTTGGCAACTTCTTCCCTTATTTTCTTCTTTGTTGCATTTTGTTCTTTGAGTACTTGAAGCTCAAGTTGTTTGAGATATTCAAACTCAATGTACTTAAATCCCAAGGGAAGAAGTGCATCTGCCATAGTCTCTTGCACAGGGCTTACTTGAACTGGTGAGAGAGTAGGAACATGTTTATAGAGCCTTTTCAGTCTCTTTTCCTCCTTGATCTAAAGAAGCAATCTTGTATCCTTTGCTTCCTTTTTCTCCCTTGTCATTTCCATGTCATCCAGTTCATTCAATTCTTCTAAAGGGAGGGAGATGATGCTATCAATATCAGACCCTCATCCTTAATCTCCTCAGGAGTTGGAATCCTTTTCCCTTTGTCACCAACAGACCTTAGCAGGATCGATGTTTAGATGAAGCAAAGTCTCTTCAAAGAGTTGATAAATATACTAAGTAACAAAGAACACAAGGAAATAATTTTCAAGGTACTTGTATATATTACTTCTTAACTCAAAGTATTACACGACTCTTATAAGCATATTGCAAGAGTTACAATGAGAAACTATATATACTATCACCTACAGTCGGATATACTTTGATAACAGCTAGAAACCTATAATTAAAGCAAATACTACAAAGCTAAAGTTAAGGTATCTTAGATAATGAATTATCTAAGATTTTGTAGTCATGACATGTCCATGACTTAGCTTTTGTCATCAACTAATATTGGCAACAATACTAACTATTAAAGATGAACAATGGAATAAAGTATGGTCAACTACATAGAAAACACCATGCAGTATATCAAAGGTCTGTAGCAGAGTGTTAGAAGGACCATACATATGTCCACTGTTTATAGCAGTGTCTTTTGAAGGTTAATTGGCTTCGGAAGAACAAGTTCTTTCGATGCCACTTATACTTCAGAAGAGGTTGCTTCTTTCGAGGCTTGGGGACTTCTACTTCGAAAGTCATTGTCTTGGAATCTTCTAGGCCTTGAACATTGGAAGAGAAGACTTTGTATTTGTAAGTTGAAGTTTTCTTTCAGAAGTTGATCTTGAACTTTGTTTTCGGAAGAACTCCATTTGGCTTTGGAAGTTCCACACTTAGCTTCGGAAGTCCTTTATTAGTTGCACCCATATTGTCTAAGTGTTTGGTTTTGTTTGCACTAGCCTTTCTAGATCCAACAAACTCCCCCTAGGCTGATGCTACAAAAATCTCACTTATTCCTGCTTCTCAAAACCTTCAGCACCAGGGACAAAAGATTTTTATCCATTTCTTTGTTCTTTCCTGAAGTTGTGCTAAGAAGTTTTTACAAGTCATTAGTGGACAGGAGATCCAGTCTATCACTTTGAATGACTTGCACCCTTTGTTACATCCCCCTAAAGAGGGTTAGTTGATGAGAGTTATAGTCATACTCCCATCAAACTTTGGATTCAAGGTTAGGACCTTAAACCATTTGAAGAAAGGCTTTGCCTTTGGTTGCTGATCCTTACCTTTCCTCCTTCTCTCTCAGTTTCAGCTCCTCTTCATTCTTGGTCCTTGTAGTCAACTCGACAAGATGAAGACTGCTTAGATGATTTTTGATGTGAGAAGTTATCTAGGAGTTGGAGGGGTTGGAGAATGGCTTCTCTACTAACTAAGTAATATCAAATCTACTTAAGTGTAGTAGAGATGAGGCATTGAGCTTGTTTATCTCGCCATTCTCTCTTTCAATAACAAGTTGTGAGAAGAGTCTTTGAACCTCCACTATATGATCTTCTTTCTTGGCATAAGGGGATTACTTGGTACTCTATCCCCTTTCTTGGAATCCAGTAGAGTCACAAACCTTTTTCTTAGCTTCTTCTCTTCATCATTTAGGGAATCCGAGTTAAGGCTAAGGAGTTTAGCAGCTTGGTCCATTGTTCCTCTAAGCAGATCAAGGAATTGATCTCTTCTGAGGGAACATGAGAAGCCATCAACATAAGTCAATTTGACAGACTCCTCCTCACAAGAGATGTCACTCAAAGTTGTACACTTGATGAGCTTTATCTTTATCTCCTTAAAATCCTCTACGGACAGATGTTTGGAAGGCTGAGGGGATGGTTTGAGTGGTTGTTGGGTAGGTAGTGGTGTTTGGGTTCTGGGAAGTGTTTTGGGTTTAAGGATGGGTAGTTGAGGTTGTTTTGGTGACAGAGCAGGTATAAAGGATGGTGTAGGTTTAGGGGTGTATGGTTCAGAGATGGGCTCAGTTTTAATGGGAAATGGGAAAGGGGTTGGTTCAGGTTGTCGTTGGAGTTGAGGTGTTGGTTTGAAGGTCATCCCATGTCCCCTTCTATACATCTCCTTCCTTTTCCCTAAGTGAATGTCAGCCTTGATGTCACTGATATGTCGTTGTAAGGTCTTCTCAGACATGGGACCCACCGACCTGCCAGAGAAGCCATGAGCCGGAGATAGTCTTTCATTCAGACTTTATCACCTATCTTTGTTGGACCAAAAGAACCAATGAGCCGAATCAGAAAAACCTTAAGTCCCACAGACATCACAACAACTGCTGAAGTCCACAACAGCTGAAGACAAAGTCTGAACACAAGTGCTGAAGACAAAGTCTGAAGACACAAGTGCTGAAGACAAAGTCTGAAGACACAAGTGCTGAAGACAAAGTCTGAACACAAGTACTGAAGACAAAGTCTGAAGACACAAGTGCTAAAGACAAAGTTTGAACACAAGTACTGAAGACAAAGTCTGAAGACACAAGTGCTGAAGACAAAGTCTGAAGACACAAGTGCTGAAGACCAAGTATCAGACGTTGTCACAACAGCTGAAGAGGTCTTCTTCAGTAGTTGTGACGGTTTTCTTTCAGTAGTTTTATGTTTTTGTTTTCAGTAGTTTTGTAAAACGACTGAAGAACTTGTTCTTCAGTCGTTGTAGTTTCAGTAGTTTCGTATCAGTAGTTTTATATTTTATACTTAGCACTCTGATATGTTCTCAGTAGTTGTGAACATTTCAGTAGTTTGTTAAGTTTTAGTTATTTTTGTAACAAATCTGCCAGATGTCACTATCCCGTGATATCAGCAGTGATTGCACTCTATATAAGGAGTGTCAACCCAATTGTAATATGTGAATGATTGAGCAGAAACATGTGATATTATTGAAACATTCCTTTTCACAGAAATATATTCTCTCTTTACAACCGTATTTGTTCTTAATGCATACGTATATCAAATTCTTGCTATAATTTGTCTAATTCTTGTTCTATTCCGCTGCGTTACACTCTAATCCATCAAACTTGAGATCTCTGATCCTGTCAAATGGTATCGGAGCAAGGTTAATCATTGATCGATCTAATAATTGATCATTGAAACTGCTATCCAAGATCCAAGTTTGATTGAATTAGCATTTTTGCAAGAAACGGTTATAGAGATTGAATTTTCTGTGTTTTTGGTCATTCATCCTGAGATTTATTCTTGGTCTTCATTGAGTCTGTTGTGGTCTGGTAAAATCTTTTAAAAAGCTTGAATTAAATTGTATTTGGACCTAAAATGACTACTCCTTCCAATGATCCTCACAATACTGGTTCCTCAACCAAGCCTCCGATGCTGGTTAGGAATGAGTATAACATATGGTAACAACGAATGCTCCATCACCTATCTGTTAACAGCTCAGGTTGTTGGACATCAGTGGTACCGGTCGACACAAGCCTATGGAATAACCCGAAAACAAATCAAATGGTTCCGAAGAGGAGGGAGCAATACTCAGATGAGGATAAGAAATTGTTTGAGATTTATGCAAAAGCCCATGGAATTCTGGCCATGGCTCTGCCCAATGAAATCTATTCTGGGCTAATGCATTATGAAACTGCCCATGACCTCTGGAATGCCTTGAAAGAACAATTGGAGGAACAGATGAGGTCTTGGCAAATAATAGAGAAATCCTTGCCCAACAATATGAGACATTCTCTCATAGGAAGGGTGAGACACTGACTCAACAGTTTGAGTGGTTCTCTTGTTTGATCTCTAATTAAAAATGGTCAAACATGAGTACACAAATAGCCAGATGAATAACAGATTTCTCAGATCACTGACTGAGAGATGGGACACATATACTATTGTCCTACGCTCCAGTGCAAATTTGGACAAACTATCTCTCACCCAACTCTATGGGAAATTGCTTACATTTGAGAGAGAGATAGAACAAAAGTGAAAACTGTCATCATCTGGAAAGCTCACTAATGATTTTGTACCAGGAAACACTGCCTTGGTAAGTCATGAGCCAGAGTATGCTGGATCAGAATGCCACTATGATGAGCATATTGATTTCACCTCAAACAATTCTAATCATGCCTTTGTGAGTGTTGATTGTCATCCTGGTAATAATAGTGACAATCTATGCTTTATCATGGATGATTTGAAGGGCATTGCTGATGATGATCTAGAAGAGATGGATATTTTGAGCCAAATGGCCTTGATCAATATCAGATCTCAGAAATTCTACAAGAGAACTGGTAGGAAATTTCCTGGACTCTCTGACAAAACCAAAGTCGGTTTTGACAAGAGCAATTTGAAGTGTCACAAATGCTACAGGCTTGGACACTTTGCAAGAGCGTGTAGATCAACTGGACCTAACTCTTCTGCACCCTTTTTGACTTTTCAAAATAACATTCACAATCAAAAGGGCAACATTCTGCCGGTTCTAGTCATTCATCACACCCTCATTCTCCTACATATTTTGTTCCTCAGGGTCAAATGCCATATCCTTATCCCTACTATTATATGCCACAGTCAAATCAAGTTCAAGCTCCTATAGTACCACAACCTTATGCACTACCAAAACCTCAACCATCTTCATCTCAATCACAACCTCATCACAGCTTCTTCACACCTGGAGTCGTTGACTGGAGTAGCTTACCTGATAACTTGTCTGGTCACACTGAGCAATACTATGCTGGTGCTAGTCAACATGGTGGTGAACATCCTTTTGGAAATCTTGCTCTCATGGCCCTGGAGTCTACTGAGGGTTCCTGTTCAAATGCATCATCTTCACAGGTAACTCAGGTATCTTCAGAGGCTAAAGCCAAGTTATGTTCTGAATCATGCATAGCTGTCTTTGTCTCTATTAGAGAGGCAAATGTAGCATTAATAAATCAAAAACTTGAGCTTGAGAAAATCATTTTCAAAAGAAAAGTTGAGTATGAGTCTGCTCTTAACAGTAAAAGTGATGAGATTTATAAGCTTAAATGCCAATTAAATGATGAAAAGGCCAAGCTAGAGGTTATTCTGGAAGACCACAGGAGTCTCAAAGAAAAACTTGCTGTGACCCAAGTTGAGTGTGAACGCTGGGTCTCATCATGCAAAGGATTTGAAATGCTTCTTAGCAAGCAAACTGCTTCAAATGTGAAGTTTGGTATTGGTTACAACCATACTGCTCCACCAACAGACTTTACTCCTAACTCCATAGTTAAGTCTGAAAGTGGAAGCAATCTCCAACCCTATTATCGTGTGAGTCATTCTCCAATGATAATCTAAGATCAGAGAATGAAACCAGTGTTAAGATCTCAACAAATAAATTGACTGATGGTCTAACTACTAAGACTCATATAAATCTGAGTACTTCAGATGTTGTTCCTCAATGTACCTCAAGTACTGAAAGAGACCAACATCTGAAAAGCATTTCAAATCAGTTGAAATACAAGGACTATCACACTGCTAAGGAATCCATCAAACAGTCTATTAGGACGGATGGAAAACAGTTGAATTACCAGTCTTCAGCTGTTACAAATCCTTTAGTACCTAGTACTGATAGGAGGAAAGTACTGAAGATCACACCTTCAGTAGTTTCCACTTCAGCAGTAAAGATGTCCAAGATAAAGAATAAACCATGTGAAATTTGTGGTAAATTCAATCATCTATCTGATGAATGTTGGTACAAAAAGGGTTTAAAGCTCCAAAAGGATGAGCTCATTAAACTAGAAATAAATAAAATGAAAACTGAGTTTGAGACCAAGTTTGTACCACAATCATCTCAACCTGATAAACCTAAGGCCTTACCCAAATCCACTAAGAAGGATGTGGTTTATCAGAAGACAGCTGATAGTGTTCCTCATGATAAACATAAGACTAAGTCTGTGAAGTTTAAGAAGGAGGAAATGGTGGGTCACAGGAACTCATCAAAAACAAGCTCTGGAGTGTCAAATGAACTGAAAGCTCGAGCTTCAAATCAGACACAGCTTGTTATGATGGTTCAGCATCTGTTGGGGAGAGTTAACCAACTTGAAACCCATGTGGTCAAACCACTGGAGAGGAATTCCAGGCCCATATCCATTTCAGCACCATCTCCATCTTCATCAGCTGTTAATCATAAGAAACCAGCTATGGTTAAATCTGTTGATAAAGTAAGTCCCAAAACCAAAAATGTTTGGGTCTCCAAAGCTAACTAGTTTCTTATGATTGTGCAGGGTTCTTCAGCATGCCAAAGAAGCATCTGGTATGTGGACAGTGGAGGATCCATGCACATGACTGGGAGCAGCTCTCTTCTTCACGATTACTCTCAGGGAAAGAAGGGATTTGTCTCATTTGGAAATGATGCTAAAGGTTACATCATTGGAAAGGGATTTGTGTCTAATGGAGATATTAAATTTGATGATGTCAACCATGTGGAGAATCTCAAATACAATCTGTTGAGTGTCAGTCAGATGTGTGACAAAGGCACGCTGCTCTTTTCACAAGCCAGAACTATAGGATTCTGTCTTCCAAGGTTCTGAGCCTGATTGACAATGTACCGGATGATAATACTCTCCTGAAGGCTAACAGGATAGGAAGAGTATATGCCTTGGATCTGTCAAAGAAAATTTGATTTGAGAGGCCATCCATGCTTGTTCTCCAAGGCCTCTCTCCAAGAATCTAAACTGTGGCATAGAAGGCTGGGTCATGTAAATTTCAAAAACATGAATCAGCTGATCCACAAGAGTTTAGTGAGAGGTCTTCCAATAAAGGAGTTCAATTGTGATGAAATCTGCACTGCATGCTTAAAAGGGAAACAACATAAAGTTTCATTCCCAACCATAGAAGAGTCCAAGTCTAATGCCTGCTTACAACTACTGCACATGGATCTTTTTGGTCCTGTGAAGGTAATGAGTATGGCAAAGAAGAAATACTGTCTGGTAATTGTGGATGATTACTCTAGATATGTATGGACATTCTTCTTGCATTCAAAGGATGAGGCTGCTCAGTCCATTATGAACTTTGTGTTACACGTTGAGAAGCAGTATTCCCTACAAGTTAAGTGTGTGAGGAGTGACAATGGTACTGAATTCAGAAACCACATTCTTGATGAGTTTTACTTGTCAAAGGGAATCAAGAGGCAGTATAGCATCCCAAGGACTCCAGAGCAAAATGGAGTAGTGGAGAGAAAGAACAGGACCCTCATTGAAGCTGCAAGGTCCATGTTGGCTGATTCTGGTCTGCCACTGACCTTTTGGGCTGAAGCTGTCAATACAGCCTGCTATGTACAGAATAGAGCCTTAGTAAATCAGAGGTTGATGAAAACTCCTTATGAAGTTTTACATCATTTAGCCCCTTTGATTTCATTCTTTAGAGCATTTGGGTGTCCCTGTTACATTCTCAACACAAAGGATCAACTCCAAAAGTTTGATTCTAAGGTGGATGCAGGGTATTTTGTTGGGTATTCATCCACTTGCAAGGCTTATAGAGTATTCAACTGTCGGACAAAGATAGTTGAAGAAACCTTGCATGTGAAGTTCAATGAATCCCCTAAGGATACAATTCCACAAAACCCTGTGGAGTTGTTTGATCTGGACATTCTGCAATATGTTCCTTATCAACCACCTGCTGTTGCAGATCATATGAAACCATCATCTTCTGTAGCTAGTCATCCATCTGGTGTTACTGATGATGATGATGATATCAGTAATCACCTTTTCAAGTTTAGTGATCGACTGCCTGATTCAGCTAGACCTGATGTTCTGTAGCTTCAGTAGCACAATCCACAACAAATGCTGATGAGATTTCTACAACTTCAACTTCCTTTGAATTACCATCTACTGATTGGTTTCAAGGAAATGCTTCACCATCACCATCTGTTGCTGCTGAGCCTGCTACAAACACTTGCACAGATCTTATTGTGTACCAAGATCTGAAGAATCACCCTATGTCTCAAATCATTGGTGATATCAATGCTGGCGTTTCAACAAGAAGTCAATTGTCTATTTCTGCTTCTATGCTCTCTTCATTAGTCAGCAAGTGCCAAAGAACTATCACATTGCTTTAAGGGACAATGGATGGGTTGAAGCCATGCAGCTTGAGCTTCTTCAGTTCAAGAAACAGCAAGTGTGGGAACTGGTTCCTCTACCTCCAGGTAAGTGTGCAATAGGCACTAAATGGGTGTTTAGGAACAAAACTGATGAAAATGGGCTTATTGTTAAGAACAAGGCCAGACTGGTTGTACAGGGGTTTTCACAAGAGGAAGGTATTGATTATAATGAAACCTTTGCCCCTGTAGCCAGACTGGAAGCAATTCGATTGTTTTTAGCTTATGCTGCTTATCACAACCTTAAAGTTTTTCAAATGGATGTCAAAAGTGCATTTTTGTATGGGAAAATTAAAGAAGAGGTTTATGTATGTCAACCTCCAGGTTTTGAGGATAATAAACATCCTAATTGGGTGTATAAGCTTGATAAGGCTCTCTATGGGTTGAAACAAGCTCCTAGAGCCTGGTATGAGACATTATGAAACTTTCTTCTAGAAAATAATTTCACTAGAGGCTCCATAGATAAGACTTTATTCATTAAGAAAGCTGGGTAACATAATCTACCTGTTCAAATTTATGTAGATGATATTATTTTTGCATCCTCTGATCCCAGTTGTGTGATGCCTTTACAAAGTTGATGAAACAGAAGTTTGAAATGAGTGCCATGGGAGAATTATAGTTCTTTTTGGGTTTGCAAATCAAACAAAAGGCTGATGGAATTTTCATTCATCAGTCCAAATACACAAAAGATCTTTTGGAAAAGTTTGATTTACAAAAGTGTAAGCCTTTTTCTCTTCAGTAGTTTCCCAACTACTGTTTCCTTCTAAACAACTGAAGCAATACCATGTCTTCAGTAGTTTCACAACTACTGATGACTAACACCAAGTCTTCAGTTGTTTACAACAACTGATGGTAAAACCAAGTCTTCAGTAGTTTCACGACTACTGATGACTAATACCAAGTCAGTTGTTTCACCACCTGAAGTCAAAACTGTCTTCAGTAGTTTTATAACTACTGATGACTAAATCTTTAGTAGTTTTATACCTGCTGATGACTAAATCTTCAGTAGTTTTATAACTACTGATGACTAAATCAGAGACTTCAGCTGTTTCAACGTCTGACGGTTAAAACCAAGTCTTCAGTTGTTTTATAACAACTGCTGATCACACCAATACGATCAGTCATTTCAAACCTCTGAAAGTTAATACCACGTCATCAGTAGTTTCAACAACTGATGACTAACACCAAAACCTTCAGTCGTTTTCTAACCCTACCCTTTAAATACCTTATCCCACCTTCAGAGTTTTTACTCTCTTCTCTCTCAAACCTAACGTTCAAAAAAAACTCTGTAACCTCTCTTCATCAATGGCGACCATGCAACTAAAACCTCGACACAACTGTGTCGCACATCTCACAAAATCGCCATACTGGACCAAGTTTCACAACACCATTGATTTAATGGTTCAGTCACCTTACAAAACGGCTTTTCTGTTAAATCCCACCATATATGCCGAATCTCTTAACCAATTCTGGACAAACGTCACTCTTGTCTCTGAGGAGAATGACACATAGTCTCTTCAATCGTTTGTCCATCATCAAAAAGTGGTCATTACTCCAGACGTTCTTCGCCAAACCCTCAATCTGGATGATGCCGCTTTCCCAACTGGTTATCCAAAGGGCACAATTGATCAATCATTTGCCCAGCATGGATACTAGGGTAACCTGAGTGCATCTACCATATTGAAGAAACATTTCCAGGATGCCGAACGTCTCATCTTTCACCTGGTAAATGTCTGCCTTGCCCCAAGACTTCATCATGGGATCAAATGTCCACAAGGTGGCAACAGGTAATGTACTCCATCCTTGAGCAACAACCTTTAAACTTTTCTGAAATACTATTTTTAGAGCTCAAGGATATGGCCCAAAAACAACTCGCTAACCGTTGGATATTATATCCTCGGTTCATAATGGCCATAATTGAAAACCAGCTTCAAGCTGAGGGACTTGTTGGCCTGGGAGTCCCTGCTATGGCTGTATTGCCTGAAGTATACTCCCGGCACAACTCTGAGCAATCACTAAAACTGGCTGCCAAGCTGCGCAAACCCACGCAGCTGGAACACATAGCCACCACCTCCAAATCCAAAGTCCCCACCAAACCCACTAAAAAGAAGACAAAAAAGGCTACTCAGGGAAATGAGTCCCCTGAGGATGCCCCTGCAACACAAACGCAGGCTATATCCACTGGTTATAACCCCCTAGTGGATACAAGGACTTCACCAGCCACAGCCGCTCAGGATTCCTCTCAAAAGGAGCCTGCAACAACCAAAGAAGGGGTACCCACTAATCTGGGATCTTCCTCATTTGAGGAGATTGCCATTGAAGAGCACCATTCTCCCCAGGTGCATACTGCTTTTAACCCATCTCCCACTGCAACCGCCCCACAAAGTCCTACTCTCATTATTGCAAACATGCTGACTCAGCTGCATGCCTCTCCTCCTCCCCAACAAGCACCAACAAAGGGGAAAACCACAGCAATTGAGGAAGAGGATCAACATGCTCCTGACAGCCCATAGCACGAGGGTTTCACTGTTCTATCTCTTGGTGTGGATATGGAGACCAGAACATCTGGTGAGGCTGCCACCTCTTCTGAATCAGCACATGATCAGACTGAGGCTGGTAACATAGCTAAGACCTCACCAGAGGTAACATCTGATGAGGGACATTGTCCTGAGGCTGGAAGTCCCCAGTTCCAAGAAAAAAGGGCACATGCTAAAACTGGTATACACCTAGTGCATGTACATCCTGCTACAAGCAGGAGGTCAGGTGATTCAGCATCTGCTGATGATGACCTGGGCTTCTTTTATGATGTTCTGGCCCAGAACACAATTCTTGAGGAAGAAGTCAGTAGACTACAAAGACTACTTGACAAATTCTCTCAACAAGCAAGTCCATTTGCCACCAACACAAACCCACAGATGGCACCTTCACCTGAAGGTCTCCCACACACTCAGCCACTCAAAACTTCCGACCCACCAGCTTCTATTTTTGGCACTGCTTCTCAGGGAGAGAACCCTTTTGAGCAAACAGCTGCTATCTTTTAGCAATCCCTACCTCTCATCACCCCAATGATCATAGACATTGTGATCAAAACCATGGATGAGAGGCTTCCCTCAATCATACAACCCCTGGTGGAGGAGATTGTGAGCACAAGGCCTTCTGCTACTCAAACCCTTGCAACCAATGCAACCAAAAAGGGGGAGAGTCAGTCAGTGAAAGCAAAGAGGAAGAGCATAGAGGGGAAGAAAGATAAGGAGACTGAGAAGGAAGAGGAGTTGTGAAGGGAGCTGACATTGATCAAGTGGGTGAAAGTCACAAAGACTTTCATGTCACATATAAGAAGAGGAAGGTTGAAGGAAAAGAAAAAGAACTCAAACTCGATGAGATGATCAAAATGGCGGATGCTACACACAGTAAATCAATGGACTCCATTATTGATCAACTGTATAGACAGGGGTTCGATACTGCACAGCTTGACTCAGAGATTAGGAGACTTGAAGTTGAAGAAATTAACTCAAGATGGGCAAGTTATGATGCATAGGAAAGAGAAAGACTAGAGATCATGATCAGATTCATTGCAAAATACCTTGGGAGATCATTGATTGAGATTAAGTCATGGACCAGGGACAGTATCTTGGCAATAACCACCAAGATCTGTTCGTCTGAAGCATACACTAAGGGATTGGTGATTGAAGCACTAAATAAGGCAGGTGCTGGGAACAGAAAGGAACTAGCAAAACACTCAAAAGCCTCACTCACTACAAGAATGCTAGAACAACCTGCAAAACCTCCCACTTCAAAATCACCACTACCACAACCCACTAAACCAACTCCTTTACCCTCAAAACCAACATCCGATGATGCACCCAGAAGAAGAAGAGAAGGGTGTTGAGGCTAGAAGAAGAAGAAGAAGAGGATGATGAGGAAGAAGATAGGCTGCCTCTTTCTGCAGTCCTAACTTTGCCTAAAGCCAAACCTATGCCATCACTCCCACCTCACAGATGGAAGTTGTGAGAGTAAAGATAGAAGAAGAACAACAGCAAAAGCTTCATGATGATGAGATGCTGAAAAGCATAGACAAAACTTATGCTGCTTCTTCCTCAATAATCAGCATGAAGAAAGAAGCTCTGAGATTGTACACCCTTGCTAACACATTTCAATATCAAAAGGAAAAGGTGAGAATATGGCCTGATCCTAGGGTGGCTCACAGAATTGTGAAGAAAGACATTCCTTCGAGATACAAGGACCAAGTAAAAAGGATCGTAGATGAAGAGATCACAGTGGTCCTTGTAGTATCACCCTGGGAAATTGTTGAAGATTTCAAGAAGGTCTATGAAACTAAACAGCCACCCCAAAAGATGTTAGAGAACAGAGTGATTAAAAAGGGGTTAGTCTACAAGAGGCTTGAGAACTTCAAACAAAATGAGCTCAGTCTGTTACTTGAAGGGACTCACCCAGATGAGTTTGCATACAGACAGATCACAACAGTTGAGCTCAAAAATGGCAAACAGGCTAAGTACATTTCAGAGCTGTATGGGCGTGAAGGATTGTTGGATGGTGGAGCTGAAAATCTTACCATGGAAGAACAAATTATGTTTCTCAGAGCATACACCAGAGAATCCTACAGGCTTATACATGGGAAGTAGATTTCATGGATAGGACCACAACCCTGTGTCCAGTTCCCCAAAGTCAGGGCTCCTATCCATACTATGCCAACCAAATTTCAGAAATCTATTCCCAGGCCAGTGCTTAATTGGGTCATCTTCTTAGCTGATCAAGAAGGAAAAAGACCAATCTTTTTGCCAACAATAAGTGGGACCTCAATAAAGTTAAGGTTTTGGCTGCATTGGTTCAAGGGGAGTTTGTTGGACCAAAAGAACCAATGAGCCGGATCAGAAAAACCTTAAGTCCCACAAACGTCACAACAACTGCTGAAGTCCACAACAGCTGAAGACAAAGTCTGAACACATGCTGAAGACAAAGTCTGAAGACACAAGTGCTGAAGACAAAGTCTGAAGACACAAGTGCTGAAGACAAAGTCTGAACACAAGTACTGAAGACAAAGTCTGAAGACACAAGTGCTGAAGACAAAGTCTGAACACAAGTACTAAAGACAAAGTCTGAAGACACAAGTGCTAAAGACAAAGTCTGAAGACACAAGTGCTGAAGACCAAGTATCAGACGTTGTCACAACAGCTGAAGAGGTCTTCTTCAGTAGTTGTGACGGTTTTCTTTCAGTAGTTTTATGTTTTTGTTTTCAGTAGTTTTGTAAAACGACTGAAGAACTTGTTCTTCAGTCGTTGTAGTTTCAGTAGTTTCGTATCAGTAGTTTTATGTTTTATACTTAGCACTCTGATATGTTCTCAGTAGTTGTGAACATTTCAGTAGTTTGTTAAGTTTTAGTTATTTTTGTAACAAATCTGCCAGATGTCACTATCCCGTGATATCAGCAGTGATTGCACTCTATATAAGGAGTGTCAACCAATTGTAATCTGTGAATGATTGAGCAGAAACATGTGATATTATTGAAACATTCCTTTTCACAGAAATATATTCTCTCTTTACAACCGTATTTGTTCTTAATGCATACGTATATCAAATTCTTGCTATAATTTGTCTAATTCTTGTTCTATTCCGCTGCGTTACACTATAATCCATCAAACTTGAGATCTCTGATCCTGTCAAACTATCTTCATGACAACAGCGAGTCCTGCTTCTTCTTCCTTCATCTTTTTTACCCCTAGTTTCTCCTTTGCAGCTTTCTTTCTCTCCTTCTCCATTTGATCTTGCTTTTTGTTGAAGAGCCATATGATCGTATCATTATTATGTGGAGACAATTCTTATTGAGAGAAACCCCTGGAGGTCAGGAGTGTTATCCTTTCCCTCTTTAGCTACAAGTCAGCCTCTCTTTCCTTCTTCTCCCTCTCTTCCTCTAAGGCCAACCTTGCTGCTTCTTCTCTTTGTTCAATTTGCAGCAGGGTTGCCTTCTCAAACTCAATCAGCTCCTCTAATGGTAGCAGGAGCACTTCTTCATTGACAACTCCAAGCTTGACAAGCCTGTAAATGATTTCCACCCTTTCTACGATTGTTGATAGCCTCCTAGTTAGCTGTAGTTGCTTGCAACTAACAACTTCCTAGTTGGGAGTCTACCTTTCCTCTTAAGCTTCTGTAACCTTTCTTCCTCCTAAAGCTCTTCCGTAGTCATCTTCTATTGGATCAAGAAGAAGGCTGGTGCAACCAAAACCAATCACTTAGACAAATTTTGGTGCTACTTACAAAGGCTTCCGAAGCCAAGTGTGGAACTTCCGAAGGAAGTAGAGTTCTTCCGAAGACAAAGTAAAAGATCAAATTCCAAAGAAAAACTTACTTCTGAAGTCAAAGTACTTACTTCCGAAGATCAAGTCTAAGAAGAAACGATCAGAAGACAACTTCCGAAGTATGAAGAAAAGAAGAAGTAGTCTCTTCCGAAGTATAAGTGGCTTCAGAAGTACTTGTTCTTCCAAAGCCATTTAACCTTCGGAAGACACTGCTATGAACCAGTGGACATAAGTATGGTCTCTGACACTCTGCTACAGACCTCTGATACTACGTGGCGTTTTCTCAAAGGACCATGTAGTTGACCATACTTTATTCCACTGTTCACCTTTTTATGTTAGTACAAGTTACCAACTTTAGCTGGTGATAAAAGGTAAGTCAGGGACATGTCCTAACTACCATATCTTAGATAAGACTTTATCTAAGATACCTTAAACTATAGCTTTGTAGTATTTTCTTTATTTAGAGCATTCCAGCTGGTATCAAAGTATATCCGGCTATAGGTAGTATTATATATAGTTTCTCATTGTAACTCACAAGAGCATGCTTGTAAGAGTCTTTTAATACTTTGAGTTGAGAAGCAATATATGCAAGTACCTTGAAAATTACTTCTTGTGTTTATTACTACTTATTATATTGTTATCAACTCTTAGAGACTTTGCTTTCATCCGAGTGTAGTTCAAGGGAGTTTGAGAGAAAAACCAAGGGTTAAGTGACATTAACCGATACTGCAATTGGTATCAGAGCTTTTTAGGATCTTGATTGTGAGATCTTACCATCCAAATCAACCTGTTTTTCACTCCTCCTTACAACTCACTCAAAAATGCCCTCAACAAGTCTGAAGTAGAGATGGGAACTATGACTAAAGCTCCCATCATTACTCCTGAAAACTTCAGGTCTTGGAGTAGACGTATAGAAGGCTTCATTAGGTATCAAGATAGCAAAATGTGGTATTCCGTTGTCAATCAGCCGTATAAACCCAAGGTGGCAGCACTTGGTGGAACGGTGCCATGATAGAGAAAGCAGTTGAAGACTATTCTGATGAGGACCGGAAGAAGATGGACGTTAACAGCAATGCAATGACTATTCTTATGACTGTAATACCCAACTCCATCATGGTGGGGTTTGAGCATTGTATGTCTACCAAAGAACTGTTTGATGCACTTGCTCAAATGTATTCAAGCTCCAATAACTCCAAGAAGGACTCGCTGAAGAAGCAGTTCGAGAACTTCACCTATATTGCTGGAGAGACTCTCAACCAGTAGTATTTTAGGTACATGGATCTTATTTCCTCTCTTTAGTATGTGGGAATCACTCCTAAACTTAGAGACCTCACAAGAAAGTTCATGAGTGCTCTTCCAAACGAGTTGATATTCTATTGTGTCTCTATCAAGAGGACAGAGAACCTGAACACTCCCACCATTACCAAACTCTATGGCATCCTTGATGGATACCGTCTGGAGATGGAGAGCAAGAGGGGCGATCAGACAAGCAAACCCCTGAGTCTTCCTGCTAGCAACGCTTTGATGGTTGCTGAAGGCTCAAGATCCACACAACCTCAGCAATACATGACATACAACCAGCAGCCATCCTGCTCATCTGGACCTTACATAACTTCTTTTGAGACTCCAAGGTCTTAACAGGCTCAGCATAGTTCCTTTTAGTACAACTGTGCCTTTATCTCAGGAAGTGGACACTCTAGTGACTTTCAAAACTGCTTTGATGATCTAGAGTGCTTCAATCCAGATGATGTGGAGTATGTGGACATTGTCTAACATATGGCTCTTTTAGCCTACACAGTGAAGAATTTCTTCAAGAGAACTGGAAGGCAGTATCCCTAGAACCCAACCAACAGCAAATTCCAGTTTGACAAAACCAAGGCCAAATGTTACGACTGTAACCAACTTGATCATTTTGCAAGGGAATGCAAGGCTCCCAAATCAAATCCAGGAACCCACAGGCCTCCACACATCCCTCTACATCAAAGCCCGCTGGAAAGTCAACTGAAACAGCTGCAATGTCTCAAGAAGTTGACTGGATCTTTATGGTACAGGATGTGACTCCTACTCAAGCACTAATGGCTAGAACAGATGATAACAAGGTATATGAACATCTCTGTACTCCTGCATGTATTGCTAAGGTTAAACTGTATCAGAACTACAATATGGAAATTAAATATGATATTGAGTCTTTAAATATTTTGAAATTTGATTTTAAAAAGCTGAATCTGACTACCAAAGAAAAATTGAAGAGTTAAAGAAAACTGTTTCCCTATTAAAACATGAACACATAAATTACAAGACTCAAATAAAGGATTTAATATCCAAATTGTCCGAGGCTCAAGCCCAGCTTGTCACTGGTGAGGCTCAAGCCAGGAAGTATGCTATTTCTGAGCAGAACTTCCAAGCTATTATTGCATTATCCTCCCACTCCAAAATTTGTTATCAAAAGGAGGGTGGGGACCAATGAAATTGCTTCACATATTCTTATGAGTCCATAAGACAACCTAGATGTGGTACTGAAGAGCAAGAGGTCTATCTGCTAACCCATCTTCATATGAGTTGAAGAATGATGCAATAATAGAGGCCAACATAGGGAAGGAACAGGTAAATCAACCCACCTCTCCTTGTGAAGATTAAATCCTAACCACCAAAGCCAAAAGAAGCAGAGCTAAAGCTGCAAGAAGAACTAATAAGAAAGTGGCTAAGTCTAAGCTGATGATTGACCCAAAACAAAAAGGTGTATTCATCTCAACTGGATTCCAAGTGGTAGGTACTTCTGATTCAAGAAAGAAGTGTAGTACCAACACTCCTGTCCTACCAAAGGATCAGAAGTTAAGGTAAAGGTTGCTGATAAAAATAAAAAGCACAAGAAACAGCAATCCTCATATTCCCAAAAGACTAACATTGCATGCATAATGTGTGGTCTGCAAAACCACATGGCTAAAGATTGTTACTACAATCCTGCTAGCACACACTATGCAAATAATGTTAGAAAAGAAGGAGTCAGGAAAGGTTTCTCATTTGGACCTTACCAAGTCCAAGTGATGAAAAAGGGAAAGCTAGTTTCCGAAGCTAGGTTACTTTCGGAAGAAAATCCTTCTTCCGAAGGGAAAATGGCTTCGGAAGCTAAAGCTGTTAAAATTCTGAAGAACAAGAACGTTCCCTTGAAACCATCCCAAAAGAAGACTGCTTCGGAAGAAAAGGTGATGAAGATTTCTTCCGAAAAGAAAGAAGCTTCAGAAGAATACTATGCTACAAAAGCTTCAACAAGCACATCTTTCATGATCAACCAAAGGATGGATTGGAAGATCAAGAAAGATGCTGCAGCCCAAACCTCTTCTTCAAAGACATCCATGAACCCCCATGCTTAACCTTTGGTTCAATTATGTCACTATCATTGGAAGAACCCAAGGCCAATAAGGCTTGGGTTTCCAATCAAAACTAATCATCTCATCTTATGTGCAAGGACATCCATATGACAAAAATAACAACATTTGGATTATGGACAGTGGATGCTCCAGGCACATGACAGGGAACAGATCTCTCCTTCAACAATTTCAACATTACGATGGAGGTCCTGTCCAGTTTGGAGGTGAGGCCGGAGGATATAAATCTAGCAGAGGGAGTATATCCAATGGAAAGTTAAAGGTTTACAAAATCCACTTTGTTAAACAACCTGAACACAATCTATTAAGTGTTTCTCAGTTTTGTGATCAAAAACATCAAATGCTCTTCACAGAACATGAGTGCATTATCCTCAAACCTGGGATGACAATTCCTCCAGAATTGGTGCTTGTTAGATCTCCTAGAAAAGGGGATATGTACAAGCTAGATATGAACAATGCTTCCCCAATGGGTGAAGTATCATGCTTTCTTTCCAAAGCTGATAGTGATGAGTCAACACTTTGGTATAAACGTATGTGTCATGTAAATTTTAAGACAATGAACAAATTGGCTAAAAATAACTTGGTACATGGTTTGCCTAAAAAGGAATTTTTCTACAAAGATAACTATGTTGCATGCCTGAAAGGGAAGCAACACAGGGCATCTCATAAATCCAAAAATGTTAAATCCATTGTTACTCCATTACACTTATTGCACATGGATCTTTTTAGTCCCATAAGTATAATGAGCATTGGAAGGAAATCATACTGCCTTGTGATAGTTGATGATTTTACAAGATTTACATGGGTATTCTTTTTAAGAACTAAAGATAAAACAACTGAAACATTAAAGTCCTTTATTCTTAAAATAGAAAATCAAATTGATAACAAGGTTAATATTATCAGAAGTGATCAAGGGACTGAGTTTAAGAACTTCGTTCTTGACTCATTCTGTAACTCAAAAGGGATTGCCAGACAATACAGTGCTCCCAGAACTCCTAAAAAATGATGTTGCTGAGAGGAGGAACATGACACTTATTGAGGCTGCTCGAACTATGTTAGCTGATTCCAGACTACCTGTAATATTCTGGGCAGAGGCAGTCAACACTGCATGCTATGTTCAAAACAAAGTTCTTGTAGTTAAGCCACATGAAAAAACCCCTTATGAGCTATGGAACAAGAGGCCACCGTTCATTGGCTTTCTAAGGTCCTTTGGCAACAGGTGTACCATACTTAACACAAAAGAATTTGCTGAAAAGTCAGATGATGCTATCTTTGTTGGATACTCTTCCAGCTCTAAAGCTTATAGAGTATACAACATCAAGAATCAACATTTTAAGGAGTCATCCAATATAGTTGTTAATGAGTACACTTCTTGTGTTAGGGGGAATGGACCTAATCATATCTTTGATTTAGAATTGTTTCCAAACTATTCTAAACCATCTTGTGAGAATGTTTTAGCTAAAATAGGTACTCAAGGAAATTCTAAAGATAATCAATTGTTTGAGTTACCCAGACCTATTTCAAGTTCTCCAAGAGCTACAACAAACCAAGCTTCCACTATTGGTAGATCTGACAGTGTAACCATCTCAAGAGGTAGTGGAGCTTCAACCAGTAACTCACTTGTTGATCCTGATAGTTCATCAGGTGAGCTGTACAACACCAAGCTGATGAAAGTAGCATCTTAAAAGAACAGGAAACTGTTAATGCTGCTTCACAGCCAATAATTGATGATGTTTTTTATTCATTCTATCAGTCCTCACTGAATGAGTTAGAAACAACAGTTGGACAAAGTATTCTAGTAGCAGAATATGTCCAATCTGGATCTATCTTTACAATGGGAAGTGATTCCTCATCTAAGGATTCATAACACTCATCCAACTGAGAACATCATAGGGGATGTCTCTGAAGATGTGAGAACAAGAGGACAGACTCATCATGGGAATGTCTGCTTGTACTCATGCTTCTTATCCAGATAGAACCCAAGAAGGTGGAAGATGCCTTGAAAGATAGTAGCTAGGTTGAAATGATGCAAGAGGAGTTGCTTCAATTCAAGAGACAAAAGGTTTGGAACCTCTATTTGCTACCATCTGGTCAAGTACCTATAGGCACTAAATGGGTTTTCAGGAACAAGAGAGATGACAGAGGCTTGATTATCAAGAACAAGGCAAGAATGGTAGTTCAAGGATACACTCAAGAGGAAGGAATTGATTTATACTAATGTCTTTGCACCTGTTGCAAGACTTGAGTCTGTTAGGATCTTCTTTGCTTATGTTGCATCCAAGAATTTTACTATCTACCAACTTGATGTCAAGTGTGCCTTTCTATATGGGGATATAGATAGGGAAGTCTACGTGTGCCAACCTCTAGGATTTGAAGACCCACAACATCCCAACTATGTGTGCAAATTGGATAAAGCTCTATATGGGCTGCACCAAGCACCTAGGCTGTGGTATGAGACTGTATCTCAATTTCTTCTGAAGAATGGTTACACTAGAGGTACCATTGACCAGACTCTCTTCATAAGGAAGTCTGGAAAGGATATTTTGCTTGTTCAAGTCTATATTGATGACATCGTTTTTGGTTCTTTAAACGACCAATGTGCAAAGAATTTGAAATCATTATGAAGAAGAAGTTTGAGATGAGTCCATGGGAAAAATGGATTTTTTCCTTGGAATTTAGGTGAAGCAATTGAAGGAAGGGTTCTTCATCAATCAATCTAAGCATGTCAATGACATCTTAGAAAGATTTGAAATGAAAGATTGTAAGCCAGCCAAGACACCCATAACCAAAAACCATAATCTTTGTCCTAACCTTGAGGGGGAGGATACTGATCAACATCAGTATAGGATGATTATTGGTTCTTTGATGTATCTCACAGCCAGTAGACCTGATATCATGTTTGCAACTTGCATTTGTGGAAGATATCAGGCTGCTCCAAAGGTGTCTCACCTAGCTGCTGCCAAGAGAATCCTCAAATACCTCAAAGGAGCACCTAAACTAGGTCTCTGGGAACAATGATTTTAATCTCTATGGATACTCTGACAGTGACTATGGTGGTTGTAACATTGACAAGAAATCAACATCAGGAGGATGTCAATTTCTTGGTGGAAGGATCATCTCATGGCAATGTAAAAAACAATCTCGTGTCTCTACATCAACTGCTAAAGCTGAATACATTGCTGTGGCAAGTTGCTGCGCTCAGCTGCTATGGATTCAGAATCAGATGTTAGACTATGGATTCAACTTTATGAGCAATCCTATCCATAGTGACAACAATAGTGCTATCTCCATCACTGAAAATCTGGTGAAGCACTCCAAGACAAAGCATATTGATATCAGGTATCATTTCATTAGAGATATTCATGAGAAATATCTGATTAAGCTAATCAAAGTTGATTCAAATGATTAATATGCTAACTTGTTCACCAAAGCTTTTGATGAACAGAGAGTTAAGTATCTCATAACAACTACTAGGATGATAAACATTGATTAGTATACCTCTTTTGAAAACCTTTTTGAAAATGTAATGTCTTATGTCAATGCAATCTAAGCCCTGTTACAAAAGGTCTCTCTGAAATTTTATCTAAGTATAAATTTCTTCCGAAGAGAAATTAACCCTCGGAAGAGATTTTACATATCTTCCGAAGCAAAATTTCTCCAAGGATAATTTTCTTCTTGGAAGAGATTTTAGTCTCGGAAGAAGCGATTGATTACATATCAGATCTACTTCCAAAGCTTATAAAACTCTCCATTCGGAAAGCAATCTTTACTCTCGGAAGTAACTCTTTACCTTCAGAAGTAGTAATTGCCTTCGGAAGACAAATTATCTTCGAAAATGTTTTATATTCGAAGAGAGATTTTACTGTGTAACGGAAATCTCTTGGGCCCCACACTGTAAAAAGTAAAGATTTTGTTAATGACGTCAAATTATTTAACTGAATTAAAACTTACCGCCCCTGTCACTTCATCCATTAAAACATCACATCACCTTATCCTAAACCCCTTACCGCCATTTCACCCTCTTTTAAATAATCCCGACTATTCACTTTCATCTTCTTACATAATTTTCACTATCCTAAAAGTTTCCTTCATCCCAATTCACCCAAGCTCAAACTCATTTACCTTCACTTTCCACAAATGGCACTGAACCCTCAACACAATCAAGTCGCACTTCTTGACTCTTTCAAGAGATGCAAACGTCTTTGATATCATCTCCTTCCTCACCCAATCATCCTACTACACTGCCCTGACTATTAATCCCACTGTTTACTCTAATAACATGGCTGAATTTTGGGGAAACGGTCAAGTTGAAACCCTAAATGGGGTTCGTGTAATACGATCCAGCATTTGTGGCCAAGAGTTGGTCATTACTGAACAACTCATCAGGGAGCATCTCGAGCTTCATGATGAGGGTGCACCCACAGAGTTCCCCAAAGCAGATTTAGACAGCACCTACATTCTTAGGATATGGTGGAGACATCATCAGGTCAACTGTCTACAATTCAACTTCTCTACAACTGGAAGTTCCTGCTACATATTGTTCTTCACTGCCTGTCAAATAAATCTGGGGGATGGGATCAAATTCCATACGAACTAGGGTGCCTAGTTCAGGGAATGGTTAGAGGCCTTCGATTCAACAATTCAAGATTTGTGCTGACCAATCTCATTGGAAATCTTCAAAGGGAAACATTCTTTATGTATCCTATATTTCTCCAGCACATTATCAACTGTGAGCTGGACCAGAGTCAGCTTGTCTGTGCAGCCACTTTTCCTGTCCCTCAAATGAGGCTTACTATCTTCAAAACTCTAAAGAACGTGTACACCAACTTCACTAGAAGGTCCACTTATCTACTTCTAGGTATGACTGAGCAAATAGCTCCTGGTGACATCCCTGTTGACCCCACAGGTGATGAACCCACACTAGCAACTGCCCCCACACTACCAATTTTACCTTCTCACCCCATCACCATCACTTACCAAAGACGCCCAAACGAA
Source organism: Flaveria trinervia (assembly GCA_025506515.1). NCBI lineage: Eukaryota > Viridiplantae > Streptophyta > Magnoliopsida > Asterales > Asteraceae > Flaveria > Flaveria trinervia. The sequence continues at coordinate 79,920,721 of CM046448.1, forward strand.
CCTTGTTCAATCTACTTTGATTGAACAAGCTCCTCCTGTTCAACCCAAAAGGCTAGAGTGGAACTCTAGGCTCCCACTCAGTTTGAGGTCTCACCATCCTTCACCATTGACCTCAATATAGGTCTTGAGTCTCCTCAGTCTCAAACCCATGAGCCCACTACTCAATCTAAAAGCCCTTAGGGTGAGTATTTATACTCCTCTGAGCAGTCAACAAGGGACAACCCCACCAGAGGTTCAATGCCTGTAGACATTTATCAAGGTCCTGGGTCAGTAGGTTTAACCTCCTTATCTTTCACTGACCTTCTCTTCAAAAATGATGAAGAGATTACGTCCCTCCATGGTAATGAAGTTGATCTATAACACTCTCTCAAAGATCAACAGAGCCTAGAGAGACCTCTTTTCTCTAGCCCCCATCAGCAAACCTTTACTAAGATGAGTCCCATTGATGTGGAGGAGACTCATGCAGATTCAGCTGCCACTACAGAAGGTGCCTCAATGGACCTTATGGACAGTGGTAACATCTCTAAGACTAAATCTGTTGCAACCATGCCTTTTGATGACTCTGAAAGAGACATCATTAAGCAAGGGAAACCAGGGTGCCAAGAAACCACATCTGGTGGTGAGGCTGAACATACTAGGTATGTTACCTCATCTCCCTATGATTCTTCAAAAGAAGATGAGGGAAGAATGCAACTCCTCATTCAAGACCTACTATCTAAAGTCTCAAACCGTGAATCCAAGGTTAGCATTTTATAAGAAAGGTCTACCACTTAGCAACTTGAGATTGACAATCTCAAGGCTCAACTAGCTGAGAAACAGATTAAGAGATCTATTAGGCATGTACCCGTTTAGGTCTCCTTGACCTCTTCCTCCAGCTCATCTAGCTCTCAAGATGATGTTACCAAAAAGGGGGAGAGTGTTCAGAGACAAACCTACGAGGAACCAATCTAGCTCTCAAGATGATGTTACCAAAAAGGGGGAGAGTGTTCAGAGACAAACCTACGAGGAACCACTGAGCCAAACTTCAACTCCTAAATATTCAGCTCCCATTTTCTGAGCTATCCCAAGTTGTACTACAAATTGACCCAAGGATGCTCAGAGATCTCTATAGACTCTTCTCCAAGTTTCTGTTGAGATCCTCTCTTGATCAGCCAAGTCCTGATGCAACAATGATGTACTTTAGAGTTGAAGAGTTTCAGAGGCTAAGTGCACCTCTACCACTATGGAAGAAGTAGGTCAACCTAAGGTCCAAATGGAACCTGAGATTCAATTTGAAGAGGAAATGAGGACTGATGGCCAGCAACTGAAACAATTGGGATAGAAACTGCACTCCCTCAAACTTCCAAAGCTGAAGTCAAGCCTCGGAAGAACAAGCTGAATCTTCTAAAGCTGAAATGGAAGCTGCGGAAGGACTGTTCTCAAGATCTAATCATCACAGATGCAATTCTAGAGCTGACATCTGAGATGAATAGTGAGGACTTTCTCAACCACCTTTAGCTTAGACATCCTCACTACCTCTCTTGCAATCTGAGTCCTCCTTCCAAGAACCACAAAAGTCAAGCAAATCAAAAGATGACAAAGGAAAGAAGAAAATGATAGTAGAAGAGCTTCAGGAGGAGGAAAGGATTATGAAACTCAAAAGAAAGGGAAACTTCCAACTGGGAAGCTGTTAGCTAACAGTTCCAAAGCAGCTGTAGCCAGCCAGGAGGTAGTTAACAACAAGAAGGGAGTTGAGGTCATTGATAGGCTCATCAAGCTTGGAGTCGTCAATGAAGACATACTCTTGCTACCTCTAAAAGAGTTAATAGAGCTGGAAAAGGCAACCAAACTGCAAAATGAACAACAAAAGGAAGCAGCACGGTTGACCTTAGAGGAAAAGAAAGAAAGAGAGAAGTGGGAAGGTGACATGCAACTCAGGAAGGAAAGAATAGCTTTCCTAACCTCCAGAGGTTTCACTCTTCAAGAGCTATCTCCATATAATGATGAAATGCAGGACCGGTGAAGGGAGTCACTTATAACACAACAATACAAAGAGGAGATAAACTAAAACTTAATCAAACAGTGAACTAGATTAACCACAAGTAAGACACTAAGAACACAAGTAATGTAAGAGACAGAACACAAAAGCACAAGTATATGATTTTCAAGAATGTAGTATATTGCTTTCTCTATGTTCTATTACAAGTGTTACAAAGCATATAAATAAAGTTACAAGAACATGAGATACTTTTACCACATCCTACAGTCAGCCATACTATGAGAGCCAGCTGGATACAATTGACTAGACACAACACAAAATCAATTGTAGAGTCAAAAAGGCAGATTGCCTTTTTGACTTTGTGACTATGACATGTCATAGCTCACATCCTTATCTATTACAAAAAGGATAAAGTACATGAAGTAGAAAGTTACTGACTCAAGACCTCAATGTATAGTTACCAAAAGCATGGACCTTTTCACCAACTCATGTAAGTTGGTGACTTTACAGAGATGCAGCGGAAAGGGGTCCAGCTTTATAGAAAAATACATCAGATAAAGCATGTTACTAAAAGTGTTCGGAAGAAATCTGTCTTCAAGAGTAGAGCTTCAAAAGACTTTGTCTTTAAAGCTTCAGAAGACTTCATCTTTGGCTTCAGAAGATATTGGTCTTGGCTTTGGAAGATTTCACACTTAGAATATTTTTGTTGCATGTGTGAAACTTCCGAAGCATTCTTCTTCAGTACTTGTGCAGCATGCATGTAGAAAGACTTTGGTTGCTTCAGCCTCTATGCATATTCTCTACAAACTCCCCCTAGGCTAATGCTACCAAAACTCTTGAAGACTTTAGATATCAACGGTCCTCATCAGGATGATAACCAACCCTTTCTTCATAAGATGATCAGGATCCTTCAGACTATCAAAGTATCTTGTCATGTCAAAGAGATCATGTAGAGGCAACTGAAACATGTCTTGCCAAGTGTAGACATTCTCAGTGCCACGATCTCTGATGACATGCCACCATTCTGGATTTGTAGTGTATGTCCAGGACAGGATGGGTCTTTCTGATACAAGAGGAGCTATTGGAATGGGAGATGATGGAGCATCCTCTGGCTTCACATCCTCAGGATGTTCTGACTCATCCTGAGGTTTAGAAAATGATGCAGTCTTCTTCTTCTTCTTTGGCTTTGGTTTAGAAGCCATCCTTTTCTTTCTCTTTACAACTTTTAACTGAGAAGACTGGCCTACAGTACCAGATTGATCTTCATTGTCTTTCTCAGTTGGGTCTTCTACTCTCACAGGTTCAGATTGAGAGTGAGTCTGACCTTGCTGTGGATCAGAAGATGAAGCCTGTTGAGATTTAGCAGGAGGTCCATGTTGTGATGTCTCTGGTTGTTCAACCTTACCTCCACTTCAGGTGGGGCTGGACTTGGAGGGGAATGTAAGTCAACCAGCTCTCCACTCTTGATCTTCTACTTGATCACCTTGATATGCTCATCCATAGTGGATAGAGACATGGGGCCAAGTCTCCTTCTGAAGAATCCATACAGCTTCAAGAAGCTCTTCATCCTCTGCCTGTCAGTAGATTGTTCATGCTTTTGTGGATGATGGCTCTTGACTTAGTAGCTTCTTCCCTCAGCTTTCTTTTAGTTGCCTTTCTTTCTCTGACTATCTCAAGTTAAAGTTGTTTGAGATACTCAAACTCAACATAGTCATAAGACAATGGAAGAAGTGCTTCTGCCTGATAGAGGCCTGTGGCACTCAGGTAGTTGATCATCTTGATCCTTTCTTCTTATTTATCTACCTAAGCTTCTTGTTGTACCAGATCCTCATATGCAGGGCTTTCTTGAACTGGGGAGATGGTATGCACATGCTTTACAATCTTTTCTTGCTTCTGTCTTCTTTGATTTGTACTAGATGCTCTGCATCTTCTGCCTCCTTCTTTTCCCTTGACCATTCCAGGTCAACCAGTTCATTTAACTCCTCCAAGGGAAGAGAGATGACATTGTCTATGTCATAGTTCCTTGTCTGCAGATAGCTTATCCTGAGTGCCCTTAACTCATCATTCTGAGTATCTGGTGTGGGGGCAGCCCTAATTGCAGTCTCCATGAGTCTTGTAGACCCAGAAGAGGAACTTTCTCCCCTCAGCTTCCTTTTCCTCTCTCTCTTCTCTCCTTAATCTCCTCAAAGGTCATTTTTTTTCCTTTTGTCACTTAGAGACCTTTATGACTCAAGGTGGAGAGAGCTTTGGCCTTCATTGCTTGATGCAGCTTCTAAGCTCTAGCCAGAGAGAGGTTGAGAATCAACTTCACCAGCTGGAATCTCAAAAAGGGCATTGATCTCTGCAACAGTTGTTGGTGATAAGACTAGGCTTTCAGGTTCTATCGCTGGGCCTTTAGTCAAGGTTTCCCCTATGAAGCTAATCTTAGGGTCTGCCTCAACATCTAGTTGACCGATGACATATCCTAATTCCCTCAGTCTTCTTCTAAGGCTGAACTCTGCAGTGATCCGGTCTTGGATTCTTTGGGCCAACTTGTCAGCTTGTCTTGATTGGCTTGGATTAACAATGGCATGTTGACTAAATGCAGACTGTCATAATAGTCCAGGGTCTGAAAATTGAATATCTCTTGCTGCCCTTGAACCTTTATGATGATTAGGGCTCTCCTGTTGTTGTCATATCTCCACCCAATGATGTGATTGGAAAATGGTGGAGATGACATGGCCCTTGGTATCCTTTCCTCAAACAGACTTTGTATGAAGGAGTCTATGTAGTCCATATGAATGTGAATTTGAGGAGGTTGTTGAGCATGCACAATTGCAAGTGAGTATGGTGAGTCCTCAGTGTTCATTCTCTTTGAAGAACTCCCAGGTTCTGTAGCTGTAAAGACTTTCTCCCCCTTTTTGGTAGCATCACCGACTTGCATAGGTGAGCCAGGAGTTAGGTCATTCACATTCACAGGTTCTTATGTTCCTGGCTGAGCTCTTCTAAAGGTCTCTTAGCTAGTTGTTCCTTAAGATATGAAATCTGAAGTTGCTAATCATTGACCCTGTTCTACAAGGTAGTCACTTGAGATTCAAGGTGACTAACCTTGGAGACTAAATAGGTGCATGTTTAAGACAGTTTTGCACCTTTAGTCTTAAATTCCCCTTATCTTCATCAGAAGAATCATTAGGGGATGAGATGATTGGACCAAAGTCCTCACTCTTACCACCAGCTTCAAGTTATTGGCTACTGGATTTCCTCTGCTCACTGGCAATCTCAGTTGAGATGTCAGTGGGCTGAGTTGCCATGGTTGAGGTCTTAATGACGGAATCACTTTCAAAAGTGAGAGCCTCTTCCATATGGACATCCTGAACAACTTCAGAAGTGTCCACCTCAGTATTAGGTGACTGATGTGGGCTAGAAGTAGGATACGCAGGAGCACTCATCTCTCTTTGTGTACGGACGGAGTACTAATTGATTTACGTGTATACCAACTCAAATAGTGCGGAATCCTATTTGATTGGCGATCCAATTAGTGAGAACGCATGCATAATCGATCTTAGAATGAATCTAAACGTTAAGAACGATTGCAATATGAATCTGTGCGATCTATGAACTTGGAACAGGGTCTCTCAGGTCTCTAGATGGCTAGGGTACGAGTAGGAGTCGGAATATTGAAAGTGTTATGTTTTTCCACGAATTAAGTGGTATTTATAGGTTAGGGTTAGTCAATCGTACGACTGGACCATTAGCATGGTTCAGTCGTGCGACTAAAACTTGCGACTGAGTCAATCACACGACTGAAGGTTCAGTCGTGCGACTGAGTCATCCGTATGTCTCAGTCGTGTGACTGATCCAGTCTCCTGGTTCAGTCATGCGACTGGTCCATTAGCATGAAGTATTCACGCATATGGTCCATTCGCATGAAAACTTCATACGACTAAGTTTGAATATGTTTGTCAATCATTACTTGAAAAAGATTTATTCAAACAACCACAAACCTATATAGTTGGTTCAATATGTGTTAATAAATAATAAACATCAAAAATAAACTGAAACATTAAATATTAAGATCAACAACCACACATTATGTTTCATTCAACTCATTCGTTTCATTACATTAAGGACATGACAGACATATTACATTAAGATCATAACTAGGTATATATGTATCAACAAACTCCCCCTTGGATCTAGTTCCTTCATCGTCTGGCATCCTTCATTAGCTTATCAAACTTCTTATGCCTCTCCTCGACTGTGACTCCATCATGTATTCCGAATGCAAAACAAAGTCTTATCACGTTCTGAAACTGGAAGGCCTGTACCATATCTTGCGTATCATAGAATAATGGCCACCTGTATAAAGTATAAACATTGCTAGCTCACATGTTAGTTAGCCGCATTGTGTCAAATATCCAGATGATCTCCATTTGGTGCTCTTTCTGCAAAACTATGACTGCTTCTCCAGTTCCCTAATCATAATACCACCACTTGAAGTGGGGAGTGAAATCCTGTGGCATTTCCCTCATGGGAATCTTTGACTAGTGCGCGGAGGACTCCACTTCAGCACCACTTTGGGTTTCCCAGTCCTTGGGTCCCCTCCGACCTTTGAATATATCTCGTAGGTTGTTGTGGCTTGAAGTTCACCTATCGAGTGTGGTATTCTTTCTTCAACGCAACTTCAAACCAGCTTGACATCTTCCTTGGGTCAACATACAACAAGTTCATGCGTGCCAGCTGGTTGAGCTCAAAACCAGGGAGAGTCTTCAGATCATGTGGGAATCTGAAGTACTCAATTCCCTTCTCCCTATTCACTGCATATACATTAAGATCCTCAAAATAAGCTCACGCTATAATCCTACCAGACACCTTTAGATGCTTCTTTACTTTGTAGAGCTTGGCGTAGGCACTCGGCTTTGGCGCTATGCGTTGGGCATGGATCTATGCAAAACAAGCCGCCCATTCAGCCTTTTTGATCTCAACATCAGTGTCCGAGGCTTGGGATTGGCTTTTTGATTTCTCACCCTCCTTCTCCATCGTATCCAGTTTAGAATACATATCACTGTCGAGAGTATCCCCAAAATCAGGAACCATTTTCCCTCTCGATCAGTATATTCTGGATAATGCTGTGCTGTGACATCTTCAATCTCTATCTCATCCACATCGTTGAGCTCGTCATCACTAGCAACATCGACGGTAGGTGCATCTTTAACCAGTTCATCTGGATTTAACCGGAACATCTTTGCGAGTTGCTCGTCATGAGGTCGTGAATGATTTCTCCTTCTTTGGGAGTATAGCTTACTGACCTCTTGACAATCTCTTGCAGATCAATTATCATAGTGAATGAGACTTGATCTGCTACAGGGGAGCAACATCATATTCATCCTGCTGAGATGGTTGATCTGCTTGATTTAGAACATGTAACACATCATTCATTAGTAAATAATCAAGACAGTTAAATAATCAAATATATACATAAACATTTGATACATGAGTTTAATACATGATTCAATTACATAAAAGTTAAAATACATAAACATCTAATCATTACTTTGCTCTTGAATCATGGACTCTTCAGCTGCGGGGCCGAGGACGAGGCTCCTGATCTTGAGCCTTCTTTGATCTTCTCTCTCTGGCTTGGGTTGGCAGCAGATGCAGCAGCTTCATCACCCTCCTCATCATCTCTGCTCTCATCCTCTCCCGCATCATCATCTCCTCTATCATCATCAGTATCATCCTCATCATCGTCATCATCATCACCATCATCATCCCCTTCTCCAATCTTTAGTGGCTCATCCTTGGATCCCTTGAGTCTCAGCATGAGCTTCTTGTTCTTTGCCTCTAAGTCATGTATCCTCTGTACAGAGGATGTCTGTGTCTCACGTAGCTCTGTGATCTCCTAACTCTGAGCCTTAATCCTCTGTATAGTCGAAGTCTGCATCTCATGCAACTCTACAATATCTTGGCTCTGAGCCTCAATCCTCTAGGCTTGGGAGACATTGAGCTCCATCAGCTAATTAAGCTAAGTCGTTCTCTGCTCATCTGTCGCCAACAGTTTCAGTACTAACCGGTTTAGGTTAACCAGCTGCTCTTCCAACCTAACAGAAGGGAAAGAGGATCCAAAAGTAGGTGGGACTTGTGATGAGGTCCCGGCTCCATGAGTGGTAGTGGTGGTAGTGGATGTAGAGTAGATGGGTGGTGGGATATGTATGGATGGTGAAGGGGTGGCTATAGTAGTGACAGGTGGAGGTGTGGTAGTCATGGTGGGTGGAGTGGTAGTAGTGGTGGTGGGTGGAATGGTGGTAGTGGTGGCTGTGGTAGAGGTATATGGTGGCTGTAGTGGTGGTAGTGATGAGTGTAATCCTCCTCCTCTTAGTCTTCATCCCATGGGGCTGAGCCATCCTTTCTCTCCTCATGCCCTTTGAGGAGGATGCTCCCCTGGGATGCTGTTGGGCCAATCAGGGGCATAAGGGGGATCTGCAGCAGTCTCCCCAGACTCTCTAGGGCGTCCTCCCACCTCCCAAATACCTCGTCAGTGGCAACCATCCTGCTCCCTACAGTACGAGTCAAAGGCTCCTCGTCTGTCTCTCCTCCTCATTAGGACGAAAGTCCTGATGGAAACCAACTGACTCAACTCCACCTTGGGTGGATGATGGAGATGCTATATCAGCAGTGGGTGCCCTCGATTGGGTGGCCCTGCATCTCCACCATCACCACTATCATCGTCTTCAGAGTCTATCATCCGGGAGCACAATCTGCTCGACATCTGAATCACTATCCTCGTGGCGCTACTTCCATCTAGCAGGCGCCACATAATCCTCCTGGTCCAGATGCCCGAACAATCTCCTGACAGGGCTTTACTTGCTTCCCCCTGTACACCCTCATGCAGCCCAAAGTGGTATCATCCATCACTTCAAGCACTACTGCGTCCTCCTTCTCTTTAGGCAGCGACGGTAGCTTTTGATCAATGATCATCTGAATAAATCGAGGGTACATACAAATCCCCTCCTTCCCCTTCCCGTCAATGTTCTCCACCAGATAGGTGAAGATCATCCTAGAGAAGCTGAACGGATGGTTCAGCACCAATGCCACGTAAGTGTTCTGGATCTGATCAGAAAGCTCGTTGAACCCTCCCTTCCGTGAAGCTATGCACTTGTGCAGCACATGGGCGAGGTACTTGAGCTGGGGGCACAGGTTGCTCTTGTTGAGCACACCCGCATTAATGTTGCCAGAGTACTTAGCCCTCAGGAAACATCCTCGTACGGTAAGTGGGTGTAATCGCGTGGGACAATCACGTCATCCCCAAACTCTAGAACAATCCAAGATCATCCTCTGTGATCTCAATAGCCTGGCCAAATATCGAGCTCCTGATGCAATGGGGCCAAAGGACCTGTCCAGCCTACTGGACCGAGCGGTAAGGGGTACATGGTGTTGAGATGGCTCGGAATATCCTAGATCGTCGTAGAAATATGATGATGCCCGAAAAGTTTGTAGCATCCTGGAAGTCAAATCTAGGTGAGCACATATGTTTTGCTTTGTACTCATGGTCCCACGACTCGCCATCTGTTACACAATATAGATAACGTTAGTGTGAGTAAAAGAGTAACCATTTGAATTTCTAAACTTGAATCTGTCTGTTCTGTCAAGTGAATGAACTATGCGACTGAGGTTTAGTCGTGCGATTGAGCTCATACGCACGACTGAGTCATGCGACTATGCTCAGTCGTATGGTCTACCAAGCAGTTGAAGCAGTTGTGCGACTGAACTTATTCACATGTTTTAGTCGTGCGATTTTGTCATTCGCTTAACTCAGTCGTGCGACTGAGCCATTCGCCCGGCTCAGTCATGCGATTGAAGTTCATCAGAGCACCCATTCGCATGACAGACTGTTGGTTCATTCAAAATCAAATTTTGCGTAATTCGTAGTGTTAGACATCATGGTATGGCACATTAGTCTCGCAAACACCTAACATAGCACCTAATAACTTTTATTTTAACATTTTACTTAGTTTTGTCAGTTTATTTGTGAAACTAGTCTCGGTTAAGTTTTAGGGCATAATTTCGATCTTTTGAGGATGAATCGATTAAACATTTGATTGGAAATCGTTGCACATTACCTGTGGAGTCACTGGAAATCATTAGAACGTAACAATCATAGTCCAAGAATAATCAAACGAAATTTGGGCAGAGTAATGTTAAGTCGTGAGAAAGATGAGCGATTTAGGGTGAATAGGGTTTGCGACCGATTCCCCCTCTATTTAAGGGTTTCCTCCAGTCGTGCGACTGGACCTAATCACCAGCTGGTTCGTGCGATTGAGGCTCAGTCGTGCGACTACTCAATCGATCACCATCAGTCATGCGACTGGGTTTCAATCGTGCGACAACCCTATTCGGTTGCTTTCATTCGTGCGGTTGGTTCAATCTGATGATCCATCGCATGGATTGACACATGCTAATGGTCCAATTGCACGTCTGGGCCATACGTGTGGCTTAGTCGTGCGATTGGGCTCATTCGTATGGCCCATTCGTACAGCTGGTCCATACTTATGGTCCAGTTATGCGAATGGCTCATTCTTATGATTTTGACTTTATGACCATTTAACACTAAGCCCTTTTAACTATTGATAAGACTTTACGAGAGTTTGGTCATCTAAGACATGATCGTTTTAACTTTGAGTACATTTGATCACCTCAGACATGATCCTTTTAACAATAAAGCATTTTGTCACCTCAGACGTGACCCATTTTACATTTAAAACACGTGTGGTCACCTCAAACGTGACCTTTTTTATGTGATTAAATCCCAGATTGAATTCCACTACATAGTCCGACGTTTAAAACTAAATTGACTAAAAAATTTAAACAAAATAAAAGGAACTAAAACTAAAAGACAAAACTAAACATGTTTTTGTGATTTTGTGTGAGGTGGAAATCCTAAGATAGATATCTAACGATTTATTCCTCGAACAGTACAGCTTCAAGTTATTATGACCATAACTGGTACGATTCATTATGGAATCATACAGATATTTCAAATCATTCAGGACATGTTACCAAAATCTTTTGTTGCTAGATTCTTGTTTTTATCGAGAGTATTAGCAAGTTTAGGAAATCATACTAGTACTATAAGATGCACACATTGATTTGGACTTTCAAGAATTGCAGCCACGATGATTGTTAGTATACTTGTCCGCTTAAATCCATACACAGACTTTTGACACAGATTGGTGATACATTAGGTTAAATTATTTGAACCAGCATTTATGGATCCCACGCTTATATGGTAATCAACATTCCTCAGGAGATTTTTGAGGCGGGTCAACGGTTATTTTGACAAGAAGAAACTATTCTTAGAGCTTTCAAAGAGAAGCCAAGCCTCTGGTCAGTGCCATCGCACAACAGAGAGGCGGCAAACAACAATGAATTCTAGAATATCTAGGTTATGCTTATCCTCAGGTTAGTGCCCCCGCACAACAGAGAGGCACACAACCTATCTTCTTGTTAGAGCATATATTTTTCTTTTTGCACATAACGCACCAACAACATTCGTTATTAGCTTGATTGCGTTTATTTTTCATTCATTTTTTTCCGTGCGTTGCTCTTTTTGTGGTCAACCGCACATAATTGTGGCGTTTATTTGCTCGTCACCCTTTATTGGAAATAATTGATTGTGTTAACCGTGATAAGATGGGCACCCACAACTAATTGAACCACTTTGTTTGAATTTAAGTCACCAATGCGTCTAATCATCTATTGTGATTCCCTGTCTCATTTTTCAGAAGTAAGAGGTTCTGGATTCGTGTGTCTCTCCCTGCAGTAAAGGCTGAGTATTGCTCTTCCATTTAGTTAACTTTAAAAATTTTGAAAAAGTCAAATAATTTGCTTATGCAAATGGACCACTCGTGCGATTGAACTTATGTGATTGGATCAATCGTGCGAATGGAGTATGCGGATGAATTCAATCGTGCGATTGGATTCAGTCATGTGGAAGGAGAGTGCGGTTGGAGTCTATGCAAATGAAGCTGTTCAGTCGTGCGAATGAACAAGACGACTGAGTTCAATCGTGTGTATGGAGGGTGTGAATGAGTTCAGTCGTGCGATGGTTTGAACCTTAGTTTTATTATTTCTTTTAGGTGGAGTAATAGAACTCTTTTTAGAAGAAATCTGTTTAAAATCTTGAAGCTCAACTTTCTTTCTCGGTGTCTGATACTAAGGACAATATATGTCCTCTCTTTCCATAACTGTAGCATGAGCGAACTTCTACATATTGGGAAAGACGTCTCTATGGAGAAGAGTGTGAGACTGGTGTGACTTTGGTCTTGTTGGGTTTCAACTCTTCTTGATTGGATGTTTTAACTTCTTTAATAAACTTTACCTTTTGAGCGTTTGAAACATCTTTTGCCTTTTGTTTGTTTGGATTATTACGTGGTAGGTTAGTTTATTTAGTCACTTTTTGTTTAGAAGAAGATGGGGTAGATCCTGACTGTGCATTAACCTTTTTAAACTGTTCATCCAAATTAACAATAGGCATTTTACCATTAGATTTCAAAGTGTCCTTCTCTTTATTGGCAGATTCCACCTTTTGACATGTGGAATCTGGATCACTAACTAGAGGAGTGGTCACCACATGATCCTTAATAGGATTGTTGTTTACCGGTCGACATTTAGTATTTAACAAAATCTCATGTGGTGGTGGACCACTTTGTAACCTAATCCCTCCCCGTTGTTTAGTTCTTTGACCAGGTTTTTAACTATATGTGAATAACTAGTCCAACTGTGTACTTTTTGTTTAAAGAATTTACTTCGACTTCCAAAACTGCTTTCTCCTTTTTAGTTTCTTCAAGGGAGTTTAATAGAACTTAATGTCATTTGTTTGGTAAAGCCACAACTTCGGTTTCTCTTAGTTGTTTACTTAATAGTTCTATTTTTTCTTTGTAACTGTGCTCGTTTTGTGTTAAAACGCGATTTGCTTTTGTGCACAATTGCAAGTCCTTACTAAGCTATCGTTATGATCTAATAACCTAGCAAATTTCAAATCAATGCTTTCCCTAAATTTATTACATTCAAAACAAGCATGATTATCAAACAATTGGTCTTTAGAACTTACCTGAGAAGATTCTATTGAATCTGCCATCAGTGCAGAGATTTTCTCTTCAGCTGCTGGAGATTCTGAACATGTAGTTTTGTCATCTTCTTCAATCATAGGTTCGACCACTTTTGCAACTTCTTCAGTTTCTGACATGGCTATTTCTATTGCGAGATCGTCTTCACTTTCAGTATCGTCATCCAACACCTCGACATTTGCAATGTTGGATTCTCCCGGAGGCACGAATTTGAAGGTCCAGTCTTGCCCTTCATCACCTTGAGCAGTCAAGGCTTTTGTCTTAGTGCTAGATGATGTAGCTCCCCTAGTTGGTTTATCCTGACGGTTGAATGTCGAGAACGGGTTCCCGTTGCCAGTCTTCTTGGGCTTTACATATTCATGTTTAAAGTGCCCTTTCTCTCCACAGTTGAAAAGGTCACTTTGGACTTGTCAAACCCAACATAGTGTATTTGGTAGCTATCAAGTTTTGTCCCGTCTTTTTAAACAACTTCTTAGCCCTCCGGAGAGCACTTGCTAACACCCACATTATGTCCCTACGTTCAGCTAGTTCTCGTCTACCTGTTCGTAGTCTTTGTCTGCTAGATGGCAGTTACCAATCTTTCCTGCAACCAACCCATCATATGAGTGTACCACAACCGCCAATAATCCATGTGCTCTATAGCCACCTCCACAGTGATGTTCCCGAGGTTCTCAGTCTTCAACTTCATAGCATTAGCCTCTGTGCAATAAAATAGGTACTTGATGACCCAGACGTGTCAGACCCAGAAGTTATGGTTTGTGGGGAGCAGTTGAACTGGAAACAAAGGTCGTTTGAAGGGGTGCTCCTGAACTGGTTGCCGTAGAAGAGGCATTGTAAAGTGAAGGATTTTGATCATACGTTCCTTTCTGCGACCTGTATTTCATCCTAAGTTCCTCCTCTCTTAATTTCAGGATGAAATCATTTATATCTAACTATTCCCAAATACTGTTCTGTCGTAGGTTAGATACAAATGAATCCCATTTCTCTGGTAACCCATCAGCCAAACTGGAAACCTTATCTTCCATCGACGTTTTAACTCCATGAATATGTAGCTCACTCATGAGATGATAGAATCTGTCGATTACACCATCTAGACTTTCCTTCCTTGAAGAGAAATTGTCAAACTCCTTGTTTAATGCTTTTGCCTTTATAGCTTTTAACGAAGCATTCCCGTCATAGTGTTTTTCCAAGGCTATCCAAAGTTTCTTAGGCTGTTTATTCTCAGAGAATTGATGGAATATATCCTTCGGTATAGACTGAGTTAATAGGGCGTATACTTTTTTCTCTGCGTTATATATTGCCTTCTACGTTTCATTCATCCCTCCCAAGGTCAGTTTCACTCCATCAGCCCCCACTGGCATGTCATACCCTATCTCGATTGACTCCCAAAGGTTGGGATCAACTCCATTTAAGTAAATCTCAAAACGTTGTTTCCATTGAGGGTAATCGTCTAACATTATTAGGTTAGGGGGTTTATTATGATTCCCTGTCTCATTTTCCAGAAGTAAGAGGTTCTGGATTCGTGTGTCTCTCCCTGCAGTAAAGCTTAGTATTGCTCTTCCATTTAGTTAACTTTAAAATTTTTGACGTCAAATAATTTGCTTATGCGAATGGACCACTCGTGCGATTGAACTTATGCAATTGGATCAATCGTGCGAATGGACTATGCGGATGAATTCAATCATGCGATTGGATTCAGTCGTGTGGAAGGAGAGTGCGGTTGGAGTCTATGCGAATGAAGCTGGTCAGTCGTGCGAATGAACAAGACGACTGAGTTCAATCGTGTGTATGGAGGGTGTGAATGAGTTCAGTCGTGCGATGGAGTCAATCGTGCAACTAAAGGCTGTTGTTTTTGCAAAAAAAAAAACGAATGTTTTGAACACTTTGATGCAAAAACACAAATTTCTTACGAACCCTAATTGTGGTATGATGAAAAACGTTAACTTTATGACCAGAAGACTTCGAAAACACTTTTTGACACAAAAAGATTGAATTTTGAGTGAAAAACATGATTTTTAGGCCAAAATCAATTAAATCATAGGTAATCTAGAGCCAAGGCTCTAATACCACTTGTCAGGATCATGTACGGACGGAGTACTAACTGATTTACGTGTATACCAACTCAAATAGTGTGGAATCCTATTTGATTGCGATCCAATCAGTGAGAACGCACGTAGAATTGATCTTAGAATGAATCTAAACGTTAAGAACGATTGCAATACGAATCTGTGCGATCTATGGACTTGGAACAGGGTCTCTCAGGTCTCTGGACGGCTAGGTACGAGTAAGAGTCGAAATATTGAAAGTGTTCCGTTTTTCCACGAATTAAGTGGATTTATAGGTTAGCGTTAGTCAATTGTAGGACTGGACCATTAACATGGTTCAATCGTGCGGCTAAAACATGCGACTGAGTCAATCACCACGATTGAAGGTTCAGTCGTGCGACTGAGTCATCCCTATGTCTTAGGCGTGCAACTGATCCAGTCTCCTGTTCAGTCGTGCGACTGGTCCATTAGCATGAAGTATTCATGCGTATGTCCATTCTCATGGTCCCATTCGCATGAAAACTTCATACGACTAAGTTTGAATATGTTTCTCAATCATTACTTGACAAAGATCTATTCAACAACCACAAACCTATATAGTTGGTTCAATATGTTTTAAAATAATAAACATTAAAACATACACTGAAACATTAAACATTAAGATCAACAACCACATATTATGTTTCAGTCAACTCATTCGTTTCATTACATTTAGGACGTGACAGACATATTACATTAAGATTGTAAACTAGGTATATATGTATCAACACTTTGAGTAGGGGAAAAGAAGAGAGAATCATGATACTCACTGAAACCTAAATCTTCATCAGTATAGAAGTCAAGGTTGGGGATAGGTTGATTGAGATCTAAAGGCTGGGGATGGTAACTGTCCCCTGAAGGTTGATCACCTGAGTGTTAAGACTTAGAGTGATGGCTTAAGGCAGTTTGTGAGAGGGGCTAATGAGCTCATTAGGTTGAGCATGAGGAACCTCAGCACTGATCCTTGAAGAGATGGGAGTGGTCTGCTCCTCAGTGAAGTGGGAGCTCTAGTGTCCACTTCCTCCTATATTGGTGAGTGTATGGGGGCCTCCACAGAGTGAATAGTCTGAGCAGGGGTTCGTTTGGATTTTCTTTGATAGGTGAGGGTGATTTGTGGCTGTGTGGGTGGTTGGGATGTAGTAGGTGTGGGTTCAACACTAGCTGGTGCTGCTAAGTTGTCACCTTGAGCAATGAGCTCTAACATTTTTGGGACCAAGGCTGTTTCTACCCTAGAGAATCCAACAATGGCTTTCTTAGTATTTTAAAGATGTTGGGCTTCATCTGTCCTAGTTTACGAATGTTACATGTTCCCCTTAACTGTGAGCCCAGTTCATAGATAAGAATGTACTCGACATATCTTGGAAACATGTAATATTCTAAGGAGTCTAAGTTGGCAAGTAAATTAGTATAAACAAATTGAGAATACCTGAACTTGACCCTCTGAATCATTCCATGGATAATGAAGGAGAGATCCTCAGGAATCTGGTCCCATCCACCATGCTTGTTTGATAAGATGTGAATAACCACATGGAGCAGGAATCTCCACTGGGATGAGACCTTACCTTTCCTGAGGTCTTGACAGAGTAATCTCCCTCATACCTCATCTGCTCAAAAGAATGATTGACAGCTTCTTTAGGGAAGAACACCTCACCTTCTTCATCATCCAACTAAAGATGCAAGTTGATGATGGCCGGTGTGATGAAGACTGTTCTCCCCTATACTATGGCAGACAGTGCCTTCTCCCCATCCATTACGATCTCTTGGCAGGTCTTCCAGAATTCAAGCAGATGATCCTCATAGAGTGGAGGATCAATGGTTAGGGAGGTGAAGTAGTTGGACAAAGATAAGAACCGGCAAACCTCTGAGAAATGAGGATTTTTATTAGAGCTGAACAGAGCAACCTGTTATGTTGCCGTGTAACTGCATGGAAAAGTTTGGATCATTTCTGTGAACAGGGTTGGTCATTATGAGATAGCTTAGGATGAAGAAAGATGAGAGAAAGTAATTTCAGAGAGAAATTTTGGGGTTTTAGGTTGGAGAAAAGAAGATGATAGAAAGAGGGAGAAACAGTTGGGTTTATATGTGAAAAAGATTTCAGATAAAGTTTAATGAAAGAGGATAAACTTTGAAATTCGGATATCGGTCCCACATCCGAAAAATTAGTTTACTTTTTGCTCAAAAAGTAGTTTTCTTAGAAGTCAAAAAGCTTCGAAGGTAAATTATCTTTGGAAGTTTAATGAAAAAGCTTCTGAAGCTAAAATGACTTCAGAAAAATTTCCTAAGAGTGGTGAAGATTTTGACTTTGGAAGAAAACAAGACTTGAAAATTTTGTTCAAGAACAAAACTTCCGAGAGTTAATTTGCTTCAGAAGAAAAAGGTCTTTAAAAACATATAAGTGCCAAAAATTTTTTTTAAGCTTCGGAAGATATTTTAGAAATTTTCTTCGAAGGTAAAATACTTGGGCAGTTATTTGTTTTAAAACATAAATTTCTTTCGAAGTGAAAAACATAAATCTAAGGAAAGTCTTCAAAAAGATTTTCATCCAAAGAAAAACAAGAGCTTATGAAAGTGATAAACTAGACAACTTAGGACACACACATTTTAAGAAATAATAAGAATTAGTTTTAAGAAAAACCTACTCAACGTTGATCATCCCAATAGTGATACAAGATATTAAATATCTGTTCATCAAAAGCCTTGTAAACAGATCAGCATATTGTTCATTTGTGTGAACTTTGACTAGTTTAATAATCCATTTTCATAATTATCTTTTATTAAATGATACCTGATATTGATGTGTTGGTCCTTCAGTGCTGCACAGGATTTTCTGTGATTGAGATAGCACTATTGTTGTCTATGTGAATGGGAGTCTCCTTGAAGTTGAACCCATAGTCTAGCATCTGATTTTGAATCCAAAGCACTTGAGCACAACAGCTTGCAGCAACAATGTATTCAGCTTCAGCAGTTGATGCAGAGACTCAGGATTGTTTCTTGCATTGCCATGAGACAACCCTTCCACCCAGAAACTGACATCCCCCAGATGTAGACTTTGCAGTCATGTTGCAAACTATCTGTGTAAGTATATAGATTGAAGTCATCATTCTTAGGATACCATAAACTAAGTGTTGAAGCACCCTTAAGGTATCTTAGAATCCTTTTGACAGTGATAAGATGAGACATCTTAGGGCTGGATTGATATCTTGCACAAATGCAAGTGGCAAACATAATATCAGGCCTGCTAGCAGTAAGATACATAAGAGACCCAACATAGCCCTTTATAAGTGTTCATCTACACACTCCCCCTCAAGATCAGGTCCAAGAGAGTGGTTTCTAGCTATGGGTGTCTTAGCAATCTTGCAATTAGTCATGTTAAACTGTTTGAGTATGTTTTGAACGTACTTTGACTGACTAATGAAGATGCCATCTTCAACTTGCTTCACTTGAATTCCTAGAAAGAAATTAAGTTCCCCCATGGCACTCATTTCAAATTTGTCCTTCATTAGCTTCTCAAAGTCTTTACAGAGCTCTGGACTAGTTGAACCAAAGATGATGTCATCCACATATACTTGAACTAGCATATGTCAATTCCCTGTCCTTTGATGAAGAGAGTTCCATCTATAGTACCTCTCCTATATCTATGTTTGCAAATATACTCAGATAGTGTCTTATACCACTTCTTGGGTGCCTGATGCAGCCCATAAAGAGCTTTGTCAAGCTTGTAGACATAATCAGGATGATCAGAATCTACAAAACCAGGTGGCTGTTTGACATATACCTCCTTATCAATCACTCCATAAAGAAAAGCACACTTCTCATCAAGTTGAAAGACCTTGAAGTTCTTGGATGCAGCAGATGCTAGGAATATCCTAACAGCTTCTAGTCTTGCTACAGGAGCAAAGACATCTGTATAGTCAACTCCTTCTTGTGTATATCCTTGAACAACTAGTCTAGGTTTGTTCTTCATGATAATGCTTCTATCATCCTTCTTATTCCTAAACACCCATTTAGTACCAATGGTAGTCTTCCCATGAGGAAGAGGACAAAGGTTCCAAACTTTCTGTCTTTTGAATTGAAGCAGCTCCTCTCGCATAGCTTCACCCAACTTCCATCCTTTAGAGCCTTATCAACTTTCTTTGGCTCTATCTGGGATAAGAAACAAGAGTGGAGACAAACATTTGCTTCATGGGTTGCCTCTTGTTCTTACCCCTGTGAAAACTCTCCAATGATATTTGTGGTGGGGTGGGACTTGTGGATCCTTAGTGAGGGATCACAACAGTTGCTGAGAAAGATCTAATTAGAGAAATTTAGATCTGGCATAGAAGTTTCACCCACCATATCAGCACACTTATCAAGAGAGACTTGATCCAAGGAGTTTGTGACATCATTGATGTTGTCATCTATGGAGTGGTTATCACATCAAGAAAGTCTTGATCACTTTCACCACTACCATCATTGTCTTCTGCAATTGAAGCATCTTTATCTGGTTGTGGAGCCTCTGAGCTAGAATTTGAAGGCATACCAGATGTATCAGCTGAGTTTGTCATTGTGGTGCTGATAAAAACCTCATTTGCAGAAGTAAATCCAACTGGAGCTGAAGATGTGTTACTTGAAGGTCTTCTCAGCTCAAATCTGGATGAGGATCACCTGTGTTTAAATATTCTACAGATCCTAAAACAGTCTCACAAGATTTGTTAAAACAGTTTGTAACTTAATCAAGATTAAAGAGCCAATCAGGACCAGAAACAACCACACAGGGTGTGTCTTCATTGAAAGTCACATTGACTAACTCCTCAACAATTCTAGTTCTAAGATTGTATACTCTGTAAGCCTTAGCTTGGGAAGAGTATCCAATGAAGTGTCCATCATTTGATTTCTCAGCAAATTTGGCAATTTGATCCTTGGTATTCAAGATAGTGCAAGGACAACCAAAGGACCTGAGAAAACCAATGAAAGGTTTCCTCTTGTGCCAAAGTTCATAAGGAGTCTTTCCATGAGTCTTAACTACTAAAACTCTATTCTACACATAGCAGGTAGTGTTGACTGCCTCTACCCAGAAGGTGATGGACAGTTTAGAGTCAGACAACATGGTTCTTCCAGCTTCAATCAATATCCCGTTTCTCCTCTTAGCAACACCATTCTCCTGAAGAGTCCTAGGAGCACTGTATTGTCTTGTAATACCTTTTTCATCACAGAATGCATCAAGGATTTGGTTCTTGAATTCAGCTCCCTGATCGCATCTTATGATTTTGACCTTGTGATCAGATTGATTCTCAATCTTCAAGATGAAATTCTTCAAAATCTTAGGAGTCTCATCCTTAGTTCTAAGGAAGAAGACCCAAGTGAATCTTGTAAAGTCATCTGTGATCACTAACAGTAAGAGGTCCTTCCTAGACTCATTACACTGGTGGGGCCAAAGAGATCCATATGTAACAAGTATAGGGGTGTAGTGATGGAGTACCTTTCCTTAGACTTGTGAGATACCTTATGTTGCTTCCTTTTCATGCATGCAACACAATGGTCATCACTTGTAAACTCTTCCTTTGGCATTTCAGTTACGAAATCATTCTTAATAAGTTTATTCATGTTTTTGAAGTTTACATGGCACATTCTTTTATGCCATAGGAATGACTCATCACTATTGGCTTTAGACAGAAAGCATGAAACTTCTCTAGAGGGAGATGTTTCTTGCAAATCTATCTTGTACATTTTCCCTTTTCTGGGGGCTCTAAGCAGAATATGCTCATGAGGAATGACCACCCTGGGCTTGAGAACAATACACTCATGCTCAGTAAAGAGCATGTTATGACTCTGATCACAAAATTGGGATACACTTAGAAGATTATACCCGAGCTCCTTGACAAGGTCTACCTTTTCAATGCTGAGCTTACCATTTGTGACCTTGCCCCTTCCTGAAATGTAACACCTTCATCTCCTCCAAAGGCAATTGGCCCTCCATCAATCCTTTCAAAGTTCTAGAGTAGTGACCTATTGCCTGTCATGTGCCTGGAACAACCACTGTCAATGATCCATACATTTTTGTTAGTCTTCAGCTGTCCCAACACAAAGAAAATGATTAGTTACATTTGTAAACCCAAGCCTTACTTGTCTTGGGCTCACAAAGTGAAACAAAAGGTAATGCAACAGTAATAATCCTATGGTTGTGCTAAGAGGATCTTGAGCTGTTGTTAATGGAGAATTTTCAGTCACTTGGTCTTTCTTAGACTTCCACACCACCTTTGGAGTCTTGGACTTGACCTTCAATACTTCGAAAGCTTTTGATACTTTGGAAGTTTTGATGACTGATCCTTCGGAAGATTCTGCAGCCACTGTAGCAGACTTCAGTGCTTCGGAAGTATTCCTTCCTTCCGAGACCAACTTTTCTTCCGAAGGCAATTTTCCACTTCCCTTCTTCTTAGATTTGGAGCTTCTGAAGAAACATATTTTCCTTCCAAAGCCTGAATCTTCTTTAGAACTCTTGGAAGTCTTTGGTTTGATCATGTGAAGAGTACCCTTAGGATTGTATGGACAATCCTTAGCAAGATGAGCAATACTCTCACACATAACACACTCCATTTTCTTCTTCCCAAGAGCCTTCTGCTGGGAATAAGACTGACTTTGGTCACATCCCTTCTCCACCCTCATCTTTGCAGATACTAAGACAGTCCTTTTGGGCTGAGGACTATTCTTGGAGTTTGATGGTCCAGGCTGTGTAGCAGTGGTACATAGCAGATCAGTCTTCTTCTTGGTACTAAGATGATTTGAACTGGAACCAAAACTCTTAGCATAAGAGTTTAGGTTGATGTCTTCAGTCTTTACTACTTCAAACCTTATAGAGATAAACACTTGTTTCTGCTTGGAGTCAAAAGTAGCCTTGATCTCTTGAGCCATCCTTGCTTTCCTTTTGCTCATTCTGATCAAGTTCTTCCTCATTGACTTGGTCATCATAGTCTTCTTCTCCTCAAAAGGATAGTGGCCGTTTTTAGAATCCTCCTCTTCATTTTTCTCATAGGAATTCTTCACTTTCATTTCTTCATCCTCTTCACTCCAACGATCTATGAGAGGAAGCACGTGTTAACAAGTTCCACACCTAGGAGATCTTACAAACAAGATTGTGTGTGGAGGAGCTATCTCATTTGATGCTAGTACCTGTTTGTTTTAATAGCACACCTTGTTGTGCAGGGATGAGGATATCATGTTCTTGAAGGTCTCTTCTTCAAGAACACACTTGTCTGCCCTAGCTTTGCTGATCACAAGCTCAGCCTGGCACTCTGTCAGCTTGGTTATGAGATCCTTGATTGAGTCCTAATATCTATATGCTCATGTTTTAGAATTGAAATTGTTTTCTGTATGTCCTCTATCTTTAGTTTATAATCATTTTCAGACTTGCTAAAATTAGCTTTTAAAATGTTTAAGGACTCAAGATCAGATCTCATCTCCAAGTTATAGGACCTGTATCTATTTACTTTAGCAATGCATTCAGGAGTACAAAGATGTTCCAATACCTTGGCTTCATCATGATCTGCCATCAGTGCTTGGTTTGGAGAAGCATCTTCCACCTGAAAGCTCTAGTCAAAGCTTTCTTCTTTTGCAACAACAGCAACAGCTGCTTTGGCTTCTCATTCTGTGGAGCTTTGTCAGTGTAGTTGGGTCTAGACTGTGTTTGGCCACCATTTTTGTAGGTGCCTTATACTCCCTGGCAAAGGCCCATCAAGTTACAGTTGTAACACTTGACTTTGTCTTTGTTCAGGCCAAACTTTTCACTGGTTTCATTGCTTGGAAACATCCTTCCAGTCCACTTGTAGAACTTCTTAGCTTTGTGAGTGAGAAGAGCCATCTGCTGGACTATCTCTATGTACTCCAGATCATTTGGATGGATATGTCCAGGTCTTCAAGGGTGAACAAAAAGCTGCCACAACTTTCATCAGATGACACAAATGCTTGAGAATAACTTATCTCTTGGAATGGGCTTCCTTGGGTGTAGTTCTCCTTTGGTGTCTCTAGGAAGGTGATGAAAGGACCCTTTGGTGAGTTATCAGGGTAGCATATGAGATGATGTTGGGCTTCTATGCTATCCCTTTCAACCACATGTAGGGCTGAACCCATTTGATTGTTGGAGTTGCCAGATGAACCTTGTATGTTCATCTTCATCTGGTAGCCATTGAGAATCCCATATAACTCTATAAGAGTAAGAGTTTTTAGATTCTCAGTCCACTTGATCACCACACAATAGTGTGTCCACTACCTAGGAAGTGAGGACATGAACTTCCTTACAATGTCCCTGTTCTCAAGAGGTACTCCTCCATCCACAAGGGTATCCATAATCTCAACATACCTAAGTATTGCTGAGTCATGGTCTCACCTGTTTTGAAGGTGAAGTTTTCAAACTGCTACTTCAGGAGATCCTTCTTGTTCTCCTTGGCTTCAGAGGAACCCTCATACATCAGTTTCAGTGCATCCCACATCTGCTTTGCTATTTTGCACTTCTTGAAACCTCTGTATACAGAGTTTGGAAGACCAGTCTGAAGGCCTGTCATGGCTTTTCTATCAATCTCTACTCTCTTCTTGTCTTCATCAGAGTCGTTTGCCACAACCTTGTGGATAATACCAGCACCAGTAGTAGAGGGGGTGCTAGGTATGTAAGGTCCATTCTCAATAGACTCCCACATTCTTGAGTCTAGAGACTTGATGAAACCTTCCATTCTCAGGTACCAGGTATCAAAGTCATCAAAAGTGATCAATGGGGACTTGTTCATGGTTCGAGTTTCCATATCAGTCTTAGAAATGGCTGCCATTTGAAAGGTTTAGTATTTGTGTGTGTGAGGGATCTTAAGATGGTGAGATCTTATATCAAGAGCTGGTTAGCTCTGATACCAAATGCAGGACCGGTGAAGGGAGTCACTTACAACACAACAACACAAAGAAGAGATAAACTAAAACTTAATCAAACAATGAACTAGATTAACCACAAGTAAGACACTAAGAACACAAGTAACGTAAGAGACAGAACACAAGAGCACAAGTATATGGTTTTCAAGAATGCAATATATTGCTTTCTCTATGTTCTATTACAAGTGTTACAAAGCATATGAATAAAGTTACAAGAACATGAGATACTTATACTACATCCTACAACAGCCATACTATGAGAGCCAACTGGATACAATTGACTAGACTCAAAACAAAATCAATTGTAGAGTCAAAAAGGCAGATTGCCTTTTTGACCTTGTGACTATGACATGCCATAGCTCACATCCTTATCTATTACAAAAAGGATAAAGTACATGAATTAGAAAGTTACAGACTCAAGACCTTAATGTACAATTACCAAAAGCATGGACCTTTTCACCAACTCATGTAAGTTGGCGACTTTACAGAGATGCAGCGGAAAGGGGTCCAACTTTATAGAAAAGTACATCAGATAAAGCATGTTACTAAAAGTCTTCGGAAGAAATCTGTCTTCAGGAGTAGAGCTTCAGAAGACTTTGTCTTTGAAGCTTCAGAAGACTTTGTCTTTGAAGCTTCGGAAGACTTCATCTTTGGCTTCGGAAGATATTGGTCTTGGCTTCGGAAAATTTCAAACTTAGAATATTTCTGTTGCATGTGTGAAACTTCCGAAGCATTCTTCTTCGGTACTTGTGTAGCATGCATGCAAAAAGACTTTGGTTGCTTCAGCCTCTATACATATTCTCTACATGAAACGATCCTATGGCTCTTCAACAAAGAGCAGGATCAACTGGAGAAAGAGAGAAAAAGAGCTGCAAGAGAGAAGTTGAAAGAGAAGAAGAAGAAAGAAGAAAAAGCTAGGGTCATTGCAACCAAGAAGATAGGTGAGAAAGCCTGAATGAAGGACTATCTTCAGGATCACGACTTCTCTTGAAGGCAGGTGGGACCCATGTCTAAAAGGACATTGCAACGAATTGTCAGTGGAATCAAGGCTGACATTCATTTGGGCAAGAGGAGAGAGATGTATAGAAGGGTACAGGGGATGACCTTCACACCAACCACTCAACCCCAACCTGAACCAATTCCCTCACCATTCAACATCAAAACTAAACCTTTCACACCTGAACCTACACCACTATCCATACCCATCTATTCACCTCAACCACCAAAACTACCCATCCTTCAACCCAAAACACTTTCTAGAACCACTACACCTCAACCTACCCAACAACCTTCCAAACCATCCCATCAGCCTTCTAAACATCTCTCCCTAGAGGAGTTTAAGGCAATCAAGGCAAAGCTCACCAATTGCATAACCTTAAGTGACATCTTTTGTGAGGAAGACTCTGTCAAACTGACCTTTGTTGATGGATCTTCATGTTCCCTCACAAGAGATCAATTTCTTGATCTGCCTAGAGGAACATTGGACCATGCTGCTAAACTTCTAGGCCTCAACTCAGACTCATTAAATGATAAAGAGAAGAGACTAAGAAGGAAGCTGGTGACTCTACTGGATACAAAGAAAGAGGACAAGATTGCTAGTCAGCCTCTTATGCCTAGAAAGAAAATAATCCATTGGGGTTCAATGAAGTCTCTCACAACTTTGTCATGGAAAGAGAGAATGGAGAGACAACAGGCTGAATGCCTCCTCTCTGCTACACTCTAGAAGGTTGACATTGCCGATTAGCAGAAAAACCATTCTCTAATCCCTCCAACTCTGAAACTGCTGCTTACATCAGAAATCATCTCAGCAGTCTTCATCTTGCTGAGTTAACTGCAAAAGCTACGATTGAAGAAGAGTTGAAACTGAGAAGAGAGGAAGACAAGGATGGATCGCCCACCAAAGGCACAACCTTTCTACAGATGGTGGAGGGTCCTGAATTGGAACCTATAGTTAGATGGGAATATGATTATAGCTCCCATAAACTTACTCTTTTCAAAGGGATCCAACAAAGAGTGCACATCATTCAGGGTGACAGACTAGAATCCTGTCAACTAATGATCTGTACAAGCTTCTCAACACTACTTCAGGGAAGAACAAATAAACTAATAAATATCTACTTTTCTTGGTGCTAAAGGTTTTGAGGAGTAGAAACAAGTGAGGTTTTGGTAGCATCAGCCTAGGGGGAGTTGTTGAATCAAGAAGAAGGCTGTTGCAATAATACCAAATCACTTAGACAAATTTTGGTGCTACTTACAAAGGCTTCCGAAGCCAAGTGTGGAAATTCCGAAGGAAGTAGAGTTCTTCCGAAGAAAAAGTAAAAGATCAACTTCCGAAGACAAACTTTACTTCCGAAGATCAATTTTAAGAAGAAAAGATCAGAAGACAACTTCTGAAGTATGAAGAAAAGAAGAAGTCCTCAAGCCTCAGAAGAAGTAGCCTCTTTCGAAGTATAAGTGGCTTCAGAAGTACTTGTTCTTCCGAAGCCATTTAACCTTCGGAAGACACTGCTATGAACCAGTGGACATAAGTATGGTCTCTGACACTCTGCTGCAGACCTTTGATACTGCATGGCGTTTTCTCAAAGGGCCATGTAGTTGACCACACTTTATTCCACTGTTCATCTTTTTATGTTAGTATAAGTTACCAACATTAGTTGGTGACAAAAGGTAAGTCATGGACATGTCCTGACTACCATATCTTAAATAAGACTTTATCTAAGATACCTAAACTATAGCTTTGTAGTATTTGCTTTAGTTAGAGGATTCCAGATGGTATCAAAGTATATCCGGCTGTAGGCAGTATTATATATAGTTTCTCATTATAACTCATAAGAGCATGCTTGTAAGAGTCTTGTAATACTTTGAGTTGCGAAGCAATATATGCAAGTACCTTGAAAATTACTTCTTGTGTTTATTACTACTTATTATATTGTTATAAACTCTTAGAGACTCTTCTTTCATCTGAGTGTAGTTCAAGAGAGTTTGAGAGAAAAACCAAGTGTTAAGTGACATTAACCGATCCTGCATCTTCCTCTTTCCTTTGATATCTTCGCAAGTGCTAGACTTTGGGTGTTCTTGGATGGAAGTTTTAGTTGAGAAATAGTGGTTGGACTTGTTGTAGTGATGTTGTTTGAGTGAGGGGTTAGTTGAGAAAATCCTCACTATTCACCTTAGATGCTAGTTCTAGAATTGCATATGTGATAACCAGATCTTCGAATAGGGAAAATAGCCCTTCCACAGCTTCCATCTCAGCTTCAGAAGATTGAAATTGTTCTTCCAAGGCTTTGACTTCAGCTTTGAAACTATGTGGCAATGCACTCTCTGTCCTAACTATTTTAGTTGTTGGGCCATCAGTTTCCAGTTTCCCCTTAGAAATTAATCTTAGGTTCCATGTAGACCTTAGGTTGACCAACTTCTTGAACAACGGTAGAAGGTGCATTCAACCTCTAAAGCTCTTTACCTCTAAATTATGCCATAAAAACAACAGGGCTTGGCTATTCAATGGAAGATCCAAGCAGGAACTTGGAAAAGAACCTATTCAGATCATGGAGCATCTTTTGATCCATTTGAAGAACAATTAGAGGAGGCTCAGGAAAAACTGTTGCTCGATGAGCAAGGTCTCTTAAAGTTAGAGATGTTAAAGCTTGACCCTGTGGTTCCACATGTGTTTGCCTCTAAACACTCTCCCCCGTTTTGGTAGCATCATCTTAAAAGCTAGATAAGTTAGAGGAAGAGGTCAATGAGACCTGATAGGTAAATGCCTAATAGATCTCTCAATCTATTTCTTAGCTAGTTGAGCCATCTCAAGTTGCTGAGTGGCGTACCTATTCTCTAAAGTCTTAACCTTAGATTCAAGGTTTGAGACTTTAGAAAGTAGGTCTTGAATGGTGAGTTTTAGACTTCCCTCATCTTCTTTAGAAGAATCATGAAAAGATCAGGTAACATACCTAGTATGTTCATCCTCACCACCAGATATGGTTTCTTCGCACCCTGGTTCCCATGCCTAATGATGTCTCTTTCAGAGGCATCAAACAACACAATTACCATAGATTCAGACTCAAAAATGTTACCACTGCCCTGAGGATCCAATGAGGCTCCTTTAGTAGTGGCATCTAATCTACATGAGTCCCCTCCATATTAGTAGGACTCACCTCAGTTGATTTTTGTTGATGGAAGCTAGAGATAAGAGGTCCTTCTAGGCTTTGTTGACCCTTAAGAGGGTGTTGTGGATCAACTTCATTTCCATGAATAGACATAATCTCCTCATCAGTTTTTATTAAAAGGTTAGTAAAGGATATGGAAGTTATACCTAATAACCTAAAGCTTTGGTCAATATCTATTGGCATTGAGTCTATGGTGGGGTTGTCCCTTATTGGCTTGTTAGTGGAGTATAGAGACTTGCCCTAAGGGCTTTCAGCTTGGGTTTCGGGCTCAGGGGATTGTGATTATGGAAACTCAAATCCCATATTGAGGTCAATGGTGAAGGAAGGTGAGACCTTAGATTGGGTGGGAGCCCATGATTCCACTCTAGTCTTTTTGGATTGAACAGGAGGGGCTTAGTCAATCAGAGTAGATTGAACAAGAGTTCATTTGGGGCATGTCTAATATGTGTGTTTGATAGGGTGAGAAGGTAAAGTAGGCAATGTGATGGTGGTTGCTAGTGTGGGTTCATCACCTGTGGGGTTAACAGGGATGTCACAAGGAACTATGCGCTTAATCATACGTGGAAGAAGTGGAGTGTCTCTTCTGATAAAGTTGGTGATCATTCTCTTCAGAATCTTGAAGATGGTCGGCCTCATGTGAGGGACTGGTAGAGCAACTGCATAGACAAGCTGGCTCTAGTACAACTCAAAGTTGATAAGGTGCTGGATGAACCTGGGATACATGTAGAATGTCTCTCTTTGAAGGTTGCCCATCAAATTGGTCAGCATGAATCTTGAGTCATTAAATTAAAGGCCTCTTACTAACCCATGAACTAGAAAACCTAGTTCATACGAGATTCCCATCCCATAACTTGTTTGACAAGAAATGGAGGACAATGTTTAGTAAAAATTTCCACTAATATGAGAAGTTAAACTTGTAGACAGTGGACCTACTAGACATCACCTCCATATCCCATTAAGGTAAAGGTTTCATCAACTTCAGTCTTGGGGAACTCCGATGGTGAACCATCATCGTGAAGGTCGAGATGCTCCCTGATGAGCTGTTCGGATATGATCAACTCCTAGTCACAAATGTTGGAACTCAAAACCCTAACCCCATTCTGGATTATGATCTGTGCATTCCCCCAAAATCAGCCATGTGGTTTGAATACATGGTGGGGTTTACAGTTAGGGCTGTGAAGTAAGTGAATTGGGTTAGAAAGGAGATGATTTCAGAGAAGTCATCATCAATGGACAAATCCAAGAATACGACTTGATTGTGCTGGGGGTTAAGCTCCATTGAGAAAAAAAACAAAGAAATGAGCTTGATTTGGGTAAATTGGAGATGAAGAAAGCTTTGGGTAGTGAAATCGGTAAAAAATTAAAATGGGTAAGTCAAAATATTTAAATGGGTGAAAGTGGCAGATGGATAAGGTAAAGTGATGTTTTGGGTATGATGTGACAAGGGCGGTAAGGTTAAATCCATTTAAAATACTCCAACATCATTAAAAAAATCTTTACTTTTTACAGTTTGGGGCCTAAAGATTTTCGTTACTTAGTAAGGCTTCTTCCGAGTATAAAATATATCCAAAGGTAACCTTCTTCTAAAGCCAACTTAACTTTTGAAGGTAATTTCTTACTTCCGAGTGCAAAGTGATTTCCGAATGAAAAATTAATAAACTTAGGAAGTAGATCTGATAAATTATCATTCTCTTCTTTCGAGACTAAAAATTCTTCCGAGAAGAAGAATTCCCTTAAAGAAATTTTGCTTTGGAAGATATATAAAACATCTTCTGAGGGTTAATTTATCTTTAGAAGAATCTATACTTAGAAAGATTTTAGAGATAACCTCTTGTAACAGGGCCTAGATTGTTTTGACAAAAGACATTACACATTTATAAAGGTTTTCAAAGGAGATAGACTAATCAATGTTTATCATCTCAATAGTTGTAATGAGTACTTAAATCTTCATTCATCAAAGGCTTTGGTGAACATTTTAACATATTGTTCATTTAATTAAACTTTGATTAGTTTAATCAGATTTTTCTTATGAATATCTCTGATGAAATTATACCTGATGTCGATATGCTTTATCTTGGAGTGCTTTACTGGATTTTCAGTAATGGAGATAACACTATTATTGTCAATGTTGATAGGAGAGCTCATGAAGTTGAATCAGTAGTCTAGCATCTGATTCTGAGTCCACAGCAGCTGAGCACAACAACTTGCAACAACAATGTATTTAGCGTCAGTAGTAGATGTAGAGACACATGATTCCTTCTTGCATTTCCATGAGATAATCCATCCACTAAGAAATTGACATCCTCCCTATGTGGATTTCTTGTTAATGTTGCAGCCACCATAGTCACTGTCAGAATAGCTATAGAGATTGAAACTGTTGTTCCTTGGATACCAACGACTTAGTTTAGGTGCTCCTTTAAGGTATCTAAGGATTCTCTTGGTAGAAACTAGGTGAGACACCTTTGGAGCAGCTTGATATCTTGCACACATGCATGTTGCAAACATGATATCAGCTCTACTTGTAGTGAGATACATAAGAGACCTGATGATTGCCCTATACTGATGCTGATCAGTATCCTCCCCTTTAGAGTTAGGACAAAGATTGTGGTTTCTAGGTATGGGTGTCTTGGCTGGCTTACAATCCTTCATATCTAATCTTTCTAAGATGTCAAACAAAAACTTAGATTTATTAATAAAAACCCTTCCTTCATTTGCTTTACCTGAATTCCAAGGAAAAAAATACATCTTTCCTATGGAACTTATCTCAAATTTCTTCTTCATGATGCTCTCAATGTCTCTACATATTTGGTCATTTAAGGAACGAAATATGATGTCATCAACATAGACCTGGATGAGCAATATGTCTTTCCTAGACTTCTTTATGAATAAATTCTTGTCAATGGTGCCTTTTGTGTAGACAAAGTCTCATACCATAGCCTAGGTGCTTGGTGCAGCCTATATAGAGATTTATCCATCTTGCACACATAGTTGGGGTGCTGTGGATCTTCAAATCCTAGAGGTTTACACGCATAAACTTTCCTATCAATATCCCCATATAAAAAGGCATACTTGACATCAAGTTGGTAAATAGTAAAATTCTTGGATGCAACATAAGCAAGAAAGGTCCTCACTGCCTCAAGTCTTGCAACTAGTGCAAAGACATCAGTGTAATCAATTCCTTCCTCTTGGGTGTATCCTTGAATTACAGTCTTGCCTTGTTCTTGATTATCAAGCCTCTATTATCTCTCTTGTTTCTGAAGACCTATTTGGTGCCTATTGGTACTTCACCGGATGGTAGGCGGACATAGGTTCCAAAACTTTTGTCTTTTGGATTGAAGAAATTCCTCTTGCATTAACTCAACCTAGCTACTATCCTTTAAGGCTTCTTCTACCTTTTTGGGTTCCATCTGAGACAACAAGCATGAGTATAGGCAAACCTTCCTATTGTGAGTTTGTCCCATTGTTTTCACACTTTCAAAGACTTCTCCTATATGTTCTCAGCTGGATGAGTGTTATGAATCCTAAGCCTAGGAATCACCTCCATCTGCAAAGATATATCCAGGTTGGACATATTTTGATTAGGAGCTTGAACACTTGGACCAGCTGTTGTTCAAACTCATTTAATGAGGACTGATTGAATGAATAGGAAACATCATTATCATTTGTTGGTTGTGAAGCAGCATTAATAGTTGCCTGTTCCTTCAAGATGCCACTTTTATCAGCTGGTGTTGTGCAATGTCACGAGATGAGCTTTAAGGCTCACTAGGTAGACCACTGGCTGAAGCTCCACTATCTTTTGAAATAGTCATACTATCAGATCTTAAGATAGTGGGAGCCTGATTGTCAACTACTCTTGGAGAACTTGAATGAGGTTTGGGTAAGACAAACATTTGATCATCATCAGAATCACTATGAGTACCTGTTCCAGCTGAAACATTCTCATAAGATGATTTAGAATAGTTGGGAAACAATTCTAAGTCAAAAATATGATCAGGGCTATTCCCACTAACATAAAGAGTGTGCTTATTAACAATAGTGTCGGATGATTCCTCAAATTGTTGAATTTTGATGTTATAAACTCTATAAGCAATAGAGTTAGAGGAATATCCAATAAATATAGCATAATCTGACTTTTTAGCAAATTTTTCTCCAAATTGTCCTTTTTGTTAAGTATGGTACACCTGCTACCAAAAGGCCTTAGAAAGCCAATGAACGATGGCCTCTTGTTTTGTAGCTCATAAGGGGTTTTTCCATGTAGCTTAACTACAAGAACCTTGTTCTGCATATAGCATGCAGTATTGATTGCCTCTACCAAGAATATTAGAGGCAGTTTTGAGTCAGCTAACATGGTCTGAGCAGCCTCAATCAGTGTCCTGTTCTTCCTCTCAATAACACCATTTTATTAAGGAGTTCTAAGAGCACTATATTATTTGGCAATCCTTTTTGAGTTACAAAATAAATCAAGAACTTGATTTTTAAACTCAGTCCCTTGATCACTTTTAATTTTCTTAACCTTGTGATCAATTTGATTTTCAATTTTAAGAATAAAAGA
This sequence comes from Flaveria trinervia, assembly GCA_025506515.1. Classification (NCBI taxonomy): domain Eukaryota; kingdom Viridiplantae; phylum Streptophyta; class Magnoliopsida; order Asterales; family Asteraceae; genus Flaveria; species Flaveria trinervia. The sequence goes on from CM046448.1 coordinate 79,953,489, forward strand.
CTTAACATTTCAGCAGTTTCCTCCTTAGTTATTAAAAAGAAGACCCATGTAAATCTTGTAAAATAATCAACAATCACAAGGCAATATGATTTCCTTTCAATGCTCATTATACTTGTGGGACCAAATAGATTCATGTGCATTAAGTGTAATGGAGTGGTGATAGACTTAACAACTTTGGATTTATGATATGCCCTATGTTGTTCATGCTTATTTCACCCTAATGGGAAGCATTGTTCATATCTAGCTTGTACATATCCCCTTTCCTAGGAGATCTAGGAAGCACCAATTCCTGATGAATGGTCATCCTAGGTTTGTGGATAATGAACTCATGTTCTGTGAAAAACATTTGATGCTTTTAATCATAGAATTGAGAAACAATTAAAAGGTTATGTTCAAGTTATTTGACAAAGTGTTCTTTGTCACTTTTAACTTGCCATTGGATACACTTCCTCTGCCAAAAATGCATCCACCAGCCTCACCTCCGAATTGAACAGGTGCTCTATCAAAATATTAAAATTGTTGATGGAGAGATCTATTTCCTATCATGTGCCTGGAGCATCCACTATCTACAATCCACACATTATTGTTCTTGTAAGGATTCCTGAAGTCTGATGCAACCCAAAACTGCCTAAGTGTCTCAGCAACATGCACTAAGTACTGAAGTGAAGAATGCTTCGGAAGTTTTACACAATACATTAGAAAAACATTCTAAGTGTAAAATCTTCCGAAGTCAAGACCAATATCTTCCGAAGCCAAACATGAAGTCTTCGAAGCTTCAAGAGACAAAGTCTTCCAAAGCTTCACCCTATGAAGACAGATTTCTTCCGAAGACTTTTAGTACACATGCTTTATCTGATGTACTGTTCCATAAAGCACCTTTTCCGCTGCGTCTCTGATAAGTCACCAACTTACAAGAGTTGGTGAAAAGGTCCATGCTTTTGGTAACTGTACATTGAGGTCTTGAGTCTGAAACTTTCCACTTTATGTACTTTATCCTTTTTGTAATGTATAAGGATGTGAGTTATGGCATGTCATAGTCACAAGGTCAAAAGGCAGATATGCCTTTTGATTCTACAATTGATTTTGTTAGTGTCTAGTCAATTGTATCCAGCTGGCTTTCATAGTATAGCCGGCTGTAGGTTGTAGTATAAGTATTTCAAGTTTCTTGTATCTTCATATGCTTTGTAACACTTGTAAAAGAACTTGAGAAAGCAATATACTGCTCCCTTGAAAACTATACTCTCTTGTTCTGTCTCTTACTTTACTTGTGTTCTTTGTATCACCTTTGGTTACCTAGTTCACTGTTTGATTAAAGTTTAGTTAATCTTCTCATTGTGTTGTTGTGTTGTAATTGTGTTCAAGCCCTTAACGATCCTGCAATTGGTATCAGAGCACTCAGGCTCGTGATATAAGATCTAACCATCTTAAGATCCCTCACACACACAAAAACTAAACTTTTCAAATGGTTTCCATCTCAAAGACTGATATGGAGACTGGAACCATGAACAAATCCCCATTGATCACTCTTGATGACTTTGACACCTGGTGCATGAGGATGGAAGGCTTCATCAGGTCTCTTGACTCAAGAATGTGGGAATCTGTTGAATATGGACCTTTCATACCCAGCACCCCCTCTGCTACCGGTGCTGGTATGATTCCTAAAGATGTGGCCAACTACTCAGATGAAGATAGAAAAGAGTAGAGATTGACAGGAAGGCCATGACTGCTCTTCAGACTGCTATCCCAAACTCTGTGTACAGAGGTTTTAAGAAGTGCAAGACAGCTAAACAGCTGTGGGATGCACTGAAGCTGATGTATGAAGGCTCCTCTGAAGCCAAGGAGAACAAGAAAGATCTTCTGAAGCAGCAGTTTGAAAATTTCACCTTTAAAGTAGGTGAAACCATGACCCAACAATACTTCAGGTATGTTGAGATTGTGGATACCCTTGTGGATGGAGGAGTTCCTCTTGAGAACAGAGACATTGTAAGGAAGTTCATGTCCTCACTTCCTAGGCAATGGACACACTATTGTGTGGTAATCAAGAGGACCGAGAACCTTAAAACTCATACTCTGACAGAGTTATATGGGATTCTCAGTGGATACCAGATGGAGATGAACTTACAAGGTTCATCTGGCAACTCTAACAATCAAATGGGTTCAGCCCTTCATGTGGTTGAAAGGGACAGCATAGAACCCCAACATCATCTCCTATGCTACCCTGACAACTCACAAAAGGGTCCTTTCATCACCTTCCCGGAGACACCAAGGGAGAACTTTACTCAAGGAAGCCCATTCCAAGAGACAAGTTCTTCTCAAGCCTTTGTGTTGCAGATGAAAGCTGTGGAAATTATCTCTTCACTCTTGAAGACCTAGACTGTATCCATCCAGATGACCTGGAATACATGGAGATAGTTCAGCAGATGGCTCTTCTCACTCACAGAGCCAAGAAGTTCTACAAGAGGACAGGAAGAAGATTTCCAAGCAATGCTACCAGTGGTAAGTTTGGGCTGGATAAAAGCAAAGTTAAGTGTTACAATTGTAACCTTATGGGTCACTTTGCTAGGGAGTGTAAGGCACCTAGAGCAAATGGGGGTCAAACACAACTCAGACCAAACTACACTAACAACACCCCTCAGGCTGAGAAGACAAAGCAACATGCTGCGGTTGCTGTTGAAGAGGGAGGATTTGACTGGAGTTTTCAGGTGGAGGATGCTTCTCCAAACCAAGCATTGATGGCTGACCATGATGAAGCCAAGGTATTAGAACATCTTTGCTCCCCTGAATGCATTGCTAAAGTAAATAGATACAGGTCCTACACCTAGAGATGAGATCTGATCTTGAGTCATTAAACATATTAAAATCTGATTTTAGAAAGTCTAAAATGATTACAAGTTAAAGATAGAAGACTTGGAGAAAACCATTTCAGTACTAAAACATGAACATACAAATTTTAGAACTCAGATCCAAGATCTCATCACTAAGTTGACTAAGTGCCAGGCTGAGCTTGTGATCAGCAAAGCCCTGGCAGAGAAAAGTGTTCTTGAAGAAGAGACCTTCAAGAACATGATATCCTCATCCCTACACAATAAGGTTTGTTATCAAAATAGACAGGGACTGGGATCAAATGAGATAGCTCCTCCACACACAATCTTGTCTGTAAGATCTCCTAGGTGTGGAACTTGTGAAGATGAGCTTCCTCTCATAGATCCAATAAGTGAGGATGATGAAGAAGTGATAGTGAGGAATCCCTCTGAGAAGAGTGAAGAAGAGGATTCCTCAAGGGCCACTATCCTTCTGAGGAGAAGAAATTAACTGTGATGACCAAGTCCAAGAGAAAGAACTTGATCAGGAAGAGCAAAAGGAAAGCAAAGAAGGCTCAAGAAATCAAGGCTACCTTTGATGCTAAGCAGAAACAAGTGTTATCTCTGCAGGTTTCAAAGCTGTAAGGACTGAAGACATCCACCAAAGCTTCTTGCCAAGAGTTCTGGTTCATGTTCAAATCATCTCAGTACAAAGAAGAAGACTGAGCTGCTGTGTACCACTGCTGCACAGCCTGGACCATCAAATTCCAAGAACAGTTCACAGCCCAAGGGAATTGTATCTGCATCTACCAAGATGAAGGTGAAAAAGGGATGTGACCAAAGCCAGTCTTGCTCTCAAAAGGAGATTTCTTTGAAGAAGAAAATGTTGTGTGTTATGTGTGAAAGTACTTCTCATATTGCCAAGGATTGTCCATACAATCCTAAAAGTACTATCCACATGACCAATACAAAGACTTCAAAGAATCTCAAGAAGTCTAAAGCTTCGGAAGGAAAGTCTGTTTCCTTCGGAAGCTCCAAATCAAAGAAGAAGGTAAATGGAAAATTACCTTCGGAAGCAAAGTTGGTCTCGGAAGAAAGGAGTTCTTCCGAAGCACTAAAGTCTGCTGCAGTGACTGTAGATTCTTCCGAAGTATCAGTCATTAAAATTGTGAAGCTCCAAAAGCTTCTAAGGTTTTGAAGGTCAAGTCCAAGACTCCAAAGGTGGTGTGGAAGTCTAAGAAAGACCAAATGACTGAGGTTTCTCCATCAACAACAGCTGAAGATCCCCTCTGTACAACCATAGGATCTATTACTGTTGCATTACCTTCTATTACACTTACTGAACCAAGACAAGTAAGGCTTGGGTTTCCAAATGTAACTAATCATTTTCTTTGTGCAGGACAGCTCAAGACAAACAAGAATGTCTGGATAATTGACAGTGGCTGTTCCAGGCACATGACAGGCAATAGGTCTTTACTTCATAATTTTGAGAGAATTGATGGAGGACCAGTTGCTTTTGGAGGAGATGAAGGTGGTTACATTTATGGAAGGGGCAAGGTCACAAATGGTAAGCTCAGCATTGAGAAGGTAAACTTTGTTAAGGAGCTTGGGTACAATCTTCTGAGTGTATCCCAATTTTGTGATCAGAGTCATAACATGCTCTTCACTGAGCATGAGTGCATTGTTCTCAAGCCTGGAGTGGTCATTCCTCATGAGCATATCCTGCTCAAGCCCCCAGGAAAGGGAACATGTACAAGATGGATTTGCAAGAAACATCTCCCTCTGGAGAAGTTTCATGCTTTCTATCTAAAGCAAATAGTGATGAGTCTTTCCTATGGCATAAAAGAATGTGCCATGTAAACTTTAAGAATATGAATAAATTAATCAGACATGATCTGGTAACTGGAATGCCAAAGAAAGAGTTTACAAGTGATGATCATGTGTTGCATGCCTGAAAGGGAAGCAACACAAGGTATCTCACAAGCCTAAGGAAAGAACTCCATCACTACTCCCCTACACTATTACATATGGATCTCTTTGGCCCACCAGTGTAATGAGTTTAGGAAGGACCTTATACTGTCTAGTGATCACAGATGATTTTACAAGATTCACTTGGGTTTCTTTCTTAGAACTAAAGATGAGACTCCTGAGATTCTAAAGAATTTCATCTTAAAGATTGAGAATCAATGTGATCACAAGGTCAAAACCATAAGATGTGATCAAGGAACTGAATTCAAGAACCAAATCCTTGATACATTTTGTGATGAAAAGGGTATTACAAGACAATACAGTGCTCCCAGGACTCCTCAGCAAAACGGAGTTGCTGAGAGGAGAAACAGGACACTTATTGAAGCTGCAAGAACTATGTTGTCTGACTCTAACTGCCTATCACCTTCTGGGCAGAGGCAGTTATACTGCTTGCTATGTGCAAAATAGAGTTTTAGTAGTTAAGACACATGGTAAGACTCCTTTGAACTTTGGCACAAGAGGAAACCTTTCATTGGTTTTCTCAGGTCATTTGGATGTCCCTGCACCATCTTGAATACCAAAGATCAAGTTGCCAAGTTTGCTGAGAAATCAGACGATGGACACTTCATTGGATACTCTTCTCAAGCTAAAGCTATAGAGTATACAATCTCAGAACTAGAATCATTGAGGAGTCAGCCAATGTGACTTTCAATGAGCACACTCCCAGTGTGGCTGGTTCTGGTCCGGATTGGCTATTTGATCTTGATTTAGTTACCAACAGTTTTAATAAATCTTGTGAGCATGTTTCAGGATCTGCAGAAAATTTAAATACAGGTGATCCTGATCCAAGATTTGAGCTAGGAAGACCTTCAGCTCCAGTTGAAACTACTTCAGCAAATGAGGTTTCTATCAGCACAACAATGACAAATCCAGCTGATACATCTGGCATGCCTTCAAATTCCAGCTCAGAGGCTTCTCAACCAGATAAAGACATCTCAATTGCAAAAGACAACAATGGTGATGGTGATAGTGATCAAGAATTCTTGATGCTAATAACCATACCATAGATGACAACATCAATGATGTCACACACTCATTGGATCAAGTTAATCTTGATAGGTGTGATAATGTGGAGGATCAATCTTCAAGACCAGATCTAAATTTCTCAAATTTGGATCTATCTCAGCAACTTGCTGTGATCCCTCAGCTAAGGAGCCACAAGTCTCATCCTACCACAAACATCATTGGAGATGTTATCTCCGGGGTAAAGACAAGAGGGCAAACCCATGAAGCAAATGTTTGTCTTCACTCTTGTTTCTCTATCCCAGTCAGAGCCAAAGAAAGTTGAGGAGGCTCTAAAGGATGGAAGTTGGGTTGAAGCTATGCAACAAGAGCTGCTTCAATTCAAAAGGCAGAAAGTTTGGAACCTTTGTCCTCTTCCTCATGGGAAGACTACCATTGGAACCAAATGGGTTTTTAGGAATAAAAGGATGATAGAGGAATCATCATCAAGAACAAGGCAAGACTAGTTGTTCAAGGATACACACAAAAAAGAGGGATTGACTACACTGATGTCTTTGCTCCTGTAGCTAGACTAGAGCTGTTAGGATATTCCTGGCATTTGCTGCATCCAAGAACTTCAAGGTCTACCAACTTGATGTAAAGTGTGCTTTCTTATATGGAGTGATTGATGAGGAGGTTTATGTCAAACAACCACCTGGTTTGTAGATCCTGATCATCCTGATTATGTCTGCAAGCTTGACAAAGCTCTCTATGGGCTGCATCAGGCACCCAGGAAGTGGTATGAGACACTGTCTGAGTATCTCTGTAAACATGGTTACAGGAGAGGTACTATAGATGGAACTCTCTTCATCAAAGGACAGGAAACGACATTCTGCTAGTTCAAGTATATGTGGATGACATCATCTTTGGCTCAACCAATTCAAGGCTCTGCAAAGACTTTGAAAAGCTGATGAAAGATAGATTTGAAATGAGTTCAATGGGAGAACTTAATTTCTTTCTGGGAATTCAAGTGAAGCAGGTTGAAGATGGCATTTTCATAAGTCAGTCAAAGTATGTTCAAGATATACTCAAGAGGTTCAACATGACTGATTGTAAGACTGCTAAGACACCCATAGCCAGAAACCACTCCCTTGGTCCAGATCTTGAGGGGGAGTGTGTAGATGAGCACTTATACAGGGCTATGATTGGGTCTCTTATGTATCTTACAGCTAGCAGGCCTGATATCATGTTTGCTACATTTATTTGTGCAAGATATCAAGCCAATCCTAAGATGTCTCACTTAATCACTGTGAAAAGGATTTTAAGATACCTCAAGGTGCTTCAACACTTGGTTTATGGTATCCAAAGATTCTAATTTCAATCTGTATGCCTATACAGACAGTGATTATGGTGGCTGCAACATGACTGCAAAGTCTACATCTGGGGGATGTCAATTCCTTGGTGGAGGGTTGTCTCATGGCAATGCAAGAAACAAACCTGTGTGTCTGCATCAACTGCTGAGGCTGAATACATTGCTGCTGCAAGCTGCTGTGCTCAAGTGCTTTGGATTCAAAATCAGATGCTAGACTACGGATTTAAGTTCAAAGAGACTCCTATCCACATAGACAACAACAGTGCTATCTCTATCACTGAGAACCCTGTGCAGCACTCAAGGACCAAACACATCAACATCAGGTATCATTAATAAGAGATAACTATGAAAAGGGGTTAATTAAACTAGTCAAAGTTCACACAGCTGAACAATATGCTGATCTGTTCACAAAAGCTTTTGATGAACAGAGATTTAAGTATCTGATATCAGCTATTGGGATGATTAACTTTGAGTAGATTTTTCTTAAAACTAATTCTATTATTTCTTCTTAAAAATATGTGTGTCCTAAGTTGTCTAGTTCATCACTTTCATAAGCTCATGTTTTCTTTGAATGAAAAACTCTTTTGAAGACTTTCCTTAGATTCTTGAAAATTTTGATACTTCGGAAGATAACGTTTTACCTTCAAGAAAAAATTGTCTTCAAAATAAATGACTGTCTAAGAATTTTACCTTCGGAAGAAGTCAAAATTATCTTCCGAAGCTTAAAATTCTTAACTTAGACACTTATTCATTTTTAAGGACTTTTTCCTTCCGAAGCAAAAATTACTTTCGGAAGCTTTAGTCATTCTTATACAAAGCATCAAAAGTTTATTTCTTTTCCGAAGCATAAATCTTTAAGACGCTCAGGAAAATTCTTCCGAAGCCACTTTAGCTTCGGAAGCTTTTTCAATCACAACTTCCGAAGACAAATTACTTTCGGAAGCTTTTCGAATTCCAAGAAAACTACTTTTTGAGCAAAAGGTACTACTTTTTTCAGAGGTGGGACCGACATACGGATTTCAAAGTTTATCCTCTTTCATTAACTTTATCTGAAATCCTTCTCTCTCATATAAACCCAACGGTTTCCCCCCTCTTCTATCATCAGCTTTTCTTCCATACCTAAAACCTAAAGCTTTCTCTCTGAAATTTCCTTCCCATTCTTTTCTCTTCATCTCTGAGCTACCTCACAATGGCTGACCTTACCACAGAAATGATCCTCACTTTGCCATGCAGCTACACAGACAACACAATCAGGTTGCTCTGTTATGCTCTGACAAAGATCCTCATTTCTCAGAGGTTTGCCGTTTCTTGTCTTTGTCTCACTACTTCACCTCCCTAACCATTGATCCTCCTCTATATGAGGATCATTTGCTTGAATTCTGGAAGACCTGCCAAGAGGTCATTATGGATGGGGAGAAGGCACTGTCTGCCATAGTGCAGGGGAGAACAATTTTCATCACTCCGGCCATCATCAACCGACATCTTCAGCTGGATGATGAAGCAGGTGAAGTGTTCTTCCCAAAAGAAGCGGTTAATCATTCCTTCGAGCAGATGGTATATGAAGGAGATTTCTCTGTAAAGACCTTCAGAAAGGGAAGGTCTCATCCCAGTGGAAATACCTGCTCCATGTGGTATCCACAGCTTATCAACAAGCATGGTGGATGGGACCAGATTCCTGAGGATCTCTCCTTTATAGTTCATGGGATGGTTCAGGGGTCAGTTCAGGTATTCACAATTTGTTTATACTATTTACTTGCAAACTTAGACTCCTTAGAGTATTACATGTTTCCTAGATATGTTCAACACATTCTCAACTGTGAACTGGGCTCACAGTTGAGGGAAACAGGCAATATTCTTAAACTGGGACAGATGAAGCCCGGCATCTTTAAAATTATGAAGAAGCCAACTGTAGGCTTCTCAGGGTAGAAACAGCCCTAGTCCCAAAAATGTTAGAGCTCATTGCTCAAGTGACAACATAGCAGTCCAAGCTAGTGTTGAACCCACACCTACTGCTCTCCTACCCTCTTCACAACCTCAAATATTCATCACCTACAAAAGAAAATCCCAACGACCCCTGCTCAGGCTATTGAGTCTGTGCAGGCCCCCAAATACTCAACTTACAGGAAGAAGTGGACTCCAGAGCTTCCACTTCTCCTGAGGAGCAAACCACTCCCATCACTTTACCTATCAGGGCTGAGGTTCCTTAAGCTCAACCTGATGAGCTCATTAGCCCAACAACCGTAAGCTTTCACTCTGAGTCTCAACACTCAAGTGAACAACCTTCAAGGGACAGCTACCATCCCCAGCCTTTGGATCTAAACCAACCAATTCCCAACCTATCCTTTTACACTGATGAAGACTTAGGATTCAGTGAGTACCATGAGTCTCTCTTCTCCTCCCCTACTCAAGAGAGATGAGTACCTCTGACTCTCCTTAGTCTATCCCTCATCAGTCACCTATTACTGAGGTGGACACATCTGAACCTGTTCAGGATGCCCATATGGAAGAGGCTCTCACTTTTGAAAGTGATTACATCATTAAGACCTCAACCATGGCAACTCAGCCCATTGGCATCTTAATTGAGGTTGCCAGTGAGCAGAGGAAAACCAGCAGCCAAGAAACTCAAGCTGGTGGTGAGAGAGAGGACTTTGGTCCAATCCTCTCATCCCCCAGTGATTCTTCTGATGAAGATGAGGGGAATTTGAGACTAAAGGTACAACAATTGTCACAAACATGCACCTATCTAGTCTCTAAGGTTAGTCACTTGGAATCTCAGGTGACTACCTTACAAAACAGGGTCAATGATCAGCAACTTCAGATTTCATATTTGAAGGAAAAACTAGCTGAGAGACCTTTAAGGAGAGCTCAACCAGGAACACAAGAACCTGTGGAAGTGACTGATTTATCCTCCAGCTCACCTATGCAAGTGGGTGATGCTACCAAAAAGGGGAGAAAGTTATCACAACCACAGAACCTGAGAGTTCTTCAAAGAGAATGGACATAGAGGACTCACCATCCTCACTTGCTGTTGTGCATTCTCAGCAACTTCCTCAAACTCACATTAATGGGACTCTATAGACTCTATCATCAGGAGTCTCTTTGAGGAGGGTATACCAAGGCTGTCTCATCTCCACCACATGGAACTGGAAACTACATCATCAGAATGGAGGTATGATGATGACAGAAGAGCCCTCATACTTCACAGAGTTCAAGGCCAACAAGAAGTCTTTCAGTTCCAAAGCCTGAGCTTCTATGAGGACTGGATTTAGTCAACATGCCACTTGTCAATCCAAGCAAATCTAGACAAGCTGACAGGCTGGCTCAAAGAATCCAAGACAGGATCCTTGCAGAGTTCTCTCTAAGAAGGAGACTTAGGCAATCAGGCAATGTCATCGGTCAACTGGATGTTGAGGTGGACCCTAAGATTAGTTTCATAGGGGAAACCTTGGCTGAAGGCCCAGTGGCAGAACCTGAGACCCTTGTCTCACCATCAACAACTGCTGCAGAGGTCCAAACTCCATCTGAGACACCTACTAGTGAAGGTGTTTCTCAGCCTCTCTCTGGCCAGAGCATGGAAGCTACACCAAGCAATGAAGGCCAAGCCTCAATCCACCCCGTCACAAAGGTCTGTTGGTGACAAAGGAAAAGGATAATGACTCCTGAGGAAATTGAGGAGGAAGAGAGAGAGAGGAAAAGAGGCTAAGGGAGAAAGTTCTTCTGGGTCATCTAAATTCATACAAGCTGCAATCAGGGCTGCCCCCAGACCAAATACTAAAGATGATGAGTTAAGGGCAGTCAGGATTACCTATTTACAGACCAGGAACTATGATGTTGATGAAATCATCTCCCTCCCCTTAGAAGAGTTAAATGAACTAGCTGACATGGAAGTGTCAAGAGAGATAAAGGAGAAAGAGGATGCAAGGTTACTTCTCCAATTCAAAGAGGAGAGGAGACAGAAAGACTTTACAAGCATACTCCAACTCTCTCTCCATTCAAGAAAGTCCTGCACAGGAAGATGTGGCTCCACAAGAACCTCAGGTAGATAAAGAAGAGGATAGAATCAAAATGATAAACTACCTGAGTGCCACAGGCTTCTATCAGGCAAATACACTTCTTCCCCTGTCCTATGACTTCATTGAGTTCGAGTACTTAAAGCAACTTGAGCTTGAGCTAGTCAAGAAAGAAAAACAACCAAAAGGAAGCTAAGGGAAGAAGCTGCAAAGTCAAGAGCCATCATTCAAAGAATGCAAAGAAGTCTGCTGACAGACAAAGAATGATGAGCTTCTTGAAGTCATATGGATTCTCCGGAAGGAGACTTGGTCCCATGCTCTCTATCTACAATGGATGAGCATATAAGGGTGATCAAGCAGAAGATTAAAAGTGGTGAATTGATTGACTTGCACTCTCTTTCAATCAAGTCCCACCTGAAGTGGAGGTCAATTTTGAACAACCAGAGACACCTGAACCAGAACCTCCAGCTGAGCCTCAGCAAACTTCATCTTCTGATCCAAGACAGGGTCAAACTCCCTCTCCTTCTGAACCTGTGAGGGAGGAACACCCAACTGAGAAAGACACTGATGATCAACATGGTGCTGCAGACCAGTCTTCTCAGTTAAAGACATTAAAGAGGAAGAAGAAAATGGCTTCTAAACCAAAGACTAAAAGAAGAAGCCAAAGTCATCTACCTCTACCCCCAGGCTGAATCAATCAACCTGAGGAAGTGCATGATGAGGCAACCCAATCAACTCCTATGCAAGTGGCTCCTCTAGCAACTGAGACACCTATCTTGTCCTGGACTTATTCTACCAATCCAGAAAGATGGCATGTTGTCAGAGATCAAGGTGTTGAGAATGTCTACTCCTGGCAAGACATAATCAACTTACCTCTGCATGATCTCTTTGAAATGAGAAGATACTATGAGAGTCTTGATGATCCTGACCACCAAATGAAGAAGGAATGGTCTTGATTGTACTGAAGACTACCAACATCTGAATATCTTCTAAGTGTTTTGGTAGCATCAGCCTAGGGGGAGTTTGTAAGGATTCCTGAAGTCTGATGCAACCCAAAACTGCCTAAGTGTCTCAGCAACATGCACTAAGTACTGAAGTGAAGAATGCTTCGGAAGTTTTACACAATACATTAGAAAACATTCTAAGTGTAAAATCTTCCGAAGTCAAGACCAATATCTTCCGAAGCCAAACATGAAGTCTTCCGAAGCTTCAAGAGACAAAGTCTTCCGAAGCTTCACCCTATGAAGACAGATTTCTTCCAAGACTTTTAGTACACATGCTTTATCTGATGTACTGTTCCATAAAGCACCTTTTCCGCTGCGTCTCTGATAAGTCACCAACTTACAAGAGTTGGTGAAAAGGTCCATGCTTTTGGTAACTGTACATTGAGGTCTTGAGTCTGAAACTTTCCACTTTATGTACTTTATCCTTTTTGTAATGTATAAGGGGAGCTATGGCATGTCATAGTCACAAGGTCCAAAAGGCAGAATGCCTTTTGATTCTACAATTGATTTTGTTAGTGTCTAGTCAATTGTATCCAGCTGGCTTTCATAGTATAGCCGCTGTAGGTTGTAGTATAAGTATTTCAAGTTTCTTGTATCTTCAATATGCTTTGTAACACTTGTAAAAGAACTTGAGAAAGCAATATACTGCTCCCTTGAAAACTATACTCTCTTGTTCTGTCTCTTACTTACTTGTGTTCTTTGTATCACCTTTGGTTACCTAGTTCACTGTTTGATTAAAGTTTAGTTAATCTTCTCATGTGTTGTTTGTGTGTAATTGTGTTCAAGCCCTTAAACGATCCTGCAGTTCTTGTCATATGGATGTCCCTACACATAAGGTGAAAAAGTTAGTTTTTATTAGAAACCCAAGCCGGTTGATCTGGCTTTTCTAATAATAAGGATGCTATTGAACCAAAATTTATGCATGTGGTTCCATAGTGTTTGTGAAGAAGAGCCTAGGCTACAACATCTTCTTTATCTTCCATTCCATCCCTTGGTTGATCATTGAGGATGAGCTTGATGAAGATTGAACAACATGACATTCTTCCGAAGCTTCTTTTTTCGGAAGAAGTCTTCGCCACCTTTTTTTCTGAAGCAGTCTTCCTCTATGATGGTTTCAAGGGGACTCTTTTGTTCTTTTAAGTCTTAACAGTTTAACTTCTGAAGCCATTTTCCTTTTGGAAGAACTTTCTTCCAAAAGCAACCTTGCTTTGGAAACAAGCTTTCCTTTTTTCATCACTTGAACCATATGATAAGGTCCAAATGAGAAACCTTCCATGACTCCTTCTCTTATAACATTATTTGCATAATGTGTACTAGCAAGATTGTAATAACAATCTTTGGCCATGTGGTTTTGTAGACCACACATTATGCAGGAAATATTAGTCTTTTGGGAGCTTGATGGCTACTATATTGTTCTTTTTGTCTTCATCAACAGTTCTTCCCTTTGTCTTCTGAACCTTTTGTTGGATAGGTGTGTTGGTACTACACACTTTTCCAGGATTAGAAGTTTCCACCACCTGGAATCCAGCTAAGATGAACACACCCTTTTGTTTGGGGTCAATCTTTAGCTTAGATTCAGCCATTTTCTTGGCAGTTTTTCTGGCTGCTTTAGCCCAACTTCTTTTGGCTTTGGTAGTTAGGGGTTGGTCATCACTTGTAAGAGGGGTTTGGTTTACCAGGTTCTTCCCTGTGATGGTCTCCAAAGTTGCATCAATCTTTGACTTCTGGGAAGGTGGGTCAGTAAATGGAACCTCTTGCTCTTTAGTACCATACCTTGGTTGTCTAATAGACTCACAAGAGTGTGGTTGTGCAATTTCATTAGTGCCCAGCCCACCTTTGTTTTGATAACAAAGTTTTGAGTGGGAGGATGATGCAAGAATGGCCTGGAATTTTTGCTCTAAGATAGCATGCTCCCTGGCTTGAGCATCAATTGTAATAAGCTGGGCTTGATCCTTAGTCAATTTGGATATTAAATCCTTGATTTGAGTCTTATAGTTTGTATGTTCATGTTTTAACAAGGACATAGTTTTCTCTAACTGATCAATTTTCTTTTGATAGTCAGATTCAACCTTTTTAAAATTAGATTTTAAGATATTTAAAGACTCAATATCATATTTAATTTCCATATTATAGTCCTAATATATAGTTAACCTTAGCCATACAAGCTGGAGTACAAAGATGTTCATATACCTTGGTGTCATATGTTCCAGCCATGAGTGCTTGAGGAGGAGTCACATCCTATACCATGAAGCTCCAATCAAGTTCTTAAGATACAACTGTTGTTTCAGTTGACTTCCCAGTGGCTTTAGGTGTAGAGGGATGTGAGGAGGCATGTGAAGTTCCCGGATTTAACCTGGGAGCATACATTCCCTTGTAAAGTGACCAAGTTGGTTACAATTGTAACATTGGGCCTTTGTTTTGTCAAACCCAAACTTGCTGCTAGTTTGGTTTTGAGGGAACTACCTTCTAGTTCTTTTGAAGAACTTCTTTGCTCACTAGGTTAGCAGAGCCTTTTGTTGGACTATGTCCACATACTTCACATCATCTAGACTGAAGTACTCTAGATCATCAAAGAAATACTGATCATCATTAGAGTACCCACTTCCTAAGATAAAGGCACAACCATCCTAAAAATAACCTTGCTGACCTTGTTGAGACCTTGGAGTCTTAGGGAATGTGATGTAGGGTCTTGAAGAGCAGGATGGTATTCATAATATGTCAGGTACTGCTGAGCTTGGGGGGGGGGGGTTCCTGAGCCTTCAGCAACCATTAAAGTGTTGCTAGCAGGAAGGCTTGAAGGTCCACTCATCTGATGGCCTTTCTTGTTATCCATCTCTACATGGTATCCATTAAGGATGCCATATAGTTCAGTCATGGTGAGAGTTCAAGTTTTCTATCATTTTGATAGAGACATAGTAGAACATCCACTCATTTTGGAGTGCACTCATGAATTTTTGAGTAATATCCTCAATTCAATCAAGAGCAATTTCCACAAACTGAAGGGAAGAAACAAGATCCATATACCTGAAGTATTCTTGGCTGAGGGTCTCCAGCAATGTAAGTGAAGTTCTTAAACTACTGCTTCATGAATCTTTCTTTGAGTCATTGGAGCTAGAGTACATTTGAGAAAATGCATCAAACAGTTCTTTAGCTGACCTGTAGTGCTCAAACCCTACCATGATGGAGTTGGGTATAGCAGTCATAAGAATAGTCATGGCATAGCTATCAATGTCCAACTTTTTCTAGGCTTCTTAGAGTAGTCTTCAACGACATTTTCTATCGTGCACACCGTTTCCACCTAGTGCAACAACCATTGGTTTGTAAGGACCATTGACAATAAATTGTTGGACCAAAGAACCAATGAGCCAAGATCAGAAAACCTCTAAGTCCCACATGGTATCACAACAACTGCTGAAAGACTCATCAGCAGTTTGACAAGTGCTGAAGACTTCAACAGCTGAAGATCAAGTGCTGAAGACTTCAACAGCTGAAGAACTAAAGTGCTGAAGTACAACAGCTGAAGAACACAGTGCTGAAGCTGAAAGACCAAAGTACTGAAGTACAATAGCTGAAGAGTTTACAAGTGCTGAAGATCAACAACTGACGTAAAGTCTGAAGACAAAGACTGAAGACATCAGCTGATGATATCTACTGAAGTCATCAGCTGATGAAACATCTGAAGGTTAAAGTCTGAAGATCAAGTACTGAAGCCTCAGTAGTTTGTCACAACTGCTGAAGAGTACTCCTTCAGTAGTTGTGATATCAGTAGTTTTATATTTCTAGTTTCAGTAGTTTTATGTGTTCAGTAGTTTTGTAAAACGACTGAAGAGCTTGTTCTTCAGTCGTTGTAGTTTCAGTAGTTTCTAATCAGTAGTTTTATATTTTGTACTTAACACTCTGTTATGTTCTCAGTAGTTGTGAACATTTCAGTAGTTTGTTAAGAGTTAGTTATTTTTGTATTAGATCTGCCAGTTGTCACTTTCCGTGATAACAGCAGTGATCGTTGCACTCTATATAAGGAGTGACAACCTATTGTAATAAAGTGAATGTCGTGAATGAATGAATGATTTTGATTAGAAACATTCCATATCTATAAACATTCCTTGAATCAGAAATATATTCTCTCGCTATAACCGTATGTGCTCTTAATGCATACAAGCATCGACTTCTTGCTACAATTTGTCTAATTCCTATTCTTATTCCACTGCCTTGAACTCTAATACATCAAACTTGTGATCGTTGATCCTGTCAAATGGTATCAGAGCCAAAGGCTTGGACACTTTGCAAGAGAGTGTAGATCAACTGGATCTAACTCCACTGCACCCTTTGTGACTTTTCCTGGCAATAGTCAACAACACAGAGGGCAACATCCTGTCACTTCTAGTCATCATCCTCAACAACAATCTCCGGCATATTTTGTTCCTCAGGGTCAAATGCCATATCCGTACCCTTGTTATTACATGCCACAGTCAAATCAAGTTCAAGTTCCTATGGCACCACAATCTCATGCACTACCAGAACCTCAGCCATCCCAATCTCATCAACAACCTCAACCTCAACAACACAGCTTCTTCACCCCAGGAGTTGTTGACTGGAGCAGTTTACCAGATGACATGTCTGGTCATGACCAACTGTTCTCAGGTGCTGGTCAACATGGTGGTGACAGTCCTTTTGGGAATCTAGCTCTTATGGCTTTGGAGTCTGCTGATACTTCATTTTCTAATGCCTCCACATCTTAGGTATCACAGGTATCCTCTGAGGCAAAAGCCAAATTATGTTCTGAACCATGCATAGCAGCATTTGCTTCCATTAGAGAAGCAAATGTAGCTCTAATTAATAAGAACATTGAGCTAGAACAAATAATTTCCAAAAACAAAGCTGAGTTTGAGTACGTGCTTAAAGATAAAAATGATGAGATTTATAAACTGAAATGCCAAATAATTGATGATAAGGCTAGAGAAGAGGTACTTCTAGAGAAGTACAAAGATATCAAAGAAACCCTTGCAGTTACCCAGGTAGAGTGTGATAGATGGGTACAATCATGCAAAGGTTTTGAAATGCTTCTTAGTAAGCAATCTGCTTCAAATGTGAAGTTTGGAATTGGTTACAATCACACTGCTCCACCTACAGATTTTACCCCAAGAGCAGAGGTAGAATCTGATGGTGAGAGTGATAACCAATCCATCACATCATGTGATCTACCTTCTGATACAGCACAATCAGAAGAAGTAGCAGTCATCAAGCCCTCTTTGAACCTATCAGCTGATGTTGATGGTTCAAATGCTGACACTCTCACATTTAATGAGTTGATCAACTCAGGAGTTAATACTAAAGGTCCTGAAAGGACTAGAGAGCAGGATTTAACACCTGAAGTTCAAACTTCAACTGCTGTCAGTACTAAGAGAAGAAAACTGCCAGTAGAAAGAGTTTGAAGCCTACTAAAGAGGCAGTCAAGAAAGCAAACAATGCTTCAAAAGCATTGAAGAATAAGTCTTTAGTTGCTTCACACCTCTTTAGTTGATGATCAACCTAAGATGAAGAAGAAACCATGTGAAGTATGTGGTTTGTTCAATCATCTTACAGATGATTGTTGGTACAAAAGAGGTTCCAAACTCAAACAAAAAGAAGAAATTAAAGAGAAAATGGTAAAAATGAAAACTGAGTTTGAGACCACATTTGTATCAGCAACATCAAATCCTGTAACCCTTAAGTCCTCAAAGAAATCCAAAAGAAAGGGGTTAACAGGTGACAGCTGAGAATGCTCAGAAGAAGAAGGGGCAACATAGGAACTTATCAAACTCCACTGGCAACGGTCTGATGAGCTGAAAGCTTTATCACAAAATCAGACACAGTTGGTTATGATGGTTCAACATCTGTTGGGTAGAGTTAACCAACTAGATGCTCCTATGTTGAAACCATAGAAAAGGAGAGCCAAGCCAAAGGCTCCTCTTCTACACCCTCTTCTTCCTCTCAAGCTGTTGTTTCAAATAAACCTGTTAGTTTACCATCTATTGATGAGACCAGGCCCAAAACCAAAAAGGTTTGGGTCTCTAAAACTAACTGATTGTTTACTTTTGCAGGGTTCTTCAACATGCCAAAGTAGCATCTGGTATGTGACAGTGGGGGTCTATGCACATGACTGGAACAGCTCTCTTCTTCATGACTACTCTCAAGGAAAGAAGGGATTTGTTTCTTTTGGCAATGATGCTAGGGGTTACATCATTGGTAAGGGTTTGTTTCTAATGGAGAAATCAAATTTGATGATGTTAATCATGTGGAAAATCTCAAGTACAACCTCTTGAGTGTCAGTCAAATGTGTGATAAAGGCCATGTTGCTCTTTTCACCAGTCAAAACTGTAGGATTCTGTCATCCAAAGTTTTGCACTTGATTGACAAGGGGTTGGATGATCACACTCTCCTGAGAGCCAACAGGACAGGAAGAGTATATGCTTTAGATATTTCTAAGAAAATAGATCTCAAAGGCAATCCTTGCCTATTTTCCAAAGCCTCTTCTCAAGAATCTAAACTGTGGCACAGAAGGCTTGGTCATGTTAATCTCAAAAACATGAATCAACTTACCCACAATAGTTTAGTCAGAGGCTTACCAATAAAGGAGTTCCACTGTGATGAAACCTGCACTGCTTGTTTAAAGGAAAACAACACAAAGTCTCATTTCCTCCTATTGAAGTGCCTAAGTCCACTGCCTGCTTGCAATTACTGCATATGGATCTATTTGGTCCTGTGAGAGTAATGAGCATGGCAAAGAAGAAATACTGTCTGGTAATTGTGGATGATTACTCCAGATTTGTATGGACTTTCTTTCTACATTCAAAGGATGAGGTTGCTCAGAAGATTATTCATTTTGTGCTGTATATTGAGAAGCAGTATTCCCTTCCAGTCAAGTGTATTAGGAGTGACAATGGAACTGAGTTCAGAAATCATACACTTGATGACTTCTATCTTTCAAAGGGATCAAAAGACAGTTTAGCATCCCAAGGACTCCAGAGCAAAATGGAGTAGTGGAGAGAAGAACAGGACCCTCATTGAAGCTGCAAGGTCCATGCTGGTGACTCAGGTTTGCCACTGACCTTTTGGGCTGAAGCTGTCAACACAGCTTGCTATGTGCAAAATAGAGTTTTAGTAAATCAGAGGTTGATGAAGACTCCATATGAAGTTCTCCATCATTTGGCTCCTCTGATTTCATTTTTCAAAGCATTTGGTGTCCCTGTTTTATTCTCAACACAAAGGATCAACTCCATAAATTTGATCCTAAGGTGGATGCAGGGTATTTTGTTGGTTATTCATCTACTTGCAAGGCATACAGAGTCTTCAACTGCAGAACAAAGATGGTTGAAGAAACTCTACATGTTAAGTTCAATGAATCTCCAAAGGACAAGATTCCACAAAGCCCTGTGGAGTTATTTGATTTGGACATACTGCAATATGTTACTTATCAAACTCCTGCTGTTGCTCCTGTCAACAGTTCACCACCTGGTGGTACTGCTGATGATGATGATGATTGCAGTACTCACCTCTTCAGGTTTAGTGATCAACTGCCTGATTCAGCTAGACCTGGTTCCTGTAGCTCCAGTAGCACCATCCACAACAAATGCTGATGAGATCTCTTTGAATTCAACTTCCTTTGAATTAACATCCACTGATTGGTTTCAAGGAAATGATTCACCATCACCATCTGTCACTGCTGAGCCTGCTACAAACACTTGCACAGATCTCATTGTGTATTAAGATCTGAAGAATCACCCTATGTCTCAAATCATTGGTGATATCACTGCTGGAGTATCAACAAGAAGTCAATTGTCAAATTCCGCTTCTATGCTCTCTTCATCAGTCAGCAAGAGCCAAAGAACTATCACATTGCTTTAAAGGACAATGGATGGGTTGATGCCATGCAGCTTGAGCTTCTTCAGTTCAAGAAACAGCAAGTGTGGGAACTGGTTCCTCTACCTCCAGGTAAGTGTGCAATAGGCACTAAATGGGTGTTTAGGAACAAAACTGATGAAAATGGGCTTATTGTTAAGAACAAGGCCAGACTGGTTGTTCAGGGGTTTGCACAAGAAGAAGGTATTGATTATGATGAAACCTTGCCCCTGTAGCCAGACTGGAAGCAATTCGATTGTTTTTAGCTTATGCTGCTTATCAAAACCTTAAAGTTTTTCAAATGGATGTCAAAAGTGCATTTTTGTATGGAAAAATTAAAGAAGAGGTTTATGTATGTCAACCTCCAGGCTTTGAGGACAATAAACATCCTAATGGGTGTATAAGCTTGATAAGGCTCTTTATGGGTTAAAACAAGCTCCTAGAGCCTGGTATGAGACATTATCAAATTTCTTATGGAAAATAATTTCACTAGAGGCTCCATAGATAAGACTTTATTCATTAAGAAAGCTGGGCAGCATAATCTACTTGTTCAAATTTATGTAGATGATATCATTTTTGCATCCTCTGATCCAAAGTTGTGTGATGCCTTTACAAAGTTGATGCAACAGAAGTTTGAAATGAGTGCAATGGGAGAATTACAGTTCTTTCTGGGGTTGCAAATCAAACAAAAGGCTGATGGAATTTTCATTCATCAGTCCAAATACACAAAAGATCTTTTGCAAAAGTTTGATTTACAAAACTGTAAGTCCTGTTCTACCCCATGTGCAGCACCACACAACTGGATACAGATCAGAAAGGTAAAGTGGTTGATGGAAACACTTTACAGATGTATGATTGGGTCCTTGATGTATTTAACAGCTTCTAGACCAGATATTATGTTTGCTACATGTGTTTGTGCTAGATTTCAGGCTGCACCTAAAGAGTCTCATCTGATTGCAGTCAAGAGGATCTTTAGATACCTGCAAGGCACTCCATCTCTAGGTTTATGGTATTCTACTGGACATTCTGGTAAATTAGTTGCTTTTTCTGACAGTGACTATGCAGGGTGTAAGTTGACCAGGAAATCAACTTCTGGTGGATGTCAATTCCTAGGCAACTGCTTGATTTCTTGGCAGAGCAAGAAACAGACCTCAGTTGCTATATCAACTGCTGAAGCAGAGTACATTGTTGCTGCAAGTTGTACATCTCAGGTACTCTGGCTTCAAAACCAACTTTTGGATTATGGCATTACAGAGACTAAGACTCCATGTTAATGGATAGTGCTTCAGCTCTTTGCATTGTCAAAAATCCAGTCCAGCACTCTAGGACAAAACATATAGAGATCAGACATCATTTATAAGGGATTGCTTTGAAAAAGGTCTGATTGATCCTAAGTTTGTGCTAGTGCTGATGAGCTTGCAGACATTTTTACTAAGCCTTTGGATAGTTCAACTTTCCAAACCTGGTGTTAAGGCTTGGTATGCTGCAACTAGAATAAGTGACAACTACTGATGATCTTAGTAATAAGTACTAATGATCACTAGTAACTATGTCACATATAAGTACTGATGACCTCTTTACCCTCAGCAGTTTTTATAACTACTGAAGGCTAAATGTCTCACAAGTACTAAAGTACTTCATCTGTTCTAAACTACTGATGTAGTTAAACTACTGATGCAGCTACAACTACTGCAATCAGTTAAAACAGATAAAAACTGATGTCCTGTGAAAAACAACTGAATCAGCCAAAAAGGCTGATGAATGTGTTGAGGACAGTATGAAACAGCTGACAAGCTAAGAATTGACGAAAACAGCTGAAGAGAACTTTCTCTTCAGTCGTTTCTACAACTGCTGGTTCATACTAAACAACTGAAGCAAAACCATGTCTTCAGTAGTTTTATAACTACTGATGACTAATACCAAGTCTTCAGTTGTTTACAACAGCTGATGACAAAACCACTGTCTTCAGTAGTTTCATAACTACTGATGACAAACACCAAGTCCTCAGTTGTTTCAATCATCTGAAGTCAAAACCACGGTCTTCAGTAGTTTTCTAACTTCTGATGCCTAACCCCACGACTTCAGCTGTTTCAACGTCTGAAAGGATAATACCATGTCAACGGTCGGTTAACTACTGATGACTAACACACATCCTTCAGTCGTTTCTCTACCCGTACCCTATAAATATCCCTGACCTATGTCCTCAATGCTTCATCTTCTTCAACCTAACGTTCCTTTCCAAAACTTCCTCTTCTCAATGGCGTCCATGCAAATCAAACCGCGACACAACTGTGTTGCCTACCTCACTAAATCGCCTATCTGGACTAAGTTCGATACTGCTATCGATCTTATGGTTCAGTCCCAATACAATACGGCATTTCTCTGAATCCCATACTACATGCCGAATCCCTTCAACAATTTTGGATGAACGTTACTATTACCACTGGGGAGAACAACACACCATCTCTCCAGTCGGTCATCAATAACAAAGAAGTAGTCATCACTCCTGCAATATCCGCCAAATTCTTCATCTGAATGATGCTAGTTCTCCTGCTGGATATCCGAAGGGCACCACAGATCTATCCTTTGCCCAACATGGGTATCAAGGCGATCTCAGTGCCTCCACTATCATGAAGAAACACTTTCCTGACGCTGAACGCCTAATTTTTCACATGGTGAATGTATGTTTGGCCCCTAAGACGTCGTCTTGGGATCAAATGTCGTCAAAATGGCAGCAGGTAATGTATTCTATTCTTGAGCAACAACCGCTAAACTTTTCAGAAATAATATTTTCGGAGCTCAAGGATATGGCTCAAAAACTAACTGCCAACCGTTGGATACTATATCCACGGTTCATAATGGCCATCATTACAAACCAGCTTAATGCTGAGGGACTTGTTGGCTTGGGAGTCCCTGCTACGGCTGTTCTGCCGGAAGTATACTCCCGGCACAACTCTGACCAGACACTAAAAATGGCTGCCAAGCTGCGAAAACCCACGCAGCTGGAACCCACAGCCACCACCTCCAAATCAAAAGTCCCCACCAAACCCACCAAAAAGAAACCCAAAACGACTACTCAGGAAATTGAGTCCCTGAGGATGCCCCTGCAACACAAACGCAGGATATATCCACTAGTCCAAACCCCCTAGTGGATACAATGACTCTTCCAGCCATAGCCACTCAGGCTTCCTCTCAACAGGAGCCTGCAGCAACCACACAGGGGTACCTACATCTGGGATCTTCCTCACTTGAGGGGATTGCCATTGAAGAGCACACCAACCTCCCCAGGTGCACACTGCTTCTATCCCTTCACCCCATAAACCGCCCCTCACAGCCCAACTTTAATAGTTGCACAAGTGCTGACTCAACTGCACTCCTCACCCCCTCCCCAGAACCCTCTTACTACTGGGAACACCTCTACAATTGAGGGGGAGGAACATAGTGCACTTGAGAACCCACAGCACAGGGGTTTACCACTTCTATCTCCTGGTGTAGACAAGGAGCTTAGAATATCTAGTGAGGCTGCCACCTCCTCTGACTCAGCACATGATCAGAATGAGGCTGGTAACATTGCTAAGACCTCACTAGAGGCAACAACTGATGATGGACACTGTCCTGAGGCTGGAAGTCCCCAGTACCAAGCACAAGGGGCACATGCATCAACTGGTCTACACCCAGTGCATGTAAATCCTGCTCTAAGCAGGAGGTCAGATGATTCAGCTTCGGCTGATGATGACCTGGGCTTTTTCTATGATGTTCTTGCCCAGAACACAATCCTTGAAGAGAAAGTTAGTAGGCTGCAAAACCTACTTGATCAACTCTCACAAGGAGAAAGACCATCTGCCTATACCACCCACAGATGGCACCTTCACTGAAGGTTCCCCAAACACTGAGCCACTCCAAACTCAACAACCTGTCTCTGCTTCAGGCCCTACTTCTCAGGAACAGAACCCTCCTGAGCAAATAGGTGTTGTACTTCAAAATTCCCTCCCTCTCATCACACCCATAATCACTGATATTGTGACTAAAGCCATTGAGGAGAGGCTTTCCTCAACTTTACAGCCCTGATTGATGCTGCTGTACAAAAGACTTTCTGCGGTACAAACCCCTTCCTCCAATGCATCCAAAAAGGGGGAGAGTACTGCAGTGAAAGAAAAGAAGAGGAAAAGAACAGAGGAAAAAAAAGAAGAGAAGCAAGCCAAGAGGAGGAGAAAGAAAAGCAACCTCTGCTCACTTACAAGCGAAAGAAAAGTGCTGATGATCATACTACTGAAGACAAATCCTTGGAGGCGCTGGTAAAAGAAGCTGACACTACACACAGCCGATCCATGGATAAAATAATTGAACAACTCTTCAGGCAGGGGTTTGACACAGCCACACTGGATAGTGAGATCAGAAGGTTGGAAGTGCAAGAGATACAAACCCGATGGGCAGGGTATGATGCTCTTGAAAAAGAGAGGTTGGAAATAATGATCCGCTTTATTGCAAAATACTTAGGAAGATCGTTAATGGAGATTCGTGCATGGACCAGGGACAGTATTCTGGCTATAGCCACCAAAATCTGTCTGTCTGAGCAATTCAACAAAGGGATTATTGTGGAAGCCCTGATAGGCTGGGGCTGGTAAAAGGTTAGAGATGGCTAAGCTCACAAAGGCGAAACTAACTACAAAGATGCTGGATCAACCTTCCCTTCCACCCACTCAAACAGATCCTATCCCTCAAATCTCCCAACCAATCTCTAAGCCAAAATCCAAACACCTCATTCTTCAAAACCAATCCTTCACCAACCCAACCATCATCCAGTGATGCACCTAGAAGGAGGAGAAGGGTGCTGAGGATGGAAGAAGAAGACGAAGAGGAGGATGAAGATGATAGTCTGCCACTCTCTGCTGTTCTAAAGCTACCAAAACCCCAAGTCAACCCATGATCACACCTGACTCTCAAAGGGAAATGGTCAGAGTCAAGATAGAAGAAAAGAACAGCAGAAACAGCACGATGAGCAACTGTTGAAGATGGTTGACAAGGAATTCCTCAGTCATCATCTATTCAAGCCATGAAAGGGCATGCTCAAAGGCTGTACACTCTCAGGCACACTTTTCATATCAGAAGGAGAGAGTGAGAGTATGGCCGGACCCCAGGGTGAGTTCTAGAATCCATAAAAGAACTATTCCTCACAGATACAATGGCCAGGTACGAAAAACAATAGATTCTACCATCATGTTGGCCATTGTAGTCTCACCTTGGGAAATCATTGATGAATTCAAGAAGAAAGCTCACCAAGCAAAGAAGACCCCTCAAGCTTTACTAGAAAACAAGATGATTAAGAAGGGGTTGTTATATAAAAAGCTTGAAGACATCCAGAAGAATGAGCTCCAGTTACTCCTTGAAGGCAACCATCCTGATGAATTTGTATATAGGGAGGTAACTACGGTGGAGCTGAAAAATGGCAGGACCATGAAGTACTTATCAGAGTACTATGGTCCAGAGTTCTTCTTCGAAGGAGGAGTAGAAGAACTCTCTCAGGAGGAACAAGTGTTTCTCCTTGAGGCCTATGTTCGAGAGTCATACAGACTCATTATGGGGAAGTAAATCTCATGAATGGGATAACAACTCTGTGTCCAGTTCCCCAAAACAGAGTTCCCATTCACACCATGCCAAAAAAATATCTGAGATTTCTTCCCAGGCCGGAGCTTACATGGGTCATCTTCTCTACTGATCAAGAAGGAAAAAGACCAACATCTTGCCAACAATAAGTGGGATAATGAATAATTTAGAGGTTTTGGCTGCATTGGTTCAGGGGGAGTTTGTTGGACCAAAAGAACCAATGAGCCAAGATCAGAAAACCTCTAAGTCCCACATGGTATCACAACAACTGCTGAAAGACTCATCAGCAGTTTGACAAGTGCTGAAGACTCAACAGCTGAAGATCAAGTGCTGAAGACTTCAACAGCTGAAGAACTAAAGTGCTGAAGTACAACAGCTGAAGAACACAAGTGCTGAAGCTGAAAGACCAAGTACTGAAGTACAACAGCTGAAGAGTTTACAAGTGCTGAAGATCAACAACTGACGTACAAGTCTGAAGACAAAGACTGAAGACATCAGCTGATGATATCTACTGAAGTCATCAGCTGATGAAACATCTGAAGGTTAAAGTCTGAAGATCAAGTACTGAAGCCTCAGTAGTTTGTCACAACTGCTGAAGAGTACTCCTTCAGTAGTTGTGATATCAGTAGTTTTATATTTCTAGTTCAGTAGTTTTATGTTTCAGTAGTTTTGTAAAACGACTGAAGAGCTTGTTCTTCAGTCATTGTAGTTTCAGTAGTTTCTAATTAGTAGTTTTATATTTTGTACTTAACACTCTGTTATGTTCTCAGTAGTTGTGAACATTTCAGTAGTTTGTTAAGAGTTATTTATTTTTGTATTAGATCTGCCAGTTGTCACTTTCCGTGATAACAGCAGTGATCGTTGCACTCTATATAAGGAGTGACAACCTATTGTAATAAAGTGAATGTCGTGAATGAATGAATGATTTTGATTAGAAACATTCCATATCTATAAACATTCCTTGAATCAGAAATATATTCTCTCGCTATAACCGTATGTGCTCTTAATGCATACAAGCATCGACTTCTTGCTACAATTTGTCTAATTCCTATTCTTATTCCACTGCCTTGAACTCTAATACATCAAACTTGTGATCGCTGATCCTGTCATAGATTGCCACATTTTCCCATCTTGATACCTGATGAAGCCTTCTATACGTTTTCTCCATGATCTAAAGTTTTCAAGGGTGATGATAGGTGCTTTACTCATTGTCCCCATCTCAACTTCAGAGATTTGGTTGAGGACCATTTTTTAGTGTCGTGAAAGGATGAGTGAAAAACATGTGATTCTGATGGTAAGATCTCACAATAAAGAGCCTAAAAAGCTCTGATACTAATTATAGGATTGATGTTTGTCACTAACAGTTTGTTTTTCTCTCAAACTCACTTAATCACACACGGTTTAGATAAAGTAGAGTCTCTTTAAAGAGTTGATAATAATATACTAAGAAACAAAGAACACAAGGAAATAATTTTCAAGGTACTTGTATATATTACTTCTCAACTCAAAGTATTACAAGACTCTTACAAACATATTATAAGAGTCATAATGAGAAACTACATATACTATCATCTACAGCCAGATATACTTTGATACCAGCTGGAAACCTATAACTAAAGCAAATACTACAAAGCTAAAGTTAAGGTATCTTAGATAATGTATTATCTAAGATTTGGTAGTCATGCCATGTCCATGACTTACCTTTTGTCACCAACTAAATTTGACAACTCTACTAACTCATAAAGGTTAACAATGGAATAAAGTATGGTCAACTACATGGGTTTTAAGAAAATGGCATGCAATATATTAGATGTATGTAGCGGAGTGTCAAAACGACCATACTTATGTCCACTGGTTCATAGCAGTGTCTTCCGAAGGTTAATTGGCTTCAAAAGAACAAGTTCTTTCGAGGCCACTTATACTTCGAAAGAGGCTGCTTCTTCCGAGGCTTGGGGACTTCCACTTCGAAAGTCATTGTCTTAGAATATTCTAAGTCTTGAACTCGAAAGAGTCCACTTTGTCCTTGGAAGTTGGAGTTTTCCTTCAAAAGTTGATCCTGAACTTTGTCTTGGAAAGAACTCCATTTGCCTTTGGAAGTTCCACACTTAGCTTCAGAAGTCCTTTATTAGTTGCACTGAAATTGTTTAAGTGTTTTGTTTTGGTTGCACTAGCCTTTCTAGATCCAACAGTTTGTGAGTAGGGTGGAGAGAGCTTTAGCCTTCATTGCTTAGTGTAGCATCCATGCTCTGGCTAGGGAGAGGTTGAGATACACCTTCACAAACAGGTGTCTCATCAAGGGAATGGATTTCTAAAGAAGTTGTTGGTAAGCATGGCTCTTAGGCTCTATCACTGGGTCTTCAATTAAGGTTTTCCCTTTGAAGCTATCTGAGGGTCTGCCCTAACATCAAGTTGACCAATGTCATTACCTGTATGCCATTGTCTCCTTTTGAGGCTAAACTCTTCAGTATTCTGTCTTGAATCCTTAAGCCAATTTGCTAGCTTGTCTAGATTGGCTTGGGTTGACAAGTGGCATGTTGATAAGGTCAAGACCGTCATAGTTGTCAAGGTCTGGAAGTTGAAGACCTCTTGCTGCCCTTGAACTCTTTGAAGAATAAGAGCTCTTCTATCAGCATCATACCTCCACCCTATGATGTAGTTGGAAGTTCATTGTGGTGGAAATGACACAGCCCTTGGTATACAATCCTCAAAGAGACTTTGAATGAAAGAGTCTACAATGTCCATATCAATATGAACTTGAGGAAGTTGCTGAGTATGAACAACTACAAGTTAGGATGGTGGGTCCTTAGTGTCTATACTCTGTGAAGAACTCTCAGGTTTTGTGATTGTAATGACATTCTCCCCTTTTTGGTAGCATCACCCACTTGCATAGATGAGCTAGGAGTTAGGTTAATCATATCCTTAGATTCTTGTATTACTGGTTGAGCTCTTCTTAAAGGTCCCCTAGCTAGTTTCTCCTTGAGATAGGACATCTCAAGTTGCTGATCATTGACCCCGTTTTGTAAGGTAGTCACCTGAGATTCCAAGTGACTAACCTTAGAGACCAAATAGATGCATATTTCTGATAGTTTTTGCACCTTTAGTCTCAGATTTCCCTCCTCTTCATCAGAAGAGTCATTGAGGGATAAAATTATAGACCAAAGTCCTCAATCTCACCACTAGCTTCAGATTCTTGGTTGCTGGTTTTCTTATGCTCACTGACAACTTCAATAGAAATGTCAATGAGCTGAATTGCCATGGTTGAGGTCTTAGTAATGTAATCACTTGTAAAAGTGAGAACCTCTTCCATATGGACCTCCTGAACATGTTTAGGGAGATCCACCTCAATGATAAGTGGATGATGTGGGCTAGACATTGGAGAGGTCGGAGCACTTATCTCTCTTTGAGTTAGGGAAGAGAAGAGAGATTCATCATACTCACTAAATCCAAGTCTTCATCATCATAGAAGTCAAGGTTGGGAATTGGTGGTTTAAGTCTAAAGGCTAGGGATGGTAGCTTTCCCCTGAAGGTTGTTCACTTGAGTGTGAGACTCAGAGTGAAGACTTAAGGATGTTAGGTAATAAGCTGATCAGGTTGAGCATGAGGAACCTTAACATTGATTCTTGAAGAGGTGCGAGTGGTTTGCTCCTTAGGCGAAGTGAGAGATCTAATGTCCACTTCCTCCTGTGTGGGTAGTAATATGGGGGCCTGCACAGACTGAGTATCTTATGCGGGGGTTCGTTTGGATCTTCTTTGGTAGGTAAGGGTAATTTGGGGTTGTTTTGGTGGTTAAGAGGTTAGAATGTGTGGGGTGGGGTGAAAACTAGCTTATGTCGCTAGGTTGTCACCTTGAGTAATTAACTCTAACATTTTAGGGACAAGAGCTGTTTCTACCCTAGAGAAGCCAACCGTTTGCTTCTTAAAAAATTTAAAGATGTTGGGCTTCATCTGTCCCAATTTAAGAATATTATCTATTTCTATTAACTGGGAGCCTAGTTCATAGTTATAAATGTGTTGAACATATCTAGGAAACATATAATACTCTAAGGAGTCCAAGTTAGAAAGCAAATTTGTTTAAACAAACTAAGAGTACCTAAATTTGACCCCTTGAACCATCCCATGCACTATAAAGGAAAGATCTTTAGAAATTAGTCCCAGCCCCCATGCTTGTTGGACAAGCTGTGGATGACCACATGAAGTAAGTACTTCCACTGGGAGGAGACCTTCCCTTTCCTGATGGTCTTGATAGAGAAATCTCCTTCATAGTCCATCTGCTCAAAAGATTGGTTAACAACTTCATTAGGAAACAACAATTCACCTTCCTTATCATCCAGCTAAAGGTGAGTGTTGATGATGGCTGGAGTGATGAAGATTGTCCTCCCTTACATTGTAGCAGTCAACACCTTCTCCCTATCGATGATGACCTCTTGACAGGTCTTCAAATATTCAAGCAAATGACCTTATAAAGAACAATATCAATAGTAGGGAGGTGGAATAGTTGGATGGAGCCAAACACTGACAAACCTTTGAGAAACTTGGATCTTTCTCAAAGTGCAACAGAGCAACCTAATTGTGTAACCTGTGAAGTTACATGGAGAAATTTGGGTTATTTTTGTGGTTAAGGTTGGTCATTTTATAAATCTTAGAGGTGAAGGAAGTGAATAACAAGGGTGGTTTCTTGGTGAATTTAGGTTTAGGAAAAGTTCAGAGGAAGAAGCTAGTGAAAAGAGGGGGAACCATTAGGTATATATATGAAATGGATCTCAGACAAAGTTAATGAAAGTGGATAAACTTTGAAATCTGAATGTTGGTCCCACCTCTAAAAAAGTGTTTTCTTTTGCCCTAAAGTTAGTTTTCTTGGAAGTCGAAAATCTTCTGAAGGTAATTCTTCTTCGGAAGTTTTGATGAAAAGCTTCCGAAGCCAAATTGGCTTCAGAAGATATTCCAAAGAGTTTTGAAAATTTTGTTTCAGAAGAGATTAACACTTGAAAGTTTTAATAAGAACTTCCGAGAGTTAATTGCTTTCAGAAGAAAGAAGTTCTTTAAACATACAAGTATGTTAAGAGGAAGTTAAGATTCAGAAGATATTGTGAAACTTTCTTCCAAAGGTAAATTCTTTTAAGTAGTTGTTTGTTTTGAAAACTTAAATTTCTTCCAAAGGTAAAATGATATCTTTTGAAGGATATTTTTTTTTGAAAATCTAAGGAATGTCTTTAAAAAAACTTTTGTTATTCCAAAGTAAACAAGTGCTTATGTAAGTGATAAAATAGACAACTTAGGACACATAAATGTTTTAGAAATAATATGATTAAGTTTTAAGATAAGCTACTCAAAGTTAATCATCCCAATAGTTGAAACTAGATACTTAAATCTTTGTTCATCAAAAGCCTTTGTGAACATAGCAACATATTGTTCATTTGTGTTAATTTTGACTAGTTTGATTAGTCTCTTCTCAAATTATCTCTAATCAAATGATACTTGATATTGATGTGTTTTGTCCTTGAGTGCTGCATAGGATTCTTTGTGATAGAGATATCATTATTGTTGTCTATGTGAATGAGAGTCTCTTTGAAGTTGAATCCATAATCTAGCATCTGATTATGAATCCAAAGCACTTGAGCACAACAACTTCCAAAAGTAATGTATTCAACTTCAACAGTTGATGTAGAGACATATCATTGCTTCTTGCATTGCCATGAGACTACCCTTCCACCAAGGAACTGACATTCCCCTTACGTATACTTTGTAGTCATATTACATCCACCATAGTCACAATCTGTATATGCATACAACTTAAAGTCAGAATTCTTTGGATACTAGAGGCCAAGTGTTGGTGCACCTTTGAGATATTTTAGAATTCTCTTGACAGTAATTAGGTGTGAGATCTTGGGGGTGGCTTGATATCTTGCATAAATACATGTGGCAAACATAATAGCAGGCCTGTTAGCTGTGGGCACATAAAAGACCCAATCATAGCCCTATAAAGATGTTCATCCACACACTCCCCCTCAAGGTCAGGCCCAATGGACTAAGGGAGTGGTTTCTTGCTATGGGTGTCTTAGAAACCTTACAGTCAGTCATGTTGAATCTTTTGTGTATGTCTTGAATATACTTTAACTGACTTATGAAGATACCATCTTCAACTTGCTTCACTTGAATTCCTAGAAAGAAATTAAGTTCCCCCATGACACTCATTTCAAATCTGTCCTTAACCAGCTTCTCAAAGTCTTTGCAGAGCTTTGAATTAATTAAACCAAAGATGATATCATCTACATATACTTAACTAGCATTAAGTCATTCTCTATTCCTTTGATGAAAAGAGTTCCATCTATAGTACCTCTTCTGTATCCATGCTGACAGAGATACTGAGATAGAGTCTCATACCCCTTTCTTGGTGCTTGTTGCAACCCATATAGAGCTTTATCAAGCCTGCGGACATAATCAAGATGATCAGGATCTGCAAACCCAGGTGGTTGTTTGACATATACCTCTTCATCAAAAACTCCATAAAGAAAAGCACACTTGATATCAAGTTTGTAGACCTTGAAGTTCTTGGATGCAGCAAAAGCTAAGAATATCAGCTTCTAGTCTTGCAACAAGAACAAAAACATCTATGTAGTCAATTTTTTCTTTTGGTGTGTACCCTTGAACAACCAGTCTTGCCTTGTTTTTGATGACAAGTTCTCTATCATCCTTTTATTCCTAAAAACCCATTTGTGTCACACCCCAACCTGGACGGCGGAATCGTCGAGATGTGAGGGTTAAGATTGTTCACAGCCATATAATGCTATCATTTAAATCAAATATTATTATCATAAGTTTCAAATGTAAATTACAAACATAAGTCTCAAACATGAAGTAGTCAAAACATAAGACAAAATAATCCAAGACATTTTATTCTTTATTCTAGGTCCAAATCCTAGATTTGTGTAAACTTCATAAGATGACTTCAAACTTAGGCATTTCTTAAAACATGTTAAAAATAAAGGTCAACTATGAAATTTGGTGAGTTTAGGATTAATGTACATAAATATATCAAAAGGTTTACAAGTAGCAATTAATGTCAAAGGTTATGAGTTATGCATGTTTATAGAACACATATAGCTACAATCAAACCTTGACCAAGATTAAGATTACAAGTTTATAACGATTACCTAAGTGTACTTGGTTCCCATGATGAACAAGTCATACGTTATCAGGAGCCGATAATACATCGGCTTTAGCACCAAATAGGCTTGTTAGTCCCATAGATCTATGACGCCGTCAGGCTAGCAATAGTTAATGATTGTCAACATATAATGTATCTCATATAACACTCACAATAATACAAATAACCATGACAAAAAATAAAGATGAAATGCATGTGCGTTTAAAAGTATCAAGATGTTTAAAAATGTAAGTTTATAAGGTTAATATGTTTCACCTCAAAAGGTGTGAAATAAAGTAAAAGGGGGCATGGAGAACTCACATGATCAATAAGTATATATTGAATATTAATAGAAAAAAGAATCGACGTTCCAACGTAGTCCTTCACAAGATGCCTAAACATATATATAATATATATATATATATATATATATATATTATATATATATATATATATATATGTTATAGATCTACATGATTTAAGTTTAATAGCAAGTTTAACAATTTAACGAGAACTAGGATTTTAAGTGGATTTCGAGGTTTTGATAAATAAAAGTTAATAATGAAAACACTTCTATCTTAAATAAATGAAAAGAATTTTACCAATTAAATAATTTAACATAAAGAATTGAATTTAAATCATTTATAATAATTGATAAAGTTTAAATATAAAGTGTAATAAATAAATTTTTTATTTTATTTGAAATAACAATAACTAAAGGTAACGTTTGAACCAATAATAATTTTTGTGATTTAAACTATTATTTTAAGTCTATCTTTAATAAATAAACTAAATATAACATTTGTTAAAAAAATTTTGTACAATATCTAAAGAAATAAATTTACAGAAAATAATTAGTTGACTTAAAATTAAATAAAGTTTACAAAATTGATTTTTATAAATTTTAGAAATTTTCTCTATTTTTTAAAGGCTAAAAAGCCCTAAAAAAGAATTTAGGTTGCCCGGTTTGAACCGGGACCTCTTGGTTGTGAAGGAGCATGTGTAATCGATATGCTAAGGGTCGAGGCCGTGTTAGAAGATGGGTTTTAAATTTTAAAAACACAGTTACAAAGCAACCCCGAAATCATATGAACCCTAGAATGAAATTAGATCAAATTAAAGTTACAGTCGTATGTGTTAATCAATTAACCATGGGGCTTTGTTCCCCATGCATAAACAAATGTAAGGATGTGTTTAACCTACCTGATTTGTTCAAGAATGATGATGAAGATGATGTAATAGTCGCGACCAAGCTTCGATTTGTTTGATAACTAAATGGTGATGATATCCAAACTAATTTTGTGTGAAGCTTTGGAGAATGTTGTAGACTAGAAGCCCCTTTATCAATTGAAGTTCAGAATACTTGAAAGGTGTTGAACTCCTTAGTTGCAGGTCGCGGTAATATAGAGAATCAAACAAGGTATTCGTGTGTGTTTAAGATGAAATTGAGATTGGTAACAGTTTATGTATAGTTAGAGGATCATTTAAGTTCAACCAATTGGATTATTATTAGTGTTTAAGTGTCTAACGGTTAAGTTGAAAGTGGCGATGTGTCACATCCCGGCGGAAGCGTGAGATGCTCTTGGGTGTGACTCGTTTGTTCAGAACTCATTGATTAAATGAATAAATAGTTTAGCACAACAAAATATAACATAACATATAATAATATATAGTTAGGATTACATCAAATCATAAATAGTCAAAATTTGATCTAACATAATCCTATTACAAACATATAATCTAACTGCTACATCTTCAGTAACGATGGAAGTGCGCGTCCACCGATAAGCTAAGATCATACATGTTTACAGTTAGATTAACACAAAATTTCACCATAATTTCTTCCCAGCCGTTGTAAACGTCAAAAGAAAACATTATACTGTTACTCATGATGATTTCCTGAGAAAGCATACTCAAAATAGTCAACATAATGTTGGTGAGATCATAGGTTTAACTTTAAACAAATATTTTGATGCATCATATACAACCAAACCTTACATAATACTCAGATGATTCATAACTGTCATATCATAATTCATAAATTCAGATACGTGTTGGTACATGAAATATTTTCTTAAGTAGCGCTACCTATATTATTTAACGGTTCCACATCCGAATTAATGGTTCTTACATAAATGATAGTACATTTCAAAATCTTACATAATTGCATCAATCATAAAACAATATGTTTTTCCCCCAAAAATTTATAAAAATAAAATGGGGCTATGAGTCTCACCTTTTACTCCAAGAGATAACCTATAAACAAAATATTCATAATTTTAAAAAATATATATTTTCTTCAAAATTTTCAGTACCTCAAACATATATTATGAAATTTTCACAACAAGTGGATCTATAAATTAGACATATTTTTCCCGATTTTTAAATAGCAGAAATTTTAAAAATTCATAACTTATTCATAACTTTAAATTAGGTCACAAAAAGTTTTGTGTAAGTTTTATAAATTATAAGAGTCATTATATAATTCTTTCAACTACTTTTCAAGTTCAGTTCTTCCGGCATAAAATTTTCTTCCAAGTACTTAGATAATTTGTATAAATTATTTTACTTATAGTAATATTGTCAAACTTTGCAGAATAATACTTCCTAATATTCCAAACACATTTACAACATTTGTTCTCACGATCACAATTAAATATATATTAAACCAAATTTAGCAAGTTTGCACATAAATTTTCAACCCTTTATTGATAATTTCTTATATAATTCTATGGTTACCAATATTATTTAGTTCTTTCAGAGTTGTAAAACCTTCCTTAATATATTATAATAAGATTAACATAATTTATGATTGGGTGAAGAACTTATGGGTTTAACCATAAGGGTTGTTTATATGCGTTGTTTAGACACATATATAGACTTTGGTAAGCTTGACTAGTTATGGTTTAGGGATTAAAAACCTTGATTTTGATAACGAAAGGGGGGTGACGATAACTGATGGTAGCTTCTTTCTCCATTGGATCAAGTTGAGCGAGTGTCTTCAAGCTTTGAAACCTTGTTCTTCTTGCAAACCGATGATACACACTTTAAGATTTGAAACTGAATGAGAGTGTAGAAGATGGTGGTGATAAACGGTTTGTGTGGGGTGACCGTGCGGTGAAAGGTGGCAATAGTGATGGTTGTTATAAGGTGGTCGAGAGAGGTGACCGAGGGTGAAGATGATGATGGTATTCGGTTGAAGTGGTGGTGACCGAGAGAGTTATGATGGTTGTGTTTTGTTTGAAAGATGGTGGACATGGGGAGTCTTTGGCTGATGGTGTAGATATAGGGGAGTGTTAATGATTATTCCTATGCTTAGGTGATGAGGTGTTATTATAGCTTAGGTTAGTCATTGCTATGTGGCGGTTTTGAAGATGCCCAAGGTGTCCTAATGTTGCTAGGTGTCGAGCAAGAAGACTAATGAGTCACCAAGTTATCATTACAAGTTTAATCAATACTTAGGGTGTTAATCGAATGACTAAAGGTTCTAATGAACTAAGTCAAATCTTAAATGGTGCTTAGGTTTAAGGTTTAAGTGTATAAGACTTGCTTAGTTTTGTTTTAATGTCAAGCTCTTTGATGTTATATCGTATTGTGGTGTTTGGTTGGGTTGTGTTTTTGTTTATATGGTGTATGATTTATGTAGATGTTCTTTGATCATATAAGTGTGTAATATCACAAAGTTATGAATACATGCATACGTAAATATTATGCATGCAAGCATGCACACGTACTACATATATATATATATATATATATATATATATATATATATATTATATGTATGTATATATATATATGTATATATATATGTATATATATATATATATGTATATATATATGTATATATATATGTGTATATATATATATATGTATGTATATCAAAAGATTATGCATTCGGGCACATGCATATGTATAACACATAATATATATATATATAGGGTTAGTCAAACTAATGAATAACATATAAGAGAATTTATTTATAGATTAATTTTGTCTAACCTTATTTTAGGGTCGTCACACGACAGTTACTCGAGTTCAATCGTTAATTTACCGGCTTAAACTTTAATTAAAACATATTAAAGGGTTCGAATCATGTTCATGAACTGGTTGGTAACGACTGGGATTCAATTTTTAAGGTGTTTTACTTGCGATTGGCTTTGCCGGAGCTCGGCCGGTGGGCGGCCGGAGTGCCATCGGAAGAACGGGGAAAGAGAAGGAGTTTTGATTTGAGTTTTTGCGATTTTACACAATTGGCACCTGTAGTTTCAAACTTTTGTTATTTTATGTTTAAAACTTCTATTTGAAGTTCCCAAATTGACAACTAAGCCCCTTTATTAACTTTAAGTTTAACATTAAACTAACTTGTTGACTTTTATAACTTGTCCTTTATATAATAATAATAATAATAATAATAATATAATATAATAATAATAATAATAATAATAATAATAATAATAATAATTATATTATTATTATTATATTATTATTACTTTCAATTTATTAGTTAAATTATTAACTTTTAAATTAAAGAATCAATGACAACCAAAGAAAGAACATAAGCAACCCTCATAATTCCATAAATGGCATAAATAGTCCTTACAAGAATAAACGATGTTAACTTTTAATTAACAAAAAATACGAGATGCTACAATTTGGTTCCTATAGTAGACTTCCTATGACGAAGAGGACATAGGTTCCAAACCTTTTGCCTTTTGAATTGAAGTAGATCCTCCTACATAGCTTCAACCCAATTTCCATTCTTCAGATTCTCATCAATCTTCTTAGGCTCTATGTAAGGTAAGAAATAAGAGTGAAGACAAACATTTGCATCATGGGTTTGTCCTCTTGTTTTTACACCTCTATCAATATCTTCAATGATGTTTGAGGTGGGATGAGACTTATGGATCCTTAGCTAAGGGATCACAGCAAGTTACTGAGACAGATCTAAACTAGAGAAATATAGATCTGGCATTGAGGTTTCTCCCACCACATCATCACACTTATCAAGTGAAACTTGATCCAATGAATATGTAACATCATTGATGTTGTCTTCAATGGGATGGTTATCAACATTTAGAAATTCTTGATCATTGTTACCATCACCATTCTCTCCTACATTTAAAGCTCCTGCATCTGAATTTTTTCCCTCTATGCTAGAATTTGAAGGCATTTTAGATGTATCAGCTGAATTTGTCATTGTTGTATTGATTGCTTCTCCATTTGCAGGGTTAGTTACAACTGGAGCTGAAGTAGTATTGCTTGAAGGACTTCTCAGTTCAAATCTTGGATAAGGATCACCTATTTGTAAAATACTTGTGGATCCTGAAACATTCTCACAAGATTTTTTAAAATAGTTGGTAACTAAATCAAGATCAAATAGCAATCAGGACCAGAACCATTTACACTGGGTGTGTGTTCATTGAAGGTCACATTGGTTGACTACTCAACTACTCTGGTTCTGAGATTGTATACTCTATAAGCCTTAGCTTGGGAAAAGTATCCCATAAAATGTCCATCATCTGATTTCTCAGCAAACTTGACAATTTGATCTTTGGTATTCAAGATGGTGTAAGGACATCCAAATGACTTGAGAAAACCAATAAAAGCTTCCTCTTGTGCCAAGTTCATAAGTAGTCTTACCATATGTCTTAACCACTAAGACTTTATTCTACATATAGCAGGCAGTGTTGACTGCCCCTGCCTAGAAGGTGATGGGCAACTTAAAGTCAGATAACATAGTTCTTGCAACTTTAATCAGTGTTGACTGCCCTTGTCCAAATCATTCTTAATTAGTTTATTCATGTTCTCAAAGTTTACATGATACATTCTTTTATGCTAGAGGAAAGACTTATCACTATTTGCTTTAGACAGAATGCATGAAACTTCTCTTGAGGGGGATGTTTCTTGCAAGTCCATCTTATACATATTCCTTTTCCTACGGTCTCTGAGTAGGATATGCTCATGAGGAATGACCACCCTAGGCTTGAGAATAATGCACTCATGCTTAGTAAATAGCATGTATGACTCTGATCACAAAATTAAGATACACTCAGAAGATTGTATCCAAGCTCCTTGATAAAGTTTACCTTCTCAATGCTGAGCTTACCATTTATGACCTTGCCCCTTCTAGTAATGTAACCACCAACATCTCCTCCAAAAGCAACTGTTCCTCCATCAATCTTTTCAAATTTTTAGAGTAGTGCCTATTGCTTATCATGTGCATGGAATGACCACTATCATTGATCCATATGTTTCTGTTTGTCTTTAGCTATTTCTACACAAAAGAGATGGTTAGTTACATTTGGAAACCCAAGCCTTATTGGTCTTGGGCTCATCAAAAGAAGTTTAAGGTAATGCAATAGTAATAGATACTATAGTTATGTTTTGAGGATATTTTGCTGATATTGATAGAAAACTTTTAGTCACTTAGTCTTTTTTTGTCTTCCACACCACCTTTGGAAGCTAAGACTTGACTTTTAATACTTTGGAAGTTTTGTTTACTAGGGAAGTTTTAATGACTGAACCTTCAGAAGATCTTGCTAGCACTACAGCAGACTTTAGTGCTTTGGAAGTATTCCATTCTTCCAAGACTCAATTTTCTTCTAAAGATAATTTTCCACTTGCCTTCATCTTCATTTTGGATCTTCCAAAGGAAAGAACTTTTCCTTCCAAAGCTTGCTTTTTCTTGAAACTCTTAGAAGTCTCTTTCTTGGTCATGTGAAGAGTGCCTTTTGGATTGTAAGGACAATCCTTAGCAAGATGAGAGGTACTCTTACACATAACACATTCCATATTCTTCTTCCTAGTAGCTTGTGAATGAGGCTAAACTTGATCAGTTTTCTTCTCCACCTTTATCTTTGAAGATGTAGTGGAAGTTCTTTTAGGTTGAGAACTTCATTTGGAGTTGGATGGTTCATGTTGTGAATAAGTGGTGCATAACTGATCAACCTTCTTCTTGCTGCTGGGATGAGTTGAGACTAAGCTGGAACTCTTGGTACTAGCGTTCAAGTTAGTATCTTCAGTCTTTACCACTTCAAATCCTGTAGAGATGAAAACTTGTTTCTACTTAAAGTTGAAGGTGGCCTTGATCTCTTGAGCCTTTTATCCTTTTCTCCTGCTTTTCCTGATCAAGTTCTTTCTCATAGACTTGGTCATCCCAGTCTTCTTACTCTCCTCACAAGGATAGTGACCCTTCTTAGAATCCTCTTCTACACTCTTCTCACAGGCATTCTCCACTATCACTTATTCATTATCTTTAGTCAAGGGGTTTATAAGAGGAAGCTCATTTTCATAAGTTCCACACCTGGGAGTGCTTAAAGACAGGATTGTGTGTAGAAGAGCTATCTTACTAGATCCTAGTCCTTGCTTATTCCGATAACAAACATTTGCATGCAAGGATGCGTATATAATGTGCTTGAATGTCTCTTCTTCAAAACACATTTTTTTTGCCCTGGCTTTGCTGATCACAAGCTCAGCCGGCACTCAGTCAACTTCGTTATGAGATATGTGATTTGAGTCCTGTAATTTGTGTGCTCATATTTAAGAGTTGAAATGGTTTTCTCTAAGTCCTCTATCTTTAACTTATAGTCATTTTTAGCTCTTTTAAAATCAGATTTTAATATATTCAAGGACTCAAGATCAGGTCTCATCTCTAAGTTGTAGGACACGTATCTATTAACTTTAGCAATACATTCAGGTGTACAAAGATGTTCCAATACCTTTGCTTCATCATGGTCAGCATCAGTGCTTGGTTTGGAGATGCATCTTCTACTTGAAAGCTCTAGTCAAAGCCTCCTTCTTCAATAGCAATTGTAGCTTGCTGATTTGGCTTCTCATTCTGGGTGGCTTTCTCGGTGTAGTTTGGTCTGGTTTGTGCTTGAACACCATTTGTCCTTGGTGCCTTGCACTCTCTTGCAAAGTGTCCCATTTGATTACAGTTGTAACACTTCACTTTGCTTTTATCTAGCCCAAACTTTCCATTAATTGTATTACTTGGAAACTTCCTTCTGTCCTCTTGTAGAACTTCTGGCTTTGTGAGTGAGAATAGCCATTTGCTGGACTATTTCCATGTACTCCAGATCATCTGGATCGATACAGTCTAGGTCTTCAAGGGTGAATAGAAAGTTTCCTATGCTTTCATCAGAAGACACAAAGGCCTGTGAAGAGCTTGTCTCTTGGAATGGGCTTCCTTGAGTGTAGCTTTCTCTTGGTGTCTCTGGGAAGGTGATGAAAGGACCCTTTTGTGAGTTGTCAGGGTAGCATATAAGATGATGTTGAGGTTCTATGCTATCCCTTTTAACCACATGTAGGGCTGAACTCATTTGATTGCTGGAGTTACTAGATGAACCTTGCATGTTCATCTCCATCTGGTATCCATTGAGAATACCATACAACTCTATCAGGGTAAGAGTCTTAAGGTTCTCAACCCTCTTGATAACCGTGCAGTAATATGTCCATTGCCTAGAAAGAGAGGACATAAAGTTCCTTACAATGTCCCTGTTCTCAAGAGTTACTCCAACATCCACTAGAGTGTCCACAATCTCAACATACCTGAAGTATTGTTGAGTCATGGTTTCACCTGTTTTAAAGTTGCAATGGAATGGTGGTCTAGCTTTATGGTAAAGTACATAAGATAAAAGCATGTCTTCAAAAGTCTTCGGAAGATAATGTGTCTTCACTTCTTGGCTTTGGAAGACTTTGTCCTTCAAGCTTCAGAAGACTTCATTTTAAGCTTCAAAAGAGGTGGTCTTGGCTTTAGAAGATTTTACACTTAGAATATTTTCTAGTTCATGGTGTAAAACTTCCAAAGCATTCTACTCAGAACTTAGTGCATGCATGCAT
This sequence comes from Flaveria trinervia, assembly GCA_025506515.1. Lineage (NCBI taxonomy): Eukaryota > Viridiplantae > Streptophyta > Magnoliopsida > Asterales > Asteraceae > Flaveria > Flaveria trinervia. The sequence goes on from CM046448.1 coordinate 79,995,116, forward strand.
GATAGAATTTTGGATGTTTTAGATGCATCGGCCTTATATAGAACCTTACACACCCATCATCACCCTTGAAAACTTCAGATCTTGGAGTAGTTGAAGGCTTCATTAGGTATCAAGACAACATGATATGGAAATCTATCACCAATGGTCGTTACAAGCCAAAGATTATAGCATTGGCTGGTAATGGTGTTATGATAGAGAAGGCTGCTGAAGATTATTCTAATGAAGACCACAAGAGACTAAAGATCAATAGAAAAGCAATGACTGTTCTTATGACTACCATACGTAACTCCATCATGGTAGGTTTTGAGTGATGTCAGTAAGCCAAATAACTCTTTGATGCTTTGTCTTAGATGTATACGAGCTACAATGACTCCAAGAAAGATTCCATGATGCAACAATTTGAAAACTTTACTTACTTTGCTGGAGAGACACTCAGCTAGCAATACTTCAGGTATATGGATCTTATTTTATCACTTCAGTCTATGGGAGTGACTCTTGAGATAAGAGATCTCTCAAGAAAGTTCATGAGTGCACTTTCAAATGAGTGGACTTTCTACTATGTCTCTATCAAAAGGACAAAGAACTTAAATTTTTCATGACGATTGAACTATACGGCATCCTTGATGGATACCGTGTATAGATGGAAAACAAGAGAGTCCACCAGGTGAGCAGACCCTCAAGCCTTTCTGCTAGTAACGCTTTAATGGTTTTTAAAGGCTCAAGACCCCCCAACCTCAGGAGTACCTAACTTATTCCCAATAACTATCCAGTTCTTCTAGGCCATACATTACCTTTCCCAAGACTACAAGGTCTCAACGGGCTCAGTGAAGTCCTTTCCAGGATAGTTGTGCCTTTGTATCAGGAAATGCGCATTTTAGTGATTTTTAGTTTTGCTTTGATGATCTAGAATGTTTCAGCCCAGATAATGTCGAATTCATGGACATTGTCCAACAGATGGCTCTGTTAACTTACAAGGTGAAGAAGTTCTTTAAGAGAGCTAGAAGGCAATTTCCCCCAAAACCCAACTAATAGCAAGTTCGGGTTTGACAAGACAAAGGCTAAATGTTATAATTGTAACCAACTTGGCCACTTTACCAGGGAATACAAGGCTCCCAAATCTAATCCGAGAACCTCTCAAGCCTCCACACATCCTAGCACACATAACCTTCTGGGAAGTCAATTGAAGCTTCATGGTGCAAGATGTAACCCTACTCAAGCATTGATGGCTGGAACTGATGACAACAAGTTATTTGAACACATCTGTTCTCCACCTGCATTGCTAAAGTTAAATTGTATCAGACTACAATATTGAAATTTAATTTGATATTGAGTCTTTAAATATCCTTATGAGTGATTTTAAAAGAGTTGAATCTAACTATAAAATAAAAATTGAAAGAGTTAAAGAAAACTATGTCCTTTTTAAAATATGAACATACCAACTATAAGACTCAAATCAAATATTTAATCTCCAAATTGAGTGAGGCTCAAGCCTAGCTTGTCATGGCTGAGGCTCAAGCCATGAAGCATTTTGTTTCTGAGAAAAACTTTCAAGCCATTCTTGCATCATCCTCCAGTAAAAAATTGTTATCAAAACAAAGGTGGGTTGGGAACCAATGAAATTGCTCTACCATATTTTTATGAGTCTATTAGACAATCAAGATATAGGACTAAAGAGCAAGAGGTTCCATCTGTTGACCCATCTTCCTATGAGTTGAAGAGTGATGCGACTATGGAGAAAATCAGAGGGAAGGATCAGGTAAATCAACCCATTTCCATAAGTGATGATCAACCTCTAACCACCAAAGCCAGAAGAAACAAGGCTAAGACAGTCAAAAAAAGTACCAAGAAAGTGGTTGAGTCCAAGTTAAAGATTAACCCAAAACAAAAGGGTGTATTCATTTTAGCTAGATTCCAAGTGGTTGGAAACTCTGGTCTTGGAAAGGAGTGTAGTACCAACACTCCTGTCCTGCTGAAAGATCAGAAGTTAAAGGGGAAGACTGTTGATGAAGACAAAAAGAGCAAGAAACAACCGTATGCAAATCCTTCAAAGGTTAACATTACATGCATAATGTGTGGTCCACAAAACCATATGGCTAAAGATTGTTACTACAATCCTACAACCACACATTATGCAAATAATGTTAAGAAAGAAGGACTCAAGGAGGGTTTCACATTTGGACCCTATCACATGGTCCAAGTGATAAAGAAAGGAATGATTGTTTCTAAAGCAAAGTTGCTTTTGGAAGAAACTCATTCTTCCGAAAAGAATATTGCTTCAAAAGAAAAAGTGAGAAAGCTTCTTTTGAGAAGAAAGAAGCCTCAGAAGTATGCCCAGTTTGCCCAAGCTTCATCAACCTCATCTACTTTGATTAGCCAAGAGATGGACTAGAAGATCAAACAAGATGCTATAGCTCAAACCTGTTCATCTCAAACATCTATTGAACCCCATGCATACACTTTGGTTCAATTAAATCCTCATCATTGGAAAAGCCCAAGACCAACAAGGCTTGGGTTTCCAATAAAAACTAACTATTTCACCATATGTGCAAGGACATCCACATGACAAAATTGATAATGTGTATGGATTGTAGATAGTGGATGCTCCAGGCTTATGATTCGGAACAAATCTCTTCTTCAATAGTTTCAACATTTTGATGGAGGTCTTATTCAATTTCAGGTGAGGCTGGAGGATACATTTTTGGCAAAGGAAGTGTATCCAACGACATGTTAAGAATCGACAAAGTAAACTTTGTCAAACAACTTGAATAAAATCTTTTAAGTGTGTCTTAATTACGTGATCAAAAGCACCAAATATTTTTCCTGAACATGAGTGCATTATCCTCAAACCCAAGATGACAATTCCTCAGGAATTGGTGCTTCTTAGATATCCTAGGAAAGGGGATATATACAAGCTGGATATGAACAATGCTTCCAATTGGGTGAAGTATCATGCTTTCTTTCCAAAGCTAATGGTGATGAGTCAATTCTATGGCATAAATGAATGTGTCATGTTATTTTCAAAACCATGAATAAATTGGTTAAAAATAATTTGGTACATGGTTTTCCTAAAAAGTAATTTTTCTGCAAAGATAGAGCATCTTATAAATCCAAAGTAGTTGACTCTCTCACCACTCCATTACACTTATTGCACATGGATCTATTTTGTCCCACATGTATAATGAGAATTGGAAGTAAATCATACTACCTTGTGATTCTTAATGATTATACTAGATTCATATGGGTATTCTTTTTAAGAACTAAAGACAAAACTACTGAAACTTTAAAATCTTATATTCCTAAAATATAACATTAAATTGATCACAAGGTTAAGATAATTAGAAGTGATCAAGGGATTGAGTTTAAGAATCAAGTTTTTGACTCATTTTGTAACTCAAAAGAAATTGCCAGACATTATAGTGCTCCTAGAACTCCTCAACAAAATGGTGTTGTTGAGAGGAGAAATAGGACACTTATTGAGGTTCCTCGAACTATGTTAGCTAATTCAAAGCTGCCTCTAACATTTTAGGCAAAGGCAGTTAGCACTACATGTTATGTGCATGAAAGAGTTCTTGTAGTTAAGCCACATGGAAATACCCCTTATGAACTATGGAACAAGAGGCCACCATTCATTGGCTTTCTTAGGTCCTTTGGCAGTAGGTGTACCATACTTAACACAAAGGAAAATTTGGCAAATATTGTTGAAAAGTTGGATGATGCTATCTTTGTTGGATATTCCTCCAACTCTATTGGCTATAGAGTTTACAACATTAAAAATCAACAATTAGAGAAATCATCCAACATTGTTGTCAATGAGCACCTTCTTGTGTTAGGGGGAATGGTCCTGATCATATTTTTGATTTAGAATTGTTTCCAAACTATTCTAACCCTCTTGTTAGAATGTTTCAGTTGGAACAGGTACTCAAAGTGATTTGATGATGACCAGCTATTTGAGTTACCCAGACCTCTTTCAAGTTCTCCAAGAGTTGCACCATAATTGTCAGATCTGATAGCATAAGTATCTCAAGAAATAGTGGAGCGTCAACGAGATGTCAACAAAGTGAGCCTCAAAACTCATCTGGTAACAACAATACATAACACCAAGCTAATAGAAGTAGCATTCTGAAGGAACAGTCAACTGCCAATGCTGCCTCATAGCCAACTATTACTGATGTTGTTTCTCCTTCATTCATTAGTCCTTATTGAATGAGTATGAAACACCAGTTGGACCAAGTGTTTAAAACCTTGAGCCAAACTTTTCCAATCTGGATCTGTCTATACAACTAGATGTGATCCCTAGGCTTAGGATTTAAAACACTCATCTAGCTGAGAACATCATTAGAGATGTCCCTGAGGGCATGAGAACAAGAGGACAAACTCACAATATGAATGTCTGCCTGTACACATGCTTCTTATCTCAAATGGAACCCAAGAAAGTAGAAGAATCCTTGAAAGATAGTAGTTGGGTTGAATCGATGCAGGATGAATTGCTTCACCTCAAAAGGCAAAAGGTTTGGAACCTATATCCGCTATCATCCGGTCAAGTACCAATAGGCACTAAATGGGGTTTTAACAACAAGAGAGATGATAGAGGCTTGATTATCAAGAATAAGGCAAGACTGGTAGTTTAAGGATACACTCAAGAGGAGGGAATTGATTACACTAATGTCTTTGTATATGTTGCAAGACTTAAGGCACTGAGGATCTTTCTTGCTTATGCTGCATCCAAGAATTTATCGTATATCAACTTGATGTCATGTGTGTCTTTTGATATGGGGATATAGATAAAGAAGTATATGTGTGCCAACCTATAGGATTTCAAGAGCCACAGAACCTAAACTATGTCTGCAAACTGGATAAAGCTCTTTATGGGCTGCACCAAGCACCTAGGTTGTGGTATGAGACTTTGTCTCAGTTTCTCCTAAAGAATGGTTACACTAGAGGTACCACTGACAAGAATTTATTCATAAGAAAGTCTAGGAAAGATATCTTGCGCGTACAAGTCTATGTTGATGATATTATATTTGATTCTATAAATGATCAAATGTGCAAAGACTTTGAGATCATGATGAAGAAGAAATTTGAGATGAGTTCCATGGAAAAAATTATCTTTTTCCTTGGAATTCATGTAAAACAAAAGGGTTCTTTATCAATCAATCTAAATATTTTATTTACATTTTAGAAAGATTTGATATAAAATATTGTAAGCCAGCTAAGACTCCTATACCCAAAATCCACAATTTTTGTCCTAACTCTGAGGGGGAGGATACTGATCAACTTCAGTATAGGGCAATCATTGGATCTCTGATGTATCTCACAACAAGTAGACCTAATATCATTTTTGCAACATGCATCTATGCAAGATATCAGACTACTCCAAAGGTGTTCACCTAGTTTTTGCCAAGAGAATTCTTAGATACCTCAAAGGAGCACCTAAACAAAGTCTCTGGTATCAAAGGAACTCAAATTTCAATCTATATGGCTACACTGATAAAGACTACGATGTCTATAATATTAACAAGAAATAAACATTGGAATGTGTCAATTTCTTGGTGGAAGGATCATCTCATCGAAATGCAAAAAGCAATCATGTGTCTCAACATCTACTGCTGAAGCTGAATACATTGCTACTGCTAGTTGATGTGCTCAGCTGCTATGGATTCAAAACCAGATGATAGAGAGTGGATTTAACTACATGAGCACTCCTATCCACATTGACAATAAGAGTGTATCTCCATTAAAAATATCCAATCATGCACTCCAAGACAAAACACATTGACATCACGTATCATTTCATTAGAGATATTCATGAGAAAAATGTGATTAAACTAGTCAAAGTTGATTCAAATGAACAATATGCTGATTTATTCACCAAAGCATTTGATGAACAAAGATTCAAGTATCTTATTATGGCTTTTAGGATGATAAACATTGATTAGTCTATCTCATTTGAAAACCTTTTCAAAATGCTTCTTGTCTTTGTCAATACAATCTAAGCCCTGTTACAAAAGATTTTTCTTCAAAATTTCACTGTGTAAATTCTTTTGAAGAGAAATTAACCACAAAAGATGTCATATATATATTCATAAGGAAAATTCCTCCTTGAGAAATCTTATCTTCCGAAGAGTTTTTAGTCTCAAAAGAAGCATTTGATGACATATCAAATCTACTTCGAAACATAATAAATTCTTCCATTCGGAAGACCTTCTAACTCTCGGAAGTAAATTGGATAAATTTACCTTCAGAAGTAAGATTGGCTTGGAAGAAGATTACATTAGGAAAAGCTTTATACTTAGAAGAAAGCTTTACTATGTAAAGGAAATCTTTTTGGGCCCCACATTGTAAATAGGTAAAGAATTTATTAATGATGTAGAAATATTTTAAATGGATTTAAACTTAACTCCATTGTCACATCATACCCCAAACTATCATTTCACCTTTCCATCCGCCATTTTTACCCATTTGAATACTTCTGACTCACTCCCTTAATCTTTTTACCAATTTCACTACCAAAGCTTCCTTCATCTTTAGTTTACCTAAATTTATACGCATTTCCTTTGTAGTTTTCTCATATGGTACTAAACACTTAGCATAACCAAGTCACACTCCTTGAATCTTCCAAGGATGCTAACTTCTCTTAAATTATATCCTTCCTTACCCAATCAACCTACTACACTGCCCTAACTATTAACCCCATTGTTTACTCGAAACCAAATGTTAAAATTTTGAGAAAATGGTTAGATTATAACTCTGAACGAAGTTAGGATTATTAAGTCAAACATTTGTGGCCAGGATTTGATCATATCTGAACAATTCATTAGGGAGCATCTAGAGCTTGTTGATAAGGGCTCTCCTACAGAGTTCCCGAAAGCAGATCTGGATGACACATATACCCAAATGGGATATGGTGGTGATGTGAGCAGGTCAACTGTATTCAAGTTCAACTTTTCTTTCCAATGGAAGTTTCTACTTCACATAGTCCTTCACTACTTGTCAAACAAGTCTGGGGGATGGATTCAAATCCCTTATGAATTAGGATGCCTAGTTCATAGGTTAGTAAAAGGCCCCCGGTTCAACTAGTCAAGGTTTATGCTGACCAATCTAATAGGAAACCTTCAAAGGGAAACATTTTACATGAATCCCATGTTCATTCAGCACATAATCAACTATGAGCTAGACTAGAGTAAGCTTGTCTGTGCAGGTGCTCTACCTGTCCCTCACATGAGGCCGACCATCTGCAAGGTGTTGAATAGGATGTCCACTAACATTACAAGAATACACAAAAAGTTTCTTTTAGGTATGATTAAGCATATAGCTCCTAGTAACATGCCTGTTGACCCCACCAATGATGAAACCATACCAGCAATGACTCTCACAATTCCAAATCTACCTTCCCATCCCATAAAAATTACATATTAGAGATGATCCAAATGAACGCTTGTTCAATCTCCTCTTATTGAATAAGTCTCCCCTGTTCAATCAAAAAGGCTAGAGTGAAAACATGGGCTCTCACTCAGTGTGAGGTCCCACCTTCCTTCATATTTGATCTCAATATGAGAATTAAGTCTCCTCAGTCTCAATCCAATAAGCCCCAACTGAAGCTAAAATCCCTCAGGATGAGTCTCTATACTCTCCTAAGTAGTAAAAAAAGGACAACTCCATCATAGGCTCAATGCCATTAGACATTGATCAAGGTCCGTGTCATTAGGAATAACCTCCATATCTGTTACTAAACTTTTAATTGGAACTGATGAGGAGATCATGTCTCTTTAAGGCAATGAAGTTGATCCACAACACCTCTCTAAAGATTAATTGAGCCTAGAGAGATCTCTGATTTCTAGCCGCTATCAGCAAGCCCAAAATAACGTGAGTCACACTGGTACGGAGGGGACTCATTTAGATTTAGCTGCCACTATTGAAGGTGCTTCACTAAACCCTTAGGACAGTGGTAACATCTCTGAGACCGAATCTACGGCAACCATGCCTTTTGATGACTCTGAAAGAGACATCACTAGGCAGGGGAAACTAGGGCGCCAAGAAACCACATCTACTGGTGAGGATGCACATACTAGGTATATTACCTCATCTCCCCATGATTCTTCTAAAGAAGATGAGGGAAGTATGCAACTCATTATCAGAGACCTACTATCTAAAGCCTCAAATGTTGAACTCAAGGTTAAGACTTTCGAGCAAGTCTGCCAATTAGTAACTTTGATTGAAAGTCTCAAGGCTTAACTAGCTGAGCAAAACAGATTAAGAGATCTATTAGACATGTACCAGTTCAAGTATCTTTGAATTCTTCCTCTAGCTCATCAAGCTCTCCGGATGATGCTACAAAAAAGAGGGAGAATGTTTAGAGACAAACATATGTAGAGCCACAAAGCTTAGCTCTTTCTATACCGTCTTCTTGATTTTCTTCTCAGCAATCAACTGTCTTCATGGAGCCTTCTCCAAATGTAAAGTGAGATCTTGAAATAATATATAATTCAAGCATTTAAGTTAGATTCAAAGCAGTTGTAATGACTGTCCAAAACTGTAACACCCCGAAATGTCAAAACGAGTCATCAATGCTAATGGCTTAATTAGTGGATATTTAATGTAAAAGATGAAGGAAGGAAATGGGTCATGGGCTAAATTAGGCTTATTGGGTAATAACCTATGTTAGGACCTGGTATTTGACGGAAATACCTAGAGATCATGTGTAAACCAGATCAAATAGTGCGGAATCCTATTTGATTGGCGATCCAATCAGTGAGAACACACGAAGAATCAATCAAGGATTGAAACTCACGTTAGAAATCGATAAGGAATCGATCTAATGTGTTCTATGAACTTGGAGAACGATTTGGAAGGTTTCTGGACGGCTAGGGTTCGTCTGGAATCGTACTTGATCGAGAGTCCTTGTTTTTCACGAATTGAGTTGTATTTATAGGTTGGCACTATTCAATCGTGCGACTGAACCATTAGTTTGGTTCAGTCGTGCGATTGAACCATGCGGTTGGTTCATTCGTGCGACTGAGTGTTCAGTCGTGCGACTGAGCCAATCTTATGTTACAGTCGTACGAATGATCCAGTCTCCTGGTTCAGTCGTGCGACTGAGTCAATCGTGTGAAGTTCTTCATGCTTATGGTTCATTCGCATGAGCCATTCGCATGAGCCATTCGCATGAGCCATTCGCATGAGAACTTCATTAAGTTAAGTTTGAATGTTTTAATTAATTAATATAATATTATATGTAGTCATTCAAGTAATCATAAACCCAATCAATTCAGTCACGACTCATTAATGAACTATTAAACATTATAACCAACAGACCATCAATATCAGTTCATTAATCATACCAGACAAGATCTATTACATCACATATCATGATCTAGGGACAAACATGTATCAACAAACTCCCCCTTGGACCTAGATCTCTCTAATGTCTTGTTTTCTTCATTACCTCCTCATATTTCTTGTACTTGTCCTCTTGTGTGACTCCTGCGTGAATATCAAACGCGAAGCAAAGTCGTATAACATTTTGGAACTGGAGGGCTTGTACAATGTCTTGTGTGTCATAGAACAGTGGCCACTTGTATAATGTATAGACATCATTAGCAGACAAGTTGGTTAGCCACATTGGGTCGAATACCCTGACAGTATCCATTTGATCCCCTTTGTTCAGAACTATGACAGCTTCAGTAGTTCTCCAATCATAGTACCACCATTTGAAGTGTGGAGTGAAGTCTTGTGGCATTTCCCTGAGAGGGATTCTCGACATAGTGCACGGGGGACTCCACTTCAACACAATCTTTGGTTTTCCAGTAATGGCATCCATCTCAGACCTTCTAATATACCTTGTAGGTTGTTGAGGTCTGAAGTTAATCCACCTGGTGTGGTACTCTTTCTTTAGGGCAGCCTCAAACCAGCCTGACATCTTTCTCGGGTCAGCATACAACAGCTTCAATTTGGCCAGCTGGTTGAGCTCAAATCCTGGTAGAGTCTTTAGATCATGTGGAAATCTAAAGTACTCTATGCCCTTTTCCCTCTTAACGGCATAAACGTTAAGATCATCAAAATATGCCCATGCCATAATCCTGCCTGACACCATAAGATGTTTCTTGACGCTGTAGAACTTGGTGTAGGCATCCCTCTTCGGTGCAACACGTTGGGCTCTGACTTCTTTAAAACATTCAGCCCACTCAGCCTTTCGAATGTATACGTCATCGTTTGAGGCTTGGGCTGTTCCTTCGGTCTTTCAAGCTTCCTGCTCCATCTTGTCTAGTACCTCAAACATATCACTGACTAGGGACTCACCCAGATTGGGGACCACATTACCCTCGTTGTCAGCGTACTGAGGGTACTCTTCAGCAGCAATATCTTCAACCTCAACTTCATCAACGTCATGTAGTTCGTCGTCACTGGTTGAATCAACTGTTGGAGCATCCTTGACAATGTAATCAGGATTGAGTCTGAACATCTCTGCCAGTTGCTCGTTAGATAGGTCGTGAATTATTTCACCTTCTTCAGGGGTATAACTCACTGACCTTCTGACAATCCCTTGCAGATCAAGAATCATTGTGAGTTGAGACTTAACCTGTTGAAGGGGAGCAATATCAAACTCATCTCTGTGGTACTTTGGATCTGTTTGATTTACACATTTCACACTCAAGTCATTAGTAATTTATCAAACAAAATGCATTAACTTAATATAAACATTTAGTACATGGTTTTTCAATACAGAATACAAAAGTAAATAAATACATAAACATCTACTATTTACTTTTATCCTCAATGCTAGACTCTTCATGTGAAGGTGCAGAAGCAGAAGCTGACTGATCATGTCTGTTCTTTGTTCTCTTCTCTTGCCCTGGAGCTGAGACAGATTCAGCTGCTTCTCCTTCTTCAGTGTCTTCATCTGCACACCACTCTTCGGTTTTCTCTTCATCAGTATCACTGTCATCATCATCATCATCATCATCAACTTCATTATCTCTGTCTCCATCCCTTATCTTTAGAGGTTCCTCCTTTGATCCTTTCAATTTTAGCAAAATGGTCCTCTTAGCTTTTTCCAACTCCTCTATTTGCTTACCTGCTGCGACACTTTGAGCTCGGAGTTGGTCCATCTGAGTGTTCTGAGCAGCCAATTGCTGGGCCTGCTCCTCAATTACTCGATCCTGCTCTGCAATTTTATGCGATTGTGCAGCAGTCAGGTCGGTAAGCTGGCGGATCTGAGTGGTCTTTTCCTCATCAGCCGCCAGCAATCGCAACACCATTCTATTTAAAGCTGACAGTTGTTCCTCTACCCCGATTGGAGGTAGAGGAGATCTATAGGTTTGTGAGGGGTAGGCTGAGGGCTCAGTTTGGTGGCTAGTGGTGGTGGTGGTGGTGGTGGTGAATATCGGGTCAGGTCGGGATGATAGTGGTGGTGAGTGTGGGGTGAATGATGTAGTGGTGGCTGGGGTCTGTCTTGTGGTGGTCGGTATGGTGGTGTCTGTGGTTGCTGTGGGGGAAGGTATGGTGGTGGATGGTGTGTCTGAAGAGGTGGTAGTGGTGGAAGGTATGGTGGATGTGGTAGTGATAAAGGTTACCCTACGCTTCTTCTTTTTCTGGCCATGGGGTTGAGCCATCGTTTTCTCCTCGTTCCCTTCGAGGTGGATGCTCCCCTACAATCCCGCCTGAGGACCCGGAGCATAAGTTGGGTCAGCTTCTGTATCTCTGGAGCCTCTCGGTTGTTCACTAACAACTCTTTAGCCCATGTTCTGTGGGAACAACTTTCCTTCCCACAGTTCGGGTCAGTGGCTCCTCATCAGATTCATCCTCATCTTCCTCGGTAAGAACAAAATCTTGATGAAATCCTGCTGACTCAGTTACTTCAGCAGGTGAGACAGACACAGAGGGAACAGAGTCAGACACAGAGGGAACAGAGTCAGACACAGTGCCTCTGGATGGAATAGCATCATCCCCACTGTCATCCTCCTCTGAATCATCAGTAGGGAGGAGAATTGGCTCCACGTCGGAGTCACTGTCCTCGTGACGCCATTGGCGTCTCCCCGGTGCCACATAACTTTCATCTGCTAAGTGGCCAATCATTCTTTTCACTTGGGGCTTAATCTGCTTTCCCCTGTAAACAGAGTAGTATCATCCATTATCTCTAAGGCCACTGCGTCATGACTCTCTTTGGGCAACTGTGGCAGCTTCTCGTTGAAGACGAGCTGTAAGAATCTGGGGTACATACAAAACCCCTCTTTTCCCTTTACCTCCAAATTCTCCACTAAGTAGGAGAATATCATGCTGGAAAAACTGAAGGGGTGGTTCAGAACAAGTGCCACGTAGGCATTTTGAATCTGGTCTGAGAGGTCGTCAAACCCACCCCTCCTCGATGCAACACTTGAGGATCACGTGTGCTAAGTACTTGTACTGGGGGCTCAGGTTGCTCTTGTTGAGCACACCTGAGTTGATATCCCCAGCGTACTTTATCCTCAGGAAGCATCCTCTCACTGTCAACGGATGTAGTTTAGTAGGATGATCAGCGTCATCCCCGAACTCTAGGACCCTCTGAATGTCGGCAGCAGAGATCTCAATATCATGGCCCAGTATAGAGCTCCTAATACAGTACGGCTCACGAGAGCGGTCCACCAAGGCATTCTCCCAGTAGTTATCTGAGGGTGGTAAAAATACATCAGTAGTTATAACTACATCAGTATTTGGTGAAGGATCTGTGGCAAGGATGCTTGTGAACAGCTGAATTTCAATCTGTTAAGCGTGTCTCAGATCTACAACAAGAAATATTCCACTCACTTTACAGACACTCATTGCTACATTCTGAAACCTGGATTTCAGATCTCTGAGGAATGGGTTGTCTTAAAGACCCTGAGGAAGAATAATACATATGTCTTAAACCTGTGTTCTGCATCACCTAAAGAAGAAACATGTCTTTTGTAAAAAGCATCATTTGATGAGTCACAACTTTGGCATAGACGTTTGGGGCACACAAACTTCAAAAACATAAACAAATTGGTCAAAGGAAACAATGTCATTGGTTTTCCTCAAAAGGAATTTCATTTTGTTGATCACTGTTCAGGGTGCCTCAAAGGAAAACAACACAAATCTTCTCACAAAACCAAGCTGGTGAACACAAACAATACTCCATTGAAGTTACTTCACATGGATCTATTTGGACCAACTCATGTAATGAGTATTGGAAAGAAACAATATTGTTTAGTGATCATTGATGATTTTTCACGATTCACATGGGTTTTCTTCTTACTTCATAAAAATGAGGCATCCCACATCATACAAGAATTTATCACTAAAATAGAAAATCAACTTGATCTTAAGGTCAAAATAATCAGATGTGATAATGGTACTGAATTCAAAAATGAAAGTATGAGTTCTTTTTATGCAACCAAAGGTATTGCTTATCAATTCAGTGCAGCTAGAACTCCTCAACAAAATGGGGTAGCTGAAAGGAGAAATAGAACACTAATTGAAGCAGCAAGAAAGATGCTAGCTGATGCTAAACTGCCAATCACCTCTGGGCAGAGGCAGTTAATACATCGTGCTTTGTACAAAATCAAACTTTACTTGTTAAAGAAAAAAACATGACTCCATATGAACTGCTCTTTCATAGAAAACTGTTCATTAGATTTCTTAAATCATTTGGTAGTCCTGTCTCAATATTAAACACCCAAGACTATTTGGGAAAGTTTTCATCTAAGTCTGATGAAGGATTCTTTGTAGGTTATTCTTCTGTCTCAAAGGCTTACAGAGTGTTTAATCCTAGATTAAACATTATTGATGAATCAACAAATGTTCAATTCAAGGAGCATTCGTTTCCTAAATCTACAAATGGTCCTGACTGGTTGTTTTGATATTGACTCATTTACAAAATCATTTGATAAATTTCACTTGTCTGATGCAGGAAATCTACATTCAAGTGACACTTCGTCAGCTGTAGAAAGAAGAGACGACTTTCCATTGATTCCTCCTACATTTACTGAATACATGAATGAAGATGTTCCTTTTCAAGCTGATCCCATTAGACAACCATCATAAAACCTTAGTGTTTCTACTAAAGGAGGTCCAAGGCTGGTACTATCTAACTCAGATGATCTGTCAACTAAGGTCAGAAATCAAAACAGGCTACTCCTCCAGCTGAACACAAAGGACATCAAATGATGTAAGCAATCACAGTGCTGCTGAAGCTGAAGCAAGAACTGAAACAGAGTCTGAAAATCTTCATAATTCAACAACAGTACAAGATGAATATGCCTCTGACCATAATGAACTGAATGTCTCCAATCTTGATGTAACCATTATTGGTGACTCAATTCCAACCTCCAAAATACAAAAGAATCATCTAGTTGAAACCATTATTGGTGAACTTAATGAGAGGGTGACTAGAAGCAAGTCAAGTATTGCAAACATCTGTTTGTTCTCATGCTTTCTATGTCAAACAGTACCCAAAAATATCAAAGAGGCACTTCAAGACAATAGCTGGATTGAAGCAATGCAGGAAGAATTGCTCCAATTAAGAAGCAAGAAGTATGGAAAATGGTAGATCTTCCCGAACGACAATACCCTATCGGTACCAGATGCTGTACAGGAACAAGACTGATGATAGAGGGATCTTCATCAGAAATAAAGCAAGATTAATGGTGTAGGGATACACTCAAGAAGAAGAAATCGACTATGACAAAGTGTTTGCACATGTTGCCAGATTAGAAGCAATAAGAATCTTTCTAGCATATTTGCTTCATGAAATTTACTGTTTATCAAATGGATATAAAGTGTCACTTCTTGTATGGAAAGATGTTGAGGAGGCCTATGTGATTCAATCACCTGGCTTTGAAGATCCAGATTTCCCTCATAGAGTTTACAATCTTGACAAAGCTTTGTATGGTCTTCACCAAGCCCTAAGAAAGTGGTATGATACTCTATCATTCTTTCTTCTTGAACATGGATATAAAAGAAGAAAGATTGATCAGACTCTCTTTAGAAGAACAAGAGGAAAAGACATGTTGTTAGTCCAGATTTATATGGATGACATTATAGTTGGTTCTACAAACAAGCTACTCTGCAAAGAATTTGAAGACCTAATGCATTCAAAATTCTAAATAAGTGTAATGGGAGAACTCACATTCTTCTTAGGAGTGCAAGTCCAATAGACAGCAGATGAAATTTTCATCAGCCAGTCCAAATATAAGGATACAATGCTAAAGACGTTTCATTTTGCTGATTGTCAGTCTATTAGAACACCAGTTGATACAAAAGTGAAGATTGGACTTGATCCAGAAGGCAAATCTGTTGATCAGACTCACTATCGATCTATGATTAGTTCACTTATGTATCTAACTGCTAGCAAACCTGATATTATGTTTGGTGTTTGTGTGTGTGCCAGGTATCAAGCTGATCCAAAAGAATCACATATAAATGCAGTCAAGAGGATATTCAAATATCTGAAGGGCAAACCAGCTCTTGGGTTATGGTATCCAAAGAAAGGAGACTTCAATCTCTATGCATTCACAGATAATGATTGTAGCAGGAAGTAATTCTGCAAAATATAAGTAAATACACAAGAAGAAGATGAGCAAAACCGGGCTTGTGTTTAATACAATTTCCTTAAACAGATTCGTCGTCTGTTCCCAGAGTACACTGGTTCAAAGTAGCATACTAGCAAACTTTTCACTGACTGAAAGGTAGTCGAAAGTTTATGAAGTTGTACAAGTTTTTCCGATGAGATTGTTCAGCGTGTTTTGACCTCTATAATGTGTTTCTATATAAACATGTAAATAATAGAATTGTAACAGAAAACAATTCATTACAGAGAACGATTAGATCATTATTATCATTAGTAAAACGGTTTCAAAATAATAATGAATAAGGCATTTGAAACACCTTATGTAACCGTCCATAAATTTTATGTTATTCAAAACGTTTTCAATAATAAAAAGGACCTCTCGCGAACACGAGTTTTCGAAGCTACATTCGTGTCCGCATGTTGCACCGGCGACGCATTGGTTTAATAAATTTCCAACCCAGAAACTTGTTTACTGCATCCCCTGCATGCGGGGAGGTTCTAGAGTAAAACACAACACAAGATTTTAATATGTACTAGAGGCTAACACATAAAATGAAATTCATATGCCTAACATAGAAGATGTCATTCCCGGATCAGTTAGACAAACAAGTGATGATGAACCAAACCATATCTCCACTGTTTTCGTGCAGAAATCTTTTATTGGTATCTTACTTTTATTTAGTATAATTAACCATCTTTTATTGATTACATTTTTTCTTAGAATTGATAACATCTGATTTACATGTTTCTAGGTTGTAAATTTTCTTCTTAAGAAAGAGAACCATTCACTAAGTCAAACTCTGAGTTACTTATGTGTAATGCATGCCTTGATCCCAGAGATTCGTTTTAGAACATTGATCGTGAGTGGTTATTAGGTTTACTGAATTATATTCAAAAGATAGTAGTGGCTTAATCTTGGACTTCTAAGGATACTATTCGACACATACTTTACAAATATGAAAAGTAATGAAGCTTTTTGGGTCTTTGTGATGTCGCAGAACTAGCAAAGAAAATGGTTGAGATGAAATATAACATTACATATGAACTCGTATATGGACTAATGGAGTTGGCTTTAGTATTACTTCTTGCAACCGCTATCATTGCAAGATATTTTTCCATAATGGAGTTTCTCAAAACTAATTTCCACGACAAGATATGTGATATTTGTCTTGCAGATTCAATGTTGTGTTATGTTGATAAACCTATTTTTGCAGGTGTTGAAAATGAAGCAATTTTACAATGTTTTCAAGTTATGGGGCCTTCAAGATTACAACTACTGGCTAATACAACTAGTAAATAAAGTGATTGCTGTATATTAACGATTGTAAGACGTACATTTCTACTATGACCCTCCGTTTAAAAATTTCGTGTTCTGCCATCAAACATGTCTATATATGTCATCAATGCTCTTATATAACTTGAGCGAAAAGAATCTTTATGTATCCTTAGATGAATACACAATAATCCCAAATATACGTTATTTTAATATCATAAAATGTTACTACTTAGTTTTGATTATACGTTGCCAAATCACAGAAACGTATTATTGTATAGAGAGAGAGAGAGAGAGGTGTTTAAGTGGTCTTACTTTACATCAAATGCGTCAGAACTCATCATTTTGATGAGCAAAAAACTTCATTAACATTATCCATATAAGCTTCCATATTTTTAACTCCTTGGAGCGCTTAAATGTCATTCATCAAGGAGTTCCAACATCTCAAAATTGCACTCGATGATATAAAGAATGCCACCGGCAACTTTGATATCAGCAACCTCATCGGTAGAGGCGGATTTGGGAAGGTTTACAAAGGCCAACTTCAACTATCTAAAGGGCTGACCATGGTTGCCATAAAGCGCTTAGATCGCGAATTCGGGCAAGGGCCTCCTGAGTTTTGGAAAGAGATCATGTTACTATCTCTTTACCAACATAAAAATCTCGTCTCTCTTTTAGGCTTTTGCAACGAGAGTGGTGAGAATATCCTTGTCTATGAGTATCTATCTAACAAAAGCCTTGATTTATATCTTAGTAGCCAAGATCTGTCTTGGAAACAACGACTTTGGATATGCATCGGGGCTGCTCATGGACTTCAATACCTTCATGATCCCAGCGGGACACAACAGAGAGTCTTACATCGCGATATCAAAAGCGCCAACATATTGTTAGACCACAACTGGGAAGCTAAGATTTCAGACTTTGGGCTTTCAAAAATTGGGCCCGCGAACCAGCAATACACTTTTCTTTTCTCTAACGCGGTAGGCACGATGGGGTATTGGAAAGTTGAACTATCCAAAGGCTTAGTAAATATATCTGCAAGCTCATCAGCACTAGGCACAAACTTTGGATCAATCAGACCTTTTTCAAAACAATCCCTAATAAAATGGTGTCTGATCTCTATATGTTTGGTCCTAGAGTGCTGGACTAGATTCTTGATAATGCACAGAGCTGAAGCACTATCCATTAATAATGGAGTCTTAGTCTCTGTAATGCCATAATCCAATAGTTGGTTTTGAAGCCAGAGTACATGAGATGTACAACTTGCAGCAGTAATGTACTCTGCTTCAGCAGTGGATGTAGCAACAGATGTTTGTTTCTTACTTTGCCAAGAAATCAAACAGTTGCCTAGGAATTGACATCCACCAGAAGTTGACTTTCTGGTTAACTTACACCCTGCATAGTCACTATCTGAAAAAGCAACTAATTTGCAAGAGTGTCCAGTGAAATACCATAGACCTAGAGATTGTGTACCTTGCAGATATCTAAAGATCCTCTTGACTGCAATCAAATGAGACGCTTTAGGAGCAGCTTGAAATCTAGCATAAACACAAGTTGCAAACATGATATCTGGTCTAGAGCTGTTAAGTACATCAAGGACCCAATCATACATCTGTAAAGTGTTTCATCAAGAGCTTTACCTTTCTGATCTGCATCCAGTTGTGTGATGTTGCACATGGGAGTAGAACAGGGCTTACAATTTTGTAAATCAAACTTATTCAAAAGTTCTTTTGTATATTTTGACTGATGAATGAAGGTTCCATCAGCCTTTTGTTTGATTTGCAAGCCTAGAAAGAACTGTAATTCTCCCATTGCACTCATTTCAAACTTTTGTTTCATTAAACTTGTAAAATCATCACACAACTGGGGATCAGAGGATGCAAAAATTATATCATCAACATAAATTTGAATAAGTAGCTTATGCTGATCCACTTTCTTAATAAACAAAGTTTTATCTATGGAGCCTCTAGTGAAATTATTGTTAAGAAGAAAATTTGAAAGTGTTTCATACCAAGCTCTAGGAGCTTTCTTCAACCCATAAAGAGCCTTATCAAGTTTATACACCCAATCAGGATATTTATTGTCCTCAAAACCTGGTGGTTGACACGCATAAACCTCTTCTTTTATTTTACCATATAAAAAGGCACTTTTGACATCCATTTGAAAAACTTTAAGATTGTGGAGTGCAGCATAGGCTAAGAACAATCTAATTGCCTCTAGTCTGGCTACAGGGGCAAAGGTTTCATCATAATCAATACCTTCTTCTTGTGAAAACCCTTGTACAACCAGTCTAGCCTTGTTCTTGACAATAAGCCCATTTTCATCAGTTTTATTCCTAAACACCCATTTAGTGCCTATTGCACACTTACCTGGGGGTAGAGGAACTAGTTCCCACACTTGCTGCTTTTTGAACTGAAATAGCTCAAGCTGCATGGCTTCAACCCATCCATTGTATCTTAAGGCAACATGATAGTTCTTTGGCTCTAGCTGACTGATGAAGAGAGCATAGAAGCAGAAGTTGGACAATTGACTTCTGGTTGAGACACCAGCATTGATATCACCAATGATTTGAGACATGGGGTGATTCTTCAGCTCTTGGTACACTATAAGATCAGTGCAAGTGTTTGTAGCAGGTTCAGCAGTAACAGATGTTGATCCAGACTCTTGAAACCAAGTATGAGATAGAAAGTCAAATGATGTAGAGGAGTCAAAAATCTCATCAACATTTGTTGTGGATGGAGCTGCAGAAGCTACGAGAACATCAAGTTTAGCAAACTCAGGCAGTTGATCACTAAACTTGAAAAGGTGAGTACTAATATCATCATCATCTTCAGTACCACCAGGTGGAAGACTTGTTGCAGAAGATGATTTATCCACATGATCTGAAACAGCTGGAGGTTGATAAGTAACATATTGTAGTATGTCCAGATCAAACAGCTCCATAGGGTTTTGTGGAATTTTTTCCTTAGGAGATTCATTGAATTTCACATGCAAGGTTTCTTCAACTATCTTTGTTCTGCAGTTGAAGACTCTGTAAGCCTTGCATGTGGATGAATAAGCTACATAATACCCTGCATCCACCTTAGGATCAAATTTGTGGAGTTGATCCTTTGTGTTGAGAATGAAACAAGGACACCCAAATGCTTTGAAAATGAAATTAGAGGAGCCAAATGATGTAGAACTTCATATGGAGTCTTCATCAACCTCTGATTTACTAATACTCTATTCTGCACATAGCAAGCTGTGTTGACAGCTTCAGCCCAAAATGTCAATGGCAAACCAGAGTCAGCCAACATAGACCTTGAAGCTTCAATTAGGATCCTATTCTTTCTCTCCACTACTCCATTTTGTTCTGGAGTCCTTGGAATGCTAAACTGCCTCTTGATTCCCTTTGATAAATAAAAATCATCAAGTGTATGGTTTCTGAATTCAGTTCCATTATCACTCCTTATACACTTGACTGATAGGGAATACTACTTCTCAACATACAACACAATGTTTATAATCATTTGAGCAACCTCATCCTTTGAATGCAAGAAGAAAGTCCATACAAATCTAGAGTAATCATCCACAATTACCAGACAGTATTTCTTCTTTGCCATGCTCATCACTCTTGTTGGACCAAAAGAACCAATGAGCCAAGATCAGAAAACCTCTAAGTCCCACATGGTATCACAACAACTGCTGAAAGCCTCATCAGTAGTTTGACAAGTGCTGAAGACCTCAACAGCTGAAGAACCAAAGTGCTGAAGTACAACAGTTGAAGAACACAAGTGCTGAAGCTGAAAGACCAAAGTACTGAAGTACAACAGCTGAAGAGTTTTCAAGTGCTGAAGATCAACAACTGATGTACAAGGTCTGAAGACAAAGACTGAAGACATCAGCTGATGATATCTACTGAAGTCATCAGCTGATGAAACACTGAAGGTCAAAGTCTGAAGATCAAGTACTGAAGCCTCAGTAGTTTGTCACAACTGCTGAAGAGTACTTCTTCAGTAGTTGTGATATCAGTAGTTTTATATTTTATATTTTAGTAGTTTTGTAAAACGACTGAAGAGCTTGTTCTTCAGTCGTTGTAGTTTCAGTAGTTTTATATTTTGTACTTAACATGATGATGTTTCAGTAGTTGTGAACATTTCAGTAGTTTGTAAGAATTAGTTATTTTTGTATTAGATCTGCCAGTTGTCACTTTCCGTGATAACAGCAGTGATTGTTGCACTATATAAGGAGTGACAACCTATTGTAATAATAGATGAATGAGTGAATGATGGAATGAATGATTGATTTGATTAGAAATATTCTACATCTATAAACATTCCTTGAAATCAGAAATATATATTCTCCCTATAACCGTATGCGCTCTTAATGCTTACAAGTATCGATTGCTTGCTACAATTTGTCTAATTCTAGTTTGTATTCCGCTGCTTTGTATTCTGATACATCAAACTTGTGATCGCTGATCCTGTCAAATGGTATCAGAGCTGGTTAATCATTGATCGATCTAACAATTGATCATTGAAACTGCTATTCAAGATCTAAGTTTGATTGAATTAGCTTTGTTTTTGCAAGAAACGGTATAGAGATTGAATTTTCTGTATTTCTGCTCATTCATCCTGAGATCTTTTCTTGGTTCTTATTGAGTTTGTTGTGGTTTGTCTAAAACTTTTTAAAACTTGAACTAAATTGTTTTTGAACTGAAAATGACCACTCCTTCCAATGATCCTCACAATACTGGTTCCTCAACCAAGCCACCTATGCTGGTTAGGAATGAGTATAACATATGGCAAGACGTATGCTCCATCACCTGTCTGTTAACAGCGCAGGGTGTTGGACATCAGTGGTACATGGTCCACACAAGCCTATGGTGAATAATCCGGAAACCAATCAAATGGTTCCGAAGAGGAGGGAGCAATACTCAGATGAGGATAAGAAGTTGCTTGAAATTGATGCAAAAGCCCATGGAATTCTGGCCATGGCATTGCCCAATGAAATCTATTCTGGGCTAATGCATCATGAAACTGCCCATGACCTCTGGATTGCTTTGAAAGAACAATTTGGAGGAACAGATGAGGTCTTGGCAAATAATAGAGAAATTCTTGCCCAACAATATGAGACATTCTCTCATAGAAAGGGTGAGAGACACTGACTCAACAATATGAGCGGTTTTCTTGTTTGATCTCTGAACTAAAAATGGTCAAACTTGAATACACCAATATTCAGATGAATAACAGATTTCTCAGATCACTGCCTGAGAGATGGGACACATATACTATTGTCCTACGCTCCAGTGCAAGTTTGGACAAACTATCTCTCACCCAACTCCATGGGAAACTGCTCACTTTTGAGAGAGAGATAGAACAGAAGAGAAAGCTGTCTTCATCTGGAAAGCTCACTGAAGACTTTATACAAGGCAACACTGCCTTGGTGGGTCATGAGTCAGAATATGCTTCATCTGAATGCCAGTATGATGAGCATATTAATTTCTCTTCAAGCACTTCTGATTCTGCATTTTAAGTGTTGACGGTCAGTTTACTGGGTGTAATAATGACAATCTATGTTTCATTATGGATGATCTCAAGGGGATTGCTGATGATGACTTAGAGAAGAGATGGATATTTTGAGCCAAATGGCCTTGATAAATATCAGATCTCAGAAGTTCTATAAAAGAATTGGAAGAAAATTCCCAGGACTCTCTGGCAAAACCAAAGTTGGTTTTGACAAGAGCAAGTTGAGGTGTCACAAATGCCAAAGGCTTGGACACTTTGCAAGAGAGTGTAGATCAACTGGATCTAACTCTACTGCACCCTTTGTGACTTTTTCTGGCAATAGTCAACAACACAGAGGGCAACATCCTGTCACCCTAGTCATCATCCTCAACAACAATCTCCGGCATATTTTGTTCCTCAGGGTCAAATGCCATATCAGTACCCTGTTATTACATGCCACAGTCAAATCAAGTTCAAGTTCCTATGACACCACAACCTCATGCACTACCAGAACCTCAGCCTTCCCTATCTCATCAACAACCTCAATCTCAACACACAGCTTCTTCACCCCAGGAGTTGTTGACTGGAGCAGTTTACCAGATGACTTGTCTGGTCATGATCAACTGTTCTCAGGTGCGGTAACATGGTGGTGACAGTCCCTTTGGGAATCTAGCTCTTATGGCTTTGGAGTCTGCTGATGCTTCATTTTCCAATGCCTCTACACCTCAGGTATCACAGGTATTCTCTGAGACAAAAGCCAAATTATGTTCTGAACCATGCATAGCAGCATTTGCTTCCATTAGAGAAGCAAATGTAGCTCTAATTAATAAGAACATTGAGCTAGAACAAATAATTCCAAAAACAAAGCTGAGTTTGAGTTTGTGCTCAAAGATAAAAATGATGAGATTTATAAACTGAATTGCCAAATAATTGATGATAAGGCTAGAGAAGATGTACTTCTAGAGAAGTACAAAGATCTCAAAGAAACCTTGCAGTTACCCAGGTCGAGTGTGATAGATGGGTACAATCATGCAAAGGTTTTGAAATGCTTCTTAGTAAGCAATCTGCTTCAAATGTGAAGTTTGGAATGGTTACAATCACACTGCTCCACCTACAGATTTTACCCCAAGAGCAGAGGCAGAATCTGATGGTGAGAGTGATAACCAATCCATCACATCATGTGATCTACCTTCTGATACAGCACAATCAGAAGTAGCAGTCAGCATCAAGCCCTCTTTGAACCTATCAGCTGATGTTGATGGTTCAAATGCTGACATTCACATGATAAATGAGTTGATCAACTCAGGAGTTAATCCTGAAGGTCCTGAAAGGACTAGAGAGCAGGATTTAACACCTAAAGTTCAAACTTCAACTGCTGTCAGTACTGAAGAGAAGAAAACTGGCAGTAGAAAGAGTTTGAAGACTACTAAAGAGGTAGTCAAGAAAGCAACAATGCTTCCAAAGCATTGAAGAACAAGTCTTCTGTTGCTTCCATCTTTAGTTGATGATCAACCTAAGATGAAGAAGAAACCATGTGAAGTATGTGGTTTGTTCAATCATCTTACAGATGATTGTTGGTACAAAAGAGGTTCCAAACTCAAACAAAAAGAAGAAATTAATAAGAAAATGTAAAAATGAAAACTGAGTTTGAGACCACATTTGTATCAGCAACATCAAATCCTGTACCCTTAAGTCCTTAAAGAAATCCAAAAAGGAAGGGGTTAAACAGGTGACAGCTGAGGGTGCTCAAAAGAATAAGGTGCAACATAGGACCTTATCTAACTCCACTAGCAATGTGTCTGATGAGCTGAAAGCTTTATCACAAAATCAGACACAGCTGGTGATGATGGTACAACATCTGTTGGGTAGAGTTAACCAACTAGATTCTCCTATGTTGAAACCACAGAAAATAAGGTCAAAGCCAAAGGACTCCTCTTCTACACCATCTTCTTCCTCTCAGGCTGTTGTTTCAAATAAACATGTTAGTTTACCATCTATTGATGAGACCAGGCCCAAAACCAAAAAGGTTTGGGTCTCTAAAACTAACTGATTGTTTATTATTGCAGGGTTCTTCAACATGCCAAAGTAGCATCTGGTATGTAGACAGTGGGGGATCTATGCACATGACTGGGAACATCTCTCTTCTTCATGACTACTCTCAAGGAAAGAAGGGATTTGTCTCTTTTGGCAATGATGCTAGGGGTTACATCATCGGTAAGGGCTTTGTCTCCAATGGAGAAATCAAATTTGATGATGTTAATCATGTGGAAAATCTCAAGTACAACCTCTTGAGTGTCAGTCAAATGTGTGATAAAGGCCATGTTGCCCTTTTCACAAGTCAAAACTGTAGGATTCTGTCATCCAAAGTTTTGCACTTGATTGACAAGGTGTTGGATGATCACACTCTCCTGAAAGCCAACAGGACAGGAAGAGTGTATGCCTTAGATCTCTCTAAGAAGATAGATCTCAAAGGCAATCCTTGCCTATTTTCCAAAGCCTCTTCTCAAGAATCTAAACTGTGGCACAGGAGGCTTGGTCATGTTAATCTCAAAAACATGAATCAGCTTAGCCACAATAGTTTAGTCAGAGGCTTACCAATAAAGGAGTTCCACTGTGATGAAACCTGCACTGCTTGTTTAAAAGGAAAACAGCACAAAGTCTCATTCCTCCTATTGAAGTGTCCAAGTCCACTGCCTGCTTGCAATTACTGCATATGGATCTATTTGGTCCTGTGAGAGTAATGAGCATGGCAAAGAAGAAATACTGTCTGGTAATTGTGGATGATTACTCCAGATTTGTATGGACTTTCTTTCTACATTCAAAGGATGAGGCTGCTCAGAAGATTATTCACTTTGTGCTGTACATGAGAAGCAGTATTCCCTTCCAGTCAAGTGTATTAGGAGTGATAATGGAACTGAGTTCAGAAATCATACACTTGATGACTTCTCTTTCAAAGGGAATCAAAAGGCAGTTCAGCATTCCAAGGACTCCAGAACAAAATGGTAGTAGTGGAGAGAAAGAACAGGACCCTCATTGAAGCTGCAAGGTCCATGCTGGCTGACTCAGGTTTGCCATTGACCTTTTGGGCCGAAGCTGTCAACACAGCTTGTTATGTGCAAAATAGAGTTTTAGTAAATCAGAGGTTGATGAAGACTCCATATGAAGTTCTCCATCATTTGGCTCCTCTGATTTCATTTTTCAAAGCATTTGGGTGTCCCTGTTTCATTCTCAACACAAAGGATCAACTCCATAAATTTGATCCTAAGGTGGATGCAGGGTACTTGTTGGTTATTCATCTACTTGCAAGGCATACAGAGTCTTCAACTGCAGAACAAAGATGGTTGAAAAACTCTACATGTTAAGTTTAATGAATCTCCAAAGGACAAGATTCCACAAAGTCCTGTGGAGTTATTTGATTTGGACATACTGCAATATGTTCCTTATCAAACTCCTGCTGTTGCTCCTGTCAACAGTTCACCACCTGGTGGTACTGCTGATGTGATGATGATTGCAGTACTCACCTCTTCAGGTTTAGTGATCAGCTGCCTGACTCAGCTAGACCTGATGTTCCTGTAGCTCCAGTAGCACCATCCACAACAAATGCTGATGAGATTTCTTCGAATTCAACTTCCTTTGAATTACCATCCACTGATTGGTTTCAAGGAAATGATACACCATCACCATCTGTTGCTGCTGAACCGGCTACAAACACTTGCACAGATCTCATTGTGTATCAAGATCTGAAGAATCACCCTATGTCTCAAATCATTGGTGATATCACTGCTGGAGTATCAACAAGAAGACAATTGTCAAATTTCTGCTTCTATGCTCTCTTCATCAGTCAGCAAGAGCCAAAGAATTATCACATTGCTTTAAAGGACAATGGATGGGTTGATGCCATGCAGCTTGAGCTTCTTCAGTTCAAGAAACAGCAAGTGTGGGAACTGGTTCCTCTACCTCCAGGTAAGTGTGCAATAGGCACTAAATGGGTGTTTAGGAAAAACTAATGAAAATGGGCTTATTGTTAAGAACAAGGCCAGACTGGTTGTTCAGGGGTTTGCACAAGAAGAAGGTATTGATTATGATGAAACCTTTGCCCCTGTAGCCAGACTGGAAGCAATTCGATTGTTTTTAGCTTATGCTGCTTATCAAAACCTTAAAGTTTTTCAAATGGATGTCAAAAGTGCATTTTTGTATGGAAAAGTTAAAGAAGAGGTTTATGTATGTCAACCTCCAGGCTTTGAGGACAATAAACATCCTAATTGGGTGTATAAGCTTGATAAAGCTCTTTATGGGTTAAAACAAGCTCCCAGAGCCTGGTATGAGACATTATCAAACTTTCTTCTGGAAAAAATTTCACTAGAGGCTCCATAGACAAGACTTTATTCATTAAGAAAGCTGGGCAGCATAATCTACTTGTTCAAATTTATGTAGATGATATCATTTTTGCATCCTCTGATCCAAAGTTGTGTGATGCCTTTACAAAGTTGATGCAACAGAAGTTTGAAATGAGTGCCATGGGAGAATTACAGTTCTTTCTGGGGTTGCAAATCAAACAAAAGGCTGATGGAATTTTTATTCATCAGTCCAATATACAAAAGATCTTTTGCAAAAGTTTGATTTACAAAACTGTAAGCCTTGTTCCTCCCATGAGCAGCACCACACAACTGGACTCAGATCAGAAAGGTAAAGTGGTTGATGAAACACTTTACAGATGTATGATTGGGTCCTTGATGTATTTAACAGCTTCTAGACCAGATATTATGTTTGCTACATGTGTCTGTGCTAGATTTCAGGCTGCAGCTAAAGAGTCTCATCTGATTGCAGTCAAGAGGATCTTTAGATATCTGCAAGGCACTCCATCTCTAGGTTTATGGTATTCTACCGGACATTCTGGTAAATTAGTTGCTTTTTCTGACAGTGACTATGCAGGGGTAAGTTGACCAGGAAATCAACTTCTGGTGGATGTCAATTCCTAGGCAACTGCTTGATTTCTTGGCAGAGCAAGAAACAGACCTCAGTTGCTACATCTACTGCTGAAGCAGAGTACATTGCTGCTGCAAGTTGTACATCTCAGGTACTCTGGCTTCAAAACCAACTTTTGGATTATGGCATTACAGAGACTAAGACTCCATTGTTAATGGATAGTGCTTCCGCTCTTGCATTGTCAAAAATCCAGTCCAGCACTCTAGGACCAAACATATAGAGATCAGACATCATTTTATAAGGGATTGTTTTGAAAAAGGTCTGATTGATCCTAAGTTTGTGCTAGTGCTGATGATGCTTGCAGACATTTTTGCTAAGCCTTTGGATAGTTCAACTTTCCAAAACCTGGTGTTAAGGCTTGGTATGCTGCAAAGAATAAGTGACAACTACTGATGATCTTAGTAATTCATACTGATGATCATAAGTACCTATGTCACATATAAGTACTAATGAGTTCTTTATCCTCAGTAGTTTTATAACTACTGAAGGCTAAATGTCTCACAAGTACTGAAGTACTTCATCTGTTCTACTACTGTAGTATCACAACTACTGATGCAGTTACAACTACTGCAATCAGTAAAAACAGATAAGTACTGATGTCCTATGAAACAACTGAAATCAGCCAAAAAGACTGATGAATGTGTTGAGGACAGATTGAAACAGCTGAAAAGCTAAGAATTGACGAAAACAGCTGAAAATAATTTCTCTTCAGTCGTTTGTACAACTGCTGTTTCATTTTAAACAACTGAAGCAAAACCACGTCTTCAGTAGTTTTATAACTACTGATGACTAATCCCTAGTCTTCAGTTGTTTACAACAGCTGATGACAAAACCACTGTCTTCAGTAGTTTCATAACTACTGATGACACACACCACGTCCTCAGTTGTTTCAATCATCTGAAGTCAAAACCACGGTCTTCAGTAGTTTTCTAAACTACTGATGCCTAACACCACGACTTCAGCTGTTTCAACGTCTGAAAAGATAATACCATGTCAACGGTCGTTTAAAACTACTGATGACTAACACCACATCCTTCAGTCGTTTCCTTACCCGTACCCTATATATACCCCTCACCTTAGCTCTCAATGCTTCATCTTCTTCAAACCTAACGTTCCTCTCCAAAACTTCCCTCTTCTCAATGGCGTCTATGCAAATTAAACCGCGACACAACTGTGTTGCCTACCTCACTAAATCGCCGATCTGGACTAAGTTCGATACTGCTATCGATCTTATGGTTCAGTCCCAATACAAAGGCATTTCTTCTGAACCCCATCTTACATGCCGAATCCTTGAACCATTTTGGATGAACGTTACTGTTACCACTGAGGAGAGCAACACACCATCCCTCCGGTCGGTCGTCAACAACAAAGAAGTAGTCATTACTCCTGCGCTAATCCGCTAAAATCTTCAACTGAATGATGCTACTTCTCCTGCTGGATATCCGAAGGGCACCATAGATCTATCCTTTGCTCAACATGGATATCAAGGCGATCTCAGTGCCACCACCATCATGAAGAAACACTTAATGACGCTGAGCGCCTGATTTTTCACATGGTAAATGTATGTTTGGCCCCTAAGACGTCGTCTTGGGATCAAATGTCCACCAAATGGCAGCAGGTAATGTATTCTATCCTTGAGCAAACAACCACTAAACTTTTCAGAATTAATATTTTCAGAGCTCAAAGATATGGCTCAAAAACTAATGCCAACCGTTGGATACTTATCCACGGTTCATAATGGCCATTATTACAGACCAGCTTAATGCTGAGGGACTTGTTGGCTTGGGAGTCCCTGCTACGGCTGTTCTGCCGGAAGTATACTCCCGGCACAACTCTGACCGGACACTAAAAATGGCTGCCAAGCTGCGAAAACCCACGCAGCTGGAACCCACAGCCACCACCTCCAAATCCAAAGTCCCACCAAACTCACCAAAAAGAAACCCAAACGGCTACTCAGGGAATTGAGTCCCTGAGGATGCCCCTGCAACACAAAAGCAGGATATATCCACTAGTCCAACCCCCTAGTGGATACAATGACTCCTCCAGCCACAGCCGCTCAGGCTTCCTCTCAACAGGAGCCTGCAGCAACACACAAGGGGTACCTACTTATCTGGGATCTTCCTCACTTGAGGAGATTGCCATTGAAGAGCACCAACCTCCCCAGGTGCACACTGCTTCTATCCCTCACCCCAAACACCCCCCCTCACAGCCCAACTTTAATAGTTGCACAAGTGCTGACTCAATTGCACTCCTCACCCCCTCCCCAGAAACCACTTACTACTGGGAATACCTCTACAATGAGGGGGAGGAACACAGTGCACTTGAGAACCCACAGCACAGGGGTTTCCCAATTCTATCTCCTGGTGTAGACAAGGAGCTTAGAATATCTAGTGAGGCTGCCACCTCCTCTGACTCAGCACATGACCAGAGTGCGCTGGTAACATTGCTAAGACCTCACTAGAGGCAACACTGATGATGGACATTGTCCTGAGGCTGGAAGTCCCTAGTACCAAGCACAAGGGGCACATGCACCAACTGGTCTACACCCAGTGCATGTAAATCCTGCTCTAAGCGGGAGGTCAGCTGATTCAGCTTCGGCTGATGATGACCTGGGCTTCTTCTATGATGTTCTTGCCCAGAACACAATCCTTGAAGAGAAAGTCAGTAGGCTGCAAAACCTACTTGACCAACTCTCACAAGGAGAAAGACCATCTGCCTCTATACACCCACAGATGGCACCTTCCTTGAAGGTTTCCCAAACACCGAGCCACTCCAAAATCAACCACCTGCCTTTGCTTCAGGCCCTACTTCTCAGGAACAGAACCCTCCTGAGCAAATAGGTGCTGTACTTCAAAATTCCCTCCCTCTCATCACACCCATAATCACTGATATAGTGATCAAAGCCATTGATGAGAGGCTTTCCTCAACATTACAGCCCTTGGTTGATGTTGCTGTCCAAAAGACTCTTTCTGCGGTACAAACCCCTTCCTCCAATGCAACCAAAAAGGGGGAGAGTACTGCAGTGAAAGAAAAGAAGAGGAAAAGAACAGAGGAAGAAGAAGAGAGAAGCAAGCCCAAGAGGAGGAAAAAGAAAAGCAACCTCTGCTCACTTACAAGCGAAAGAGAAGTGCTGATGATCACACTGCTGAAGACAAATCCTTGGAGGAGCTGGTCAAAGAAGCTGACACCACACACAGCCGATCCATGGATAAAATAATTGAACAACTCTTCAGGCAGGGGTTTGACACAGCCACACTGGATAGTGAGATCAGAAGGTTAGAAGTACAAGAGATACAAACCCGATGGGCAGGGTATGATGCTCTTGAGAAAGAGAGATTGGAAATAATGATCCGCTTCATTGAAAAATACTTAGGAAGATCGTTAGTGGAGATTCGCGCATGGACCAGGGACACATTCTGGCTATAGCCACGAGAATTTGTCTGTCTGAGCATTTCAACAAAGGGATTATTGTGGAAGCCCTTGATGAGGCTGGGGCGGTAAAAGGTTAGAGATGGCTAAACTCACAAAGGCGAAACTAACTACAAGGATGCTAGATCAACCTTCCCTTCCACCCACTCAAACAGATCTTATCCCTCAAATCTCCCAACCAACCTCTAAGCCAAAATTCAAACATCCTCATTCTTCAAAACCAATTCCTTCACCAACCCAACCATCATCCAGTGATGTACCCAGAAGGAGGAGAAGGGTGCTGAGGATGGAAGAAGAAGAAGAAGAGAGGATGAAGATGATAGTCTGTCACTCTCTGCTGTTCTGAAGCTACCAGAACCCCGAAGTCAACCCATGATCACACCTGACTCTCAAAGGGAAATGGTCAGAGTCAAGATAGAAGAAGAAGAACAGCAGAAACAACACGATGAGCAACTGTTGAAGATGGTTGACAAGGAATTTCCTCAGTCATCATCTATTCAAGCCATGAAAGGGCATGCTCAAAGGCTGTACACTCTCAAGCACACCTTTCAGTATCAGAAGGAGAGAGTGAGAGTATGGCTAGACCCCAGGGTGAGTTCTAGAATCCATAAAAGAACTATCCACACACAGATACAACGGCCAGGTACGAAAAACAATAGAGTCTACCATCATGTTGGCCGTTGTAGTCTCACCTTGGGAAATCATTGATGAATTCAAGAAAGCGCACCAAGCAAAGAAGACCCTCAAGCCTTACTAGAAAACAAGATGATTAAGAAGGGGTTGTATATAAAAAGCTTGAAGACATCCAGAAGAATGAGCTCCAGTTACTCCTTGAAGGCAACCATCCTGATGAATTTGTATATAGGGAGGTAACTACGGTGGAGCTGAAAAATGGCAGGACCATGAAGTACTTATCAGAGTACTATGGTCCAGAGTTCTTCTTCGAAGGAGGAGCAGAAGAACTCTCTCAGGAGGAACAAGTTGTTCTCCTTGAGGCCTATGTTCGTGAGTCATACAGACTCATTATGGGAAAGTAATCTCATGAATGGGATAACAACTCTGTGTCCAGTTCCCCAAAACAGGTTCCCATTCATACTCTGCCAAACAATATTTGAGATTTCTTCCCAGGCCGGAGCTTACATGGGTCATCTTCTCTACTGATCAAGAAGGAAAAAGACCAACATTTTGCCATCAATAAATGGGAGAATAAATAAGTTAGAGGTTTTGGCTGCATTGGTTCAGGGGGAGTTTGTTGGACCAAAAGAACCAATGAGCCAAGATCAGAAAAACCTCTAAGTCCCACATGGTATCACAACAACTGCTGAAAGCCTCATCAGTAGTTTGACAAGTGCTGAAGACCTCAACAGCTGAAGAACCAAAGTGCTGAATTACAACAGCTGAAGACACAAGTGCTGAAGCTGAAAGACCAAAGTACTAAAGTACAACAGCTGAAGAGTTTTCAAGTGCTGAAGATCAACAACTGATGTACAAGGTCTGAAGACAAAGACTGAAGACATCAGCTGATGATATCTACTGAAGTCATCAGCTGATGAAACACCTGAAGGTCAAAGTCTAAAGATCAAGTACTGAAGCCTCAGTAGTTTGTCACAACTGCTGAAGAGTACTTCTTCAGTAGTTGTGATATCAGTAGTTTTATATTTTTATGTTTCAGTAGTTTTGTAAAACGACTGAAGAGCTTGTTCTTCAGTCGTTGTAGTTTCAGTAGTTTTATATTTTGTACTTAACATGCTGATATGTTCTCAGTAGTTGTGAACATTTCAGTAGTTTGTTAAGAATTAGTTATTTTTGTATTAGATCTACCAGTTGTCACTTTCCGTGATAACAGCAGTGATTGTTGCACTCTATATAAGGAGTGACAACCTATTGTAATAATAGATGAATGAGTGAATGAATGGAATGAATGATTGATTTGATTAGAAATATTCTACATCTATAAACATTCCTTGAAATCAGAAATATATATTCTCTCCCTATAACCGTATGCGCTCTTAATGCTTACAAGTATCGATTGCTTGCTACAATTTGTCTAATTCTAGTTTGTATTCCGCTGCTTTGTATTCTAATACATCAAACTTGTGATCGCTGATCCTGTCAACTCTCACAGGACTATATAGATCCATGTGCAGTAACTGGAAGCAGGAAGTGGACTTAGGTTCTTCAATAGGAGGGAATGAGACTTTGTGCTGTGTTCCTTTCAAACAAGCAGTGCAAGTTTCATCACAGTGGGACATCCTTTATGGTAGACCTCTCACTAAACTATTGTGGATCAGCTGATTTATGTTTTTGAGATTTACATGACCCAGCCTTCTATGCCACAGTTTAGATTCCTGAGGAGAGGCTTTGGAGAACAGGCAAGGATGACCCTTCAAATCAATCTTTTGAGACAAATCCAGGGCATATACTCTTCCAATCCTGTTGGCCTTCAGGAGAGTATGTTCGTCCAATACCTTGTCAATCAGCCTCAGAACTTGGGAAGACAGAATCCTCCAGTTCTGGCTTGTGAAAAGTGCAACATGCCCTTTATCACACATCTAACTGACACTCAGTAGATTATACTTAAGATTCTCCACATGGTTAACATCATCAAATCTGATATCTCCATTAGACACATATCCTTTCCTAATGATGTAACCCTTGGCATCATTTCCAAATGAAACAAATCCTTCTTTCCTTGAGAGTAGTCATTAAGAAGAGAACTGCTTCCAGTCATATGCATATCCTCCACTGTCTACATACCAGATGCTCCTTTGGCATGCTGAAGAACCCTGCATTTTTCATAAAGAACTAGTTAGGTTTTGAGACCCAAAACCTTTTTGGTTTTGGGTCTGTTTTCATCAACAGATTTAACCATAACTTGTTTCACATGATTAACAGCTGATGAAGGTGGAGATGGTATGAAATGGATTCCTTGGATTTGGGCTTGGAATGCCTTTTCAGTGGTTTGATCACAGCTGCATCTAGTTGGTTAACTCTCCCCAACAAATGCTGAACCATCATAACAAGTTGTGTCTGATTTGTAGCTAAAGCTTTCAGCTCTTGGGACATATCAGTACTTGTTTTTGATGAGCTCGTGTGACCCACCATTTCCTCCTTGAAATTCACAGACTTAGTCTGATGTTTGTCATGAGGAGCACTATCAGCTGTTCCATGATAAACCCTATCCTTCTTTTTGGATTTGGATGAAGGCTGGGTTATCACATTGGGATGACTGTGATACAAACTTGGTCTTTCATTTTATTCATCTAGATTTTAATGAGCTTATCTCTGTTGAGTTTGGAACCCTTTCTGTACCAACATTCATCAGAAAGATGATTAAATTTGCCACATATTTCACATGGCTTATTATTCATCTTGGATTGATCAACTGCTGATGTGGAAACTACTGAAGGTGTGCTCTTCAGTACTTTCCTCCTTTCAGTACTTGTGTTTAGTACTGAAGGATCTGTAACAACTGAAGACTTGTTCTTCAGCTGTTCTCTATCCGTCCTGAAAGACCGTATGATAGATTCATCAGCAGTTGTTAATCCTTTTATTTCAGCTGATTTGAAATGCTTTTTAGATGTTGTGACTTTCCCTTCAGTACTTGAGGTACTTTGAGGGACAACATCTGAAGTACTCAACTTCATGTGCTTATCAGTAGTTAACCCATCAGGCAATTGATTTGCTAAGGTATTAACACTGATTTCATCTTCTGATCTTAGGAGATCACTTGAGGATGATACACATGATGATGTGGTTTGGAAATTACTTTCACCTTCAGGTTTTACTATTGATTTTGGAGTAAAATCTGTAGGTGGTGCAATGTGATTGTAACCTATTCCAAACTTCACATTCGAAGCAGATTGCTTGCTGAGCAGCATTTCAAATCCCTTGCAGGATGATACCCAGCGGTCACACTCAACTTGGGTAGCTGCAAGTGACAGGATCAGCGATCACACGTTTGATGTATTAGGATACAAAGCAGCGGAATACAAACTAAAATTAGACAAATTGTAGCAAGCAATTGATACTTGTAAGCATTAAGATCGCATACGGTTATAGGGAGAGAATATATATATTTCTGATTTCAAGGAATGTTTATAGATGTAGAATATTTCTAATCAAATCAAGCATTCATTCCATTCATTCACTCATTCCTCACAATTACAATACGTTGTCACTCCTTATATAGAGTGCAACAATCACTGCTGTTATCACGGAAAGTGACAACTGGCAGATCTAATACAAAAATAACTGATTCTTAACAAACTACTGAAATGTTCACAACTACTGAGAACATATCAGCATGTTAAGTACAAAATATAAAACTACTGAAACTACAACGACTGAAGAACAAGCTCTTCAGTCGTTTTACAAAACTACTGAAACATAAAAATATAAAACTACTGATATCACAACTATTGAAGAAGTACTCTTCAGCAGTTGTGACAAACTACTGAGGCTTTAGTACTTGATCTTCAGACTTTGACCTTCAGGTGTTTCATCAGCTGATGACTTCAGTAGATACCATCAGCTGATGTCTTCAGTCTTTGTCTTCAGACCTTGTACATCAGTTGTTGATCTTCAGCACTTGTAAACTCTTCAGCTGTTGTACTTCAGTACTTTGGTCTTTCAGCTTCAGCACTTGTGTTCTTCAGCTGTTGTACTTCAGCACTTTGGTTCTTCAGCTGTTGAGGTCTTCAGCACTTGATCTTCAGCTGTTGAAGTCTTCAGCACTTGTCAAACTACTGATGAGGCTTCAGCAGTTGTTGTGATACCATGTGGGACTTAGAGGTTTTCTGATCTTGGCTCATTGGTTCTTTTGGTCCAACAGCAAGTTTTCTTTGAGTTCTCTGTGGTTCTCAAGAATGAACTCTAGCTTAGCCTTTTCATCATTTAATGGCATTTAAGCTTATAAATCTCATTATCTTTATCATTAAGAACATACTCATACTCAGCTTTTCTTTTGGAAGGGTTTGCTCAAGCTCAAGATTTTGGTTTATTAAAGCTACATTTGCCTCTCTAATAGAGATAAATGCAGCTATGCAAGATTCAGAACATAGCTTGGCCTTAGCCTCAGAGGATACTGGGTTACCTGTGATGAAGATGCATTGGAGCATGAACTCTCAACAGACTCTAGGGCCATGAGAGCAAGATTCCCAAAAGGATGTTCACCACCATGTTGACCATCACTAGCAAATAAATGCTCATTACGAGACACAACATCTGGTAAACTGCTCCAGTCAACAACACCAGGGGTGAAGAAGCTGTGATGAGGTTGTGATTGAGATGATTGAGATGGTAGAGGCTCAGGTAAGGCTTGAGGTTGTTGTGCAATAGGAACTTGAACTGGATTTGGTTGTAGCATGTAATAGCAGGGATATGGATATGACATTGGACCCTGAGGGACAAAATATGCAGGAGATATAGGTTGTGCATGATGACCAAAACTAGTAGGATGTTGCCCTCTGTTTTGTGGACTATTGCTTGGAAAAGTCACAAAGGGTGCAGAGGAGTTAGATCCAGTTGATCTAAACTCTCTTGCAAAGTGTCCAAGCCTGTGGCATTTGTGACACCTCAACTTACTCTTGTCAAAACCAACTTTGGTTTTGCCAGAGAGTCCTGGAAATTTCCTACCAGTTCTCTTGTAGAACTTTTGAGATTGATATTAATCAACGCCATTTGGCTTAGAATATCAATCTCTTCTAAGTCATCATCAGTAATACCCTTCAAATCATCCATAATGAAACACAAATTGTCACTATTACAGCCTGACTGACTGTCAACACTAACAAATGCATAATCTGAACTGTTTGAAGAGAAATCTATATGCTCATCATAATTGCTTTCTGATGCAGCATATTCTGACTCGTGACCAACCAAGGCAGTGTTCCCTGGTACAAAGTCATCAGTGAGCTTTCCTGATGATGCCATTTTCCTTTTCTGCTCTATCTCTCTTTCAAATGTAAGCAGTTTCCATGGAGTTGGGTGAGAGATAGGCTATCCAGATTTGCACTGGAGCGTAGGACAATGGTGTATGTGTCCCATCTCTCAGGCAGTAATCTGAGGAATCTGTTGTTCATCTGGCTATTAGTGTATACATGTTTGACCATTTTCAGCTCAGAGATCAAACAGGAAAAACGCTCAAACTGTTGAGTCAGTGACTCACCCTTCCTATGAGAGAATGTCTCATATTGTTAGACAAGGATTTCTCTGTTGTTTGCTAAGACCTCATTTGTTCCACCAAATTGTTCTTCAATGCATCCAGAGGTCATGAGCAGTTTCATGATGCATAAGCCTAGAAGAGATTTCATTAGGCAGAGCCATGGCCAGAATACCATGCGCTTAGCATCAATCTCAAACAGTTTTCGATCCTCATCTGAGTATTGTTCCTTCTTCTTCGGAACCATTTGGTTGGTTTCCGGATTGTTCACCATAGGCTTGTGTGGACCATGTACCACATATGTCCAACAACCTGAACTGTTAACAGACAGGTGATGGAGCATTCTTCATTGCCATATGTTATACTCAGTCCTAACCAGCATCGGAGGCTTGGTTGAGGAACCGGTATTGTGAGGGTCATTAGAAGGAGTAGTCATTCTCAGATTCAACCAAATTCAATTAAGTTTTGACTGATATAGTACAAAACACAACAATCTCAATATTAACCAAGAGAAAACTCAAAGCAAATAATCGAAAGCAACAGAAATTCAATGATCTATAACTAATTCTTGCAAATATGTTAATTCAATCGAACTTTAATATCGAAATAGCAGTTTCAATGATCAATTGTTAGATCGATCAATGATTAACTGCTCTGATACGATTTGTTAAGATCAGAGATCTAAGTTTGATTAATTAGAGTAGATCGCAGCGGAATTTCAACAATGATTTAGACAATTCGCAAGAACACAATTGATATTCAATGAAAAGTAAACGGTTATAGCGAGAGAATTCTACAAAGGAATATTTCATTCATATGCTTTCGTGGTGGCTGAATGTCACATGTTACAACTAGGTCAACATCTCTTATATAGGAGATGTGACGTCTGCTGATGTCACTTAATAGTGACATCTAACACAATTATTCAAACTACTGAAACTATGCAAATTACTGAGAATGTTCTCAACTACTGATTACATCTAAGAGAATGCTAAGTACAAAAACATAAAACTACTGAACTACAACTACTGAAACTATAACTACTGAAAAGTAAATTACAAGTATTGAAAGGAAGCCATCACAACTACTGAAGTTGATAACTTCAGCTGTTGTGACAACTACTGATCACTTTGGTCTTCAGTCTTTGTTCTTCAGACTTTTACTTTCAGACTTTGTCTTCAGCTGATAGCTTCAGACTTTGTCTTCAGTACATTACTTTCAGACTTTGTCTTCAGTAGAAGTCTTTAGATCTTGTCTTCAGACTTTGTCTTCAGACGTTGTAATGAGCTGATGTCTTCAGTTGTTGTGATCTTCTTCAGCAGTTGTAATGTCTGTAGGACTTAGAGGTTTTTTTGATTAGGCTCATTGGTTCTTTTGGTCCAACAAATCCATATCTTTAAATCACACCACCAATTCATCATGGTTACATAAGTGGAATCTAATTAGGATGATAACTTTTATTCCCTCGTTTTAAATCCAAACGCTTCAAATCTTAGTTTACTTCCTTTCTATTGTTGTTTATTTTTAAACCCTAAAAATCTTTCCAATACAAATTATCATTTTCTTTGACAGAAACCAAATCTGATAGTCAAACATCAAGTTTGTTGAGTAGGCTAGGTGTGTCCACAGATTGATACTCGTTTCTTACCAACACTGTATTACCACACGAAGGTACACTGCCTTTTGTGTATGTGATTTAGTATTAGTAATAACCAATTAAAACTAAATCTGTGTAATAAATCTTTATCAAAATATATATACTATCCACAGCCATCAAGTTATTGGCGCCGTTGCCGGGGACACACGATAGTTTGAAAGACAAACTAAATTTTTGACTATCTTGTATATAACTTGTTAATATATTTTGTTTAAACTTCATTTTGTTTTTATGTAGTTTGCCCTAGTTAGTTTAGTTACTTTTACCTGATTCATTTTAAGCCTTAGTTAGTTTATGCTTCTTTAAGTTAGTGTATGTCCGACTCGTCTAGTTCTGAACTTGTTCCGCCTCCTCCGGAACCCGAACGACTTTTTCGTCAAAGATTGCGCAAAAGATCACAACAAACTGCACCGGTCATTGAAGAAGACATTTTGGAAGATACACCTTCCGAAGAAGACATGGCTAACCAAGACGAGGAAATGAAGATGACACACTATGCTACACCGTCAATAGATGGTTATGAGTCTAGCGTTGTCGAACCAGCAATAACAACCAACAATTTTGAGAATAAGTCTAGTATTATCCAACTCATAGAAAACTATGTTCAGTACCAATAAGATCCTAATGCTCACATATCACGATTCCTTCGTATCTGTGCTACCTTCAAAATCAATAACTGTTCAGACGACGCCATTCGACTAAGACTTTTTCCATTTTCCCTTCGAGGCTGAGCCATCGATTGGCTCGATTCACTTTTGCCTGGTTCCATCACCACATGGGCGGAAATGGCTGAAAAATTCCTTTTGAAATAATTTCCACCCGATCGCACTGCCAAACTAAGAAGCAGCATCACAAGTTTTCGCCAGGACGACGATGAATCATTACACGCAGCATGGGAGAGATATAAAAGTCTCCTTCGAAGATGCCCACATCACGGACTTGATCTATGGCTACAGTGTCAAACCTTTTACGATGCAATCAGCGGAGCCCACAAGCAACCAATAGACCAAAGTGCGGGAGGAGATTTCGGAAGTGTCACGCCAACAGAAGCATACCAAGCCTTAGAAAGAGCAGCTAAGAAGAGCTTTGCTTACAATCCGTTAAGAACCAAACCTAGTTCTAAAGGTATTCATCAAGTAGACTATGAAACCCTAATTGTAGCCCAATTAGAAGCTTTAACCAAAAAATTCGAACAATTGCAAAGCGAGCTAAGGAAAAATCCAATACGATGCAAAACATGTGGAAATTCACACAAGACCAACGAATGCCCACAAGGCATTATGATGGTTGAAGATGTTGACTACGTAGGAGGCCCAAACAACTCATACAACAACAACTCAAGTTTGGAGAAGCAACTCGAATTACAGAGATCCTGGTAATGACCAACAATCACCTGGATTCAACCGAAGGCCACCTTACCAGCAACAGAAACCACCATACCAAGGTCCAAGCAGTAGTAACCAAGACCGTGGAGCATCATCAATGGAAGACTTATTGCAGCAGTTGTTGTTAACCACACAAGCCACAGATGAGTACATTCGAAAATCTGATCAAAGAAATGAGGAGAGGTTCCAAAGAAACGAAGCTGACATCAAAAGCAACAAAGCATCATTGCAAACCATAGAGCACCAAGTAGGTCAAATAGCACAACAGCTATCTGAAAGACCTCAAGGAGCTTTGCCCAGTAACACTATAACAAACCCTAATGCTCAAGTCAAAGCCATCACCACTACGAGTGGCAAAACCACTCAAGGTGATGCACCCGCATTACAACCCATCCTTGAAGAGGTAGAAACTGAAACTCCAAGTAATGCGAATGATAAGCAAAAAAAACCTATTGTTATTGAAGAACTAGCCAAGAAATACGTTCCACCACCACCTTATGTTCTACCACCTCCATATCCAGGACGTTTGAGACAACAAAGAATGGAGGAACAATATGGCAAATTCCTTGGGTTGTTCAAGAACTCCACATCAATCTGCCCTTGGTGGAGGCCTTACCACAAATGCCAAACTACACTAAGTTCTAAAAGGTGTCTTGTCAAACAAAAAAAAACTGGAAGAGTTATCACACGTAGTTTTGAATGCGTAATGCTCGCAGTTCTTCAAAACATACTACATCAAAAGATGACTGATCCAGAAAGTTTCGCCATACCTTGCCTAATAGGAAATCTTTCTGTCAGTAATGCGTTAGCTAATTTAGGTGCAAGGCATTAACCTTATGCCTTGTGCGGTTTTTGAAAAATTAAACCTAGGTGAACCTAGACCTACCCGTATGAGCATCCAGTTAGCTGACTGTTCTATCAAATATCCAAGAGGCATCATTGAAAATCTCTTAGTTAAATTGACAAATTCGTATTTCCCGTTGATTTTGTGATCCTCGACATGGATGAAGACAAAAAGGTTCTACTTATCCTAGGTCGACCTTTCTTAGCGACTGTTCAAGCCCTTATTGATGTTTGTACAGGCAAACTCACGCTTAGAGTAGACGAGGAAAAAGTGACTTTCGATATAGGCCAATCCATGAAACACCCTCAAAATCATGATGACTCACTCTATTACGTTGATGCTTACGATTCAATCATAAGTTGTCAATTGGAGAAAACTCTTCAAAATGAAGCTTGCAACACTCAACTAATAGAAGTCTAAATCACCGAACCCGTTTGTGAGAACCAAATCATTCAAGAACTTGAAGTTGATGAAACAAAACTTCATCAAGAAGCATTTGAGATCATTGAGCAAGACCTAGAACCAAAAGCCAAACCTTCTACAGAAGACCCTCCGGTTTTAAAGCTCAAAGAACTTCCATCTCATCTCGAATACGCGTTTCTTGAAAACACAACTCAACTTCCTGTCATAATCTCATCCGCCTTATCAATTGATGAGAAGAACAAGTTGCTCAATGTACTCAAGGCACACAAACGAGCAATTGCATGGAAAATCATGGACATCAAGGGAATCAATCCATCCTTTTGCACTCAAAAATATTGATGGAGGAGAACTTCAGATCCATCATTCAACCTCAAAGACGTTTAAACCCAAGCATGCAAGAGGTGGTGAAGAAAGTAGTAATCAAACTGCTAGATACCGGTTTGATTTACCCCATTTCTGATTCACCTTGGGTCAGTCCCGTCCAAGTTGTTCCGAAGAAAGGAGGAATGACTGTTGTAACTAACAAGAAGAATGAGCTTATTCGTACTCGTATAGTTACCAGATGGAGATTTTTCATAAACTATCGCAAACTCAATGACGCCACAAGGAAATATCACTTCCTCTTCCTTTCATTGACCAAATGCTTGAGCAATTATCTGGAAAAATGTTCTATTCTTTCCTAGATGGTTTCTCAGATTATTTTCAAATCCCTATTGCTCCTGAAGATCAAGAGAAGACGACATTCACCTGTCCATATGGCACATTTGCTTATCGGCGAATGCCCTTTGGATTGTGTAATGCTCTTGCTACATTTCAAAGATGCATGGTAGCAATTTTTCATGACATGATTGAACACTCAATGGATGTTTTCATGGATGATTTCTCCATCTTTGGAAACTCATTTGAGCAATGTCTTGAATATCTAGAAAAGATGTTGGTTAGATGTGAAGAGTCTAACCTTGTTTTAAACTGGGGAAAGTGCCACTTCATGGTTACGGA
Organism: Flaveria trinervia; assembly: GCA_025506515.1. NCBI lineage: Eukaryota > Viridiplantae > Streptophyta > Magnoliopsida > Asterales > Asteraceae > Flaveria > Flaveria trinervia. The sequence continues at coordinate 80,037,323 of CM046448.1, forward strand.
AGGAATAGTGTTAGGATACAAAATCTCTCGAGCAGGGCTCGAAGTAGATCAAGCCAAAGTCAACACTATTTCTAAACTTCCACATTCCATAACCGTGAAAGATATGATAAGTTTCCTAGGTCATGCAGGATTCTATCGTCGTTTCATCAAAGATTTCTCAAAAATCACTCGACTAATGACTCAACTTCTCGAGAAAGACGCTCAATTAGTATTTTCTGACGAATGCATTAGTGCATTCAAAATGCTTAAAGAGAGGCTGGTAACCGCTCCAATCATGGTTTCCCCAGATTGGACGCTACCATTTGAACTCATGTGCGACGCAAGCTATTTCGCGGTAGGAGCCGTATTAGGACAAAGGAAAGACAAGCAATTACACCCAATTCATTATGTGAGCAAAACCCTAAATGATGCATAAGAAAACTACACCACCACCGAAAAAGAACTTCTTGCAGTAGTTTTCGCATTTGACAAATTCCGCTCGTATCTCATCCTTTCGAAAACAATTGTTTACACTGATCATGCAGCCCTTCGTTATTTGTTCAACAAACAAGATGCAAAGCCGAGATTGATTCGTTGGATCCTTCTGCTTCAAGAATTTGACATCGAAATTCGTGATAAGAAGGGAGCAGAAAATCTAGCGGCTGATCATCTCTCGCGTCTTGAGGATTCAAGTCCTTCACAAACTGAGGAAGCCATAATAAACGACAACTTTCCTCACGAATTCCTTATGCACATTCAATCCTCAATCGATGAACATCCTTGGTTTGCCAATTTTGCAAATTACTTAGCAAGCGAAATCCTTCTCAAAGGAATGACTTATTAGCAAAAGAAGAAGTTCTTTACTGATATCAAACATTACTATTGGGAAGACCCGTATCTATTCAAAATCGGTGCAGACCAACTAATTCGAAGATGTGTATACGAAAGAGAAACAGAACAAATTCTAAGGCACTGTCATGAAGGACCCACCGAAGGACACCATGGAGCAACCTTAACAGCTAAGAAAATATTTGATTCTGGATTTTACTGGCCCATGATCTTCAAAGATGCTCATAACATGGTACGCACCTGTGATGTATGTCAAAGAGCAACCAATATCTCAACACGGGATGAGATGCCTCAGAAACCAGTTCAAGTATGCGAGATATTTGATATATGGGGTATTGATTCTTGGGGCCATTCCCGGTGTCATTTGGCAATCGTTACATCTTGGTAGCAGTTGATTACGTTTCAAAATGGGCTGAAGCTCAAGCCCTGCCTACTAATGATGCCAGAAACATTGTCAAAATCCTTAAAAAACTATTTTTCTCATTTTGGTGTCCCCAAAGATCTAATTAGTGACCGAGGAACTCATTTTTGTAACAATCAGCTCGAACGAGCAATGGCGCGTTATGGAGTTCACCATCGCTTTACAACTGCTTACCATCCACAAGCGAATGGGCAAGCTGAAGTCACTAACTGAGGCATCAAACGAATCCTTGAGAAAACTGTAGGTCAAAATCACAAGGACTGGTCTATCAAGTTAGATGATGCATTATAGGCTTTTCGAACAGCCTATAAGACTCCCATTGGCACAACAACGTTTAAACTAGTTTATGGAAGTCGTGTCATCTACCTGTGGAACTAGAGCACAAGGCTTTTTGGGAACTTAAAGCAACAAACCTGGACCAAGACCTCGTAGGAAAGAATCGATTCCTACAAATTCACGAATTGGAGGAATTGAGAGAACAAGCGTATGAAAACGCTAGGGTTTACAAAGAAAAGACAAGAAATTCCACGATGCTCGATTAAAGAACACAAAACGATTTCATGTAGGAGAACGTGTCTTATTGTATAACTCTCGTTTACGTTTGTTTCCCGGAAAACTGAAATCACGTTGTTCTGGACCTGATACGATCAAAAACATGTTTTTGAATGGTGCCATTGAAGTTTATAACCATGAAGGTTTAAATTTCAAAGTAAATGGTCATCGTTTGAAACCATATAACGATGGACCAACCAAAATTCCCTTGGAGGAATTACACCTCCGCCCCGACGAAAACTAAGTATGGGGAAGGGTCGTGCCGACCTAAAACTTAAACGCAGCGCCTGTACATAAAATTTTCGTACTTTTTAAGAATTTCTAGGATCGCACAAGCACAAGAACGAGGTCGTGCCTCTTCAAGCATGCCCCCATGTCTCTAACAAATTTCTGTACATGATCTCCGCTGATGACTCTGGAACGTTGTAGGTCGAATTTAAGACGAATTCTAACAAGCACGGGGTCGTGCCTGGCCAAGCACGCCCCGTGTCCACTTTCCGTGACGTGTATATAAATACCACACTTGTTCCATTCTTTCATCACACTCACTTCTGTTTATAAACATCTGAAAAATGAAAGAATCAAGTCACGGAAGTTCCAACTGGAATCCTGGGAAGAAACTACGTTCTGAAACACGAGAACCAACGACTCAAGAATATTTCTTCAAGCTACATGAACTAACCAAATAACTACTAAAATGAATCTCACTGCATCCCAATGCTTAGCTGAACTTATCCAAAAGTTCAACAAATGAGCGAGGAACTCATTTCCATTAACCGGCAGCTTGCGGAATTGGGCAACCACACTTCTCACTATCCCATCCCGAACCTTCCACACGAAATGTGTGGAGGTTTCTTTTAGAGGCATTTCGTGATGTGCTAAGTGCGCTGTTACGCGTTAAAGAGTGGTTTTGCTATTTCAGATTCTTGGATTTTAACGTATCGTGTAACCGTAGGACCTTAGGAAATGTAATTTTCATTGTGGCTTATGTTATTTAACTCTAGAACTATTTTCGTATCTTTTCTGATGATTTGAAAGTGATAAAACTTAACCGGGAAAATTACATAACGTGCAAAACTGAAAAACGGAACAACAAAAGACTGAAACCAACCAACAACACATGAACACGGCCCTGTGCTCAAATAGGCACGCCCCCGTGTTCGACAAAAAATGACACAAGCTGACATTTTCAGCCTTTTGTCTTGTTCCTCTTCAATTTTGCATGATAAATACCGACCTCAATTGCCTGCAAAGTCGTATCCACTCTCATTTTCATCTTGTTTTCCATTTTTCTTTCACCTTTTCAAGAGTTCTTTCAAGAGTGTTTGATCAAAAGGTTAGTATAGTAATTCCTTTGATTATGAAAGTCATTTACATGTAGTTAGGTGATTAGGTCTTTAAACAACCGAAATCCTAGCAATTATGTGTAAAGACTTGTTCTTAAACATTTTATGGAATGATGAATACTTTCAACCTACTTGTTCATGTTTATTCTTGTAAGTAGATTAGTGTTAATTAGTATGTTTCGTTAGTTATTAGTTTGTTTAGTTAGCTAATTAGTTTGTTTAGTTAGCTAATTTGTTTGTTTCCTTTTATCATTAACAAGACTATCTTCATAATTCGTGGTGAAATATTTGTTAATCACGTTCAAGAGTTCCCAAGTGGTATTAAACATAAAATATATTTTTGGGTATCTTAAATTATTAACAAATAATTAAAATGTTAAACATACAATCTTTGATTTTTAAAGCAAGAAAATGTTAAACCCATGTTTAATCAACGATTTACAAACATAACCACGCGTGCTCGAGTCAAGATTCCATGCCTTACCATGTTTACCGCACCTCCACGTTTCACAAAACGCACCCCCATGTTCTACAATTTTTCCTTGGATGATAAATTTTTAACTATTTTTGAGCATGAGTGAATCATTAAGATGTTATGTCTTGAAAAACACATGATTTTCACTAACAACATGAAACTGCTCAAGAAATTTGTTTTGTAGAGATTAACTTATTTTTGAAATTTCAAGATCATGAATCATCCCTACTTACATTTTGAAGGGAGCTGGGAGAGATAGTGTCATGATAGACTTCAAACGCTCCTACAAAGGGTCGAAAGATCCCATTTACAAGCAGATGAAGAAACCCTAGCGGCAGTCGGACAACTAGAAGGATACAATATATTATTGAGTGTCCAATGGAAGCGTTTATTCTCACAAAATAGACCTTCCGTTTATGAACTAACTCTTGAATTTTTAGCATCTTTCAAATTTAGCATGAAAGACTATGATCCTTGGGATAATAATGCAGTTTCATTCAGACTTGCTGGACATTGGCACAAAACATCCATTGCCTTGTTTGGTGTCTATCTCAGGATCTACACGAAATAGGAAATGGAGGAGGAAGCAGTATCTGGAATGCTGGCATACCATACCTTCCCGGAGGCGGAAAGTAAAGACGTGGAAAGTGGTGTAATGAGGAAAGCATTTTGGGAGCAGATTGGAACCGGAGGATTGAACTCGAGTAAAACAAAAAGCAGTCAGATACGAGACCCGCTGCTGCGATACATTCATCGGTTACTTAGTCATTCCATAATAGCTCGTGGTCAAAGCGAGGGAGTTGTTAACTTCAAAGACTTGTTCATTTTTATTGTATGGTTAATCAGTTGCCATGTAATATTAGGTATTTGTTTTGTAATCTTTTTGCCAGGAATGCGATTGCAGGTGCTCCAACACCTATGTTTGGAGGAAGCTGGATTTTGAACTTGTACGAAAGCTATGGTTATAACACTGAGGGAACTGAAAAAGTGATGTTGGGACTGTTAGACTTAAGCATTTGCACAAGTATGTACATGGTGACAAGCCTACCTAATGGGCAGCCAAGATTCATGGATAAGAAGGGACAAATCTGTGATCCGGCGGACCCCGAAGAAATAATTATGGATCTCGACATGCCAATACAGCCGGAAGGAGCCGGAGCTGGATCTTCAAGTTCACGTACAAGGGAATTCCAACCATGTTAGACCTTTACGAGCCAATACAAACAACCAGTGACCATGCAAGATGATCATTTGAATATGCCCAACAAGCCTTCAACGAGTTGAAAGTCTGCACTCCCGGGTCGATGACCTCAACAATGATGTCACGTACATCAGGAACCGAATGTACCATGAGTGGGGGGATATTCCCCCATAAAGTCCTTGAAAACCGTATCATTTTCAGGGACCAGGCACAGTTGTTTTGTGCCAATCTATCTTTTAATTTGTGTCGTTTTGTTTTTATTTTGTGTGTTTAGGACTTTAACGCTTTTAATAAATTCGTGACATTTCAGGTGATACCAAGGATTCTAACAACACGAGGCCAACCAAACACAACTGAAAATTTCATCATTTTTAGGGGAGTTATTTCATTACCCCTTCTCAATCTTGATTATATTAATCATATTGAGGACAATGTGAATTTTAAGTGTGGGGATGGAAGTAATGCATTTGACTTTGCTAAAAAGGTCCAAATTTAAAACTTTTAAGAAAAGATCACTTACCAAGTAATTTTTGTGACAAGAAGCCAAAAATTAATTTTTGATAAACCAAATTATAAATATACAATTTCGAGAAATAAAGAAGTAAACTCATGACGTCCAAATAAAATTGAAAATGTTTTTTGTGATATCATTAAAAGCAACAATCTAATCTAGTAAAATATTTAATCATGTAAAATGAAGCACTTGTACCCAATTCCATCCATATGTGAGTTCATTTTTGAGCCTTAAACAACTTTTGCAAAATTGCAATTCCACTTTCATTCTGTATTTAAATGAGGGTGTCATACGATACGTGTGATTAGAACTTGCTTTCGGTATGCATTTCAAGACCTTAATTAGTATTTGTTGCATAAAAATAAGTTAGGCACTAGGAAACCTTAACCATTCGAGCCCCAACCATTGTCTTTAATTTTCCTTACCCGAACGTCAACCATAGTGAGACTCGTTAAGCTTAAAGTTTTTATCTTTCAATCACCCGAGCCACCAAGTCACTTAACCAAAAGCCTTCAACAAAACCCGTTTTCATTAAAGACACATTTTTGGCTTATAAAAAAATTTGGTCTTTTACCGGCAGACCTTAAAGAACTGGAATGCATTCTTTTGATTTCAATTTTCTTTGTTGCCGTCATCACGCAAAACCGGGACTTCCCCGGGAAATCCGTGAACAAATTTTCAATCTCATGTTTGACGCAAGAAAGAAATGGCGAAAAAAGGAACAAGTTCCGCCATTTTGTGGAATTTCAAAAAGTGCTATAAAGACACGGGCAAAAAGATATGAAAGATGGAATTATGGAATTGGTCTCATAATGGGAAATGCAAAAAGAATCAAACTGAATCTTAATACGAATACATAGAATAATCTGATTGGGTGCTATTAGGCTTCAAGCCGAACAATCCTTGAGAAAGGAAAGTTTTGTGTATCTTCGGGTAAAAGATGAAGTTCGATTCTTGAAAGCAAAATACGGTCTTGACAATCTGACCTTAAGAGTCCTCAAGCTAGCGTAGCCCTTCTAGGCTTAAGTATTGTATGGGGAACCTTTATTGCTTTCCTTGTAGTTTATATTAGAAAAATAAGCCAAGACCGTCGTCTTTATCAATTAACCACTTTTTCCAAATATTCATACCCGAGCCCGAGCCAAATTACAACCCATGAAAGACCTAATGATTTATGCAAGTAAATATCTAAGTAGGTGTACTAGGCAATTCAGTGTATTAGTCATTTAATCTTGATTATGACTCCATATATTGAGCCGAGTGTGAGCGCACCTTGTGAGAAGTGTGGATTTTTGAATGATTATAATCTTTACTAACCTATTGCTTGCTAGGATATCATTTTACATGTGCTTAGAATATTTATATTGGATGAAAATAATGTTTACTTGCGTATTTCTAGAAAGACATGTTATAATTTGTTTTATTTGGTTTTTGGTGGATTTGTCATTTTAAGTGATTTTTGCTTAAGGACAAGCAAAGTTCAAGTGTGGGGATGCTTGATGTGCTCGAAATTATACATAAAAATCCTATCAAAAGCACATCAATTATTCCTTAATATCTCCTTAAAATGATGAAAATGTACTTAAAAGTCTTAAATTGTGTTTTCAGGTGTTTAATAGGGCAAGATGGACAAATGAAGCATATTTAGCAAGAAAATTGAAGTAATCTGAGCTTTGGAGTCCAAGCATGGGGCTGTGCCTCTTTAAGCACACCCCCATGCTTTGCCAGAAACACACCCCCATGCTAAATTAACACACCCCGTGTTTGGACATCTGACAAGGACAAAAGTACTGTTCCCTAAAAGTAGAACACGGGGTCGTGCCTGACCTCCAGCACGGGGTCGTGCCCCATTTAGCACGGGGCCGTGCCCGACACAACCTGCATGTACGAGCCGACCAACTTTCGTAAGCATTTTACTAGCACAGGGCCGTGCCTTTTGGGCACAGGGTTGTGCTTAAACACTCCGGAGAGCCTATAAATAGAAGCCTAAGTTCACCATTTTTGGCAAGCTTTAGTGGGAGAGTTACTCTGCAGAACTCTCTCGGTAATCAAGACCTCAAGATCATTTGGAGGCTCGGGAGGTGCATACAACACTTGGAAGCAGCTCGGAATCGTCTAAACGCCATCCATTGTGGATTATCGGTTTGATTGTTCCATTTCACCGATGATTACATATCTATCTTCTTTGTTATATGTTGTTATGTTCAAGCTCATTATGAGCTAAACTCTTTTTATCATCCTAATCGGATGAAACTTATGTAATTTGTGATGAACTAATGGTGTGATAAATATTATGTTAATGTTATTATGGTCTTGGGAAAACTATTGATGGGTAGCATCTACATTTGAACGGGAAGTTATAAATTTATGGTTTGTGATTGTGATCGTCATACAAAGTTGAAAAACCGTATGATTAACTTTCGTTCGCGAAACCGGTCTTCATAATAAATGCATGGCTAATGAACTAGAATGGTTATTAGAAATCATATCACTTTAACTTTTTGATCATTTGTGGGTTCCCTTTTATTAGTTTGGAAACTTCAGTAATTATTACGGTTTTCTAAAATTAATGGTATGTTAGGAAGGAACCTGATCAACTCTCTTTTTAACATTAAGTTATGTTTTCAGAAATCGTATGTCAAATAGGTCACAAAAGATTTACCTACATTACTAGGGCTTTGATCTGAGCAGTAAAACTCAACCTGACAGGATCAAGTCACTATGGTAGCAGGATAGACGAGAAATCGCGCCAACTCATCTTTATAAACATTAACATAATTACATTAATCCATATCTTTAAATCACACACCAATTCATCACGGTTACATAAGTGGAATCTAATTAGGATGATAACTTTTATTCCCTCGTTTTAAATCCAAACGCTTCAAATCTTAGTTTACTTCCTTTCTATTCTTGTTTATTTTTAAACCCTAAAAATCTTTCCAATACAAATTATCATTTCTTTCACACAAACCAAATCTGATAGTCAAACATCAAGTTTGTTGAGTAGGCTAGGTGTGTCCACGGATTGATACTCGGTTCTTACCAACATTATATTACCACACGACAGGTAAATGCCTTTTGTCTGTGTGATTTAGTATTAGTAATAACCAATTAAAACTGAATCTGTATAAACCTTTATCAAAATATATATACCATCCACACCCATCATTCATGCGCATGGTCCATTAGCATGGTCCATTCGCATGAAGACTTCATACGACTAAGTTTAAACACATTTCTTAATCATTATTGACTAAGAACTATGCACAACAACCTCAAACCTATATAGTAAGTTTATTATACTTTATCACAAAATAAACAATGAAACATTAAACATTATAAGCATCAACCACATATTATATTTCATTCAACTTATTCATTACATATGTGTGAAACATGACAGACATTTACGTTAAGCTCATAAACTAGGTACATATGTATTAACAAAAACTACATAATATGATAGCATGTACATAGGTCTTTGAAAGAAATCTGTTTCTTAAATTGGCTTTGAAAGACTTTGTCCTTGAATCTTCAAAAGACTTCATATTTGGCTTCGAAAGATGCTGGTCTTGGCTTCAGAAGATTTTATAGTTAGAATATTTCTCATGTAAGATGTAAATCTTCTGAAGCATTTCTACTTCAGTACTTTAGTGCATACATGTAGAGGTACTTTGGATGCTTTGAATTTTTTGACTATATCAGACTTATTGGAATCCTTACACGAGTTTCTTGTGATGTCATTTGGCTTAACTAAAGCGCCAGCTACTTTTTATAGATTTGTTGAATCGAGTGTGTGGACCGATGTTGGATAAATTAGTGATTGTGTTTATCGATGATATCGTGATTTATTCAAAAAGCAAGGGGGAGCATGCCGGTCACATTTGGGAAGTGTTGGAGATGCTTAGAAAAGAGAAACTATATGTCAAGTTCTCTAAATGCGCGTTCTGGTTGCGCAAGGTTCAATTTTGGGTCACATGGTGAATCCTGAAGGGATTATGGTCGACCCAGCTAAAGTGGAGGCAATGATGCAATGGAAATCTTCGAAGACGCCATTCGAGATTCGTAGTTTCTTGGGGTTGGCAGGATATTATAGATGATTCATTCAAGAATTTTCTAAGATAGCTTCCCCATTGACTAAATTGACCGTAAGGATATGCATTTTGTGTCGGGTCAATAGCAACAGAAGGCTTTTCAAGAGCTAAAGACAAGATTGACTCAAGCTCCTGTCTTGTCATTACCCAAAGGAAGTGAGGATTTTGGTAGTCTATTTAGATGCTTTTTACTTGGGGTTAGGTTATGTGTTGATGTAGCGAGGAAAGGTTATAGCCTACGCATCCTGACAATTAAAGGTTCATGAGGTTAACCACCCTACTCATGACATGGAGCTAGCAGCTACGGTCTTTGCATTAAAGATCTGGCAGCACTACCTATATGGTAAAAAGTGCACTATTTTCACTAACCACAAGAGCTTGAAGTACTTCTTCGAGCAGAAGGATTTTAACATGAGGCTAAGGAGATGGTTAGAGCTCATAAAGGATTATGATTTTGAGATCCATTACTATCCAGGCAAGGCCAACAAAGTGGCGGATGCCCTTAGCCGAAAGGAGAGTCCTGCACCGATTCGGGTGAAGGCTTATCATTGGTTATGACCTCCAATGTGATGAAGCAGGTCTAGGATTTCCAAGATGAGGCATTGAAAGAAGATCATCTTAACTCAAAAAGGATGAGAGGTATAGCTGCGGAGTTGGGCGAAAATACTATAGGTGTTAGAACCCGATTGGGACGAATATGGATTCCTCGTTATGGGGATATGCGTGGAAAGATCATGAAAGAAGATCATAAGACTCAATACTCTATCCATCCTAGTGCCACAAAGATGTATCACGATATGGAGAAAGATTATTGGTGGCCAGGTATGAATCGTAACGTAGCGGAGTATGTGAGAAAGTGCCTTACTTGCTGGCAAGTGAAGGCGGAGCATCAAAGCCGTATGGGAAAATCCAACCTTTTGATATACGCAAGTTTAAGTGGAACATATCACCATGAATTGGTTACGAAGTAACTGCATACTACGAGCGGGTACGATGCCATATGGGTGATAGTCGGTCATCTGAAAAAGAGTGCCCACTTTCTACCGATCTCTGAGACGTATTCATCCGAGCGATATGCAGATTTGTTCATCAAGCAGATTGTAACTCGTCACGGTGTACTGGTGTTTATTGTGTCTGATCATGACACTCAATTTACATCGAAGTTTTGGAAGAGATTTCATGATGCGATGGGGATGAGGTTGCATATTAGCACGACTTATCATCCACAAACGGATGGTCAGTCGGAGAGAACCATTCAGTCTCTTGAAGATATGCTCTGAGCATGCGCCATTGATCTTGGAGGAATTTGGGATGACCAATTACCGTTAGCCGAGTTCTCATACAATAACAGTTATCATGCCAGCATTGGCATGCCAACTTTTGAGATGCAATACGGTAGGATATGTAGAACACCCGTTTGTTGGGGTGATATTGGTCAAAAAGAGTTAGGAAGAATCAAGGTGATCAAGGCTAGGATTGAGAAACTTGAGAAGATCAAAGCCTTTATGAAGGCAGCTAAAGATAGCCAAAAGTTGTATTATAAGGTTTCATATAAGGCTGATGCAATCCAAAACATCCAAACAGTCTGTCTTTCATGCATGCACAAAGTACTGAAGTAGAATGCTTTGGAAGTTTCACATTCTGTATTAGAAAATATTCTAAGTGTGAAATCTTCTGAAGCGAAGACCAATATCTTCTGAAGCGAAACATGAAGTCTTCCAAAGCATCAGAGACAAAGTCTTCAGAAGCCAGTTTATGAAGATAGATTTCTTCTGAAGACTTTTGAGTACATGCTTTATCTGATGTACCTTTTACCATAAAGCTGGACCACCTTTCCGTTGCAACTTTGTTTGACTTACTAACTTTCACAAGTTGGTGAGAAGGTTCATGCTTTTGGTCAACTGTACATTGAGGTCTTGAGCATGTTTCTTTCTACTTTATGTACTTTTATCCCTTTTGTAATATATTAGGATGTGAGTTATGGCATGTCATAGTCACTAGTCAAAAGGCAATCTACCTTTTGATTCTACATTGATTTTGTTGTTGTCTAGATCATGTATCCAGTTTGCTTTCAAAGTATGGCTGGCTGTAGGATGTAGTATAAAGTATCTCTGGTCCTTGTATCTTGATGTATGATTTGTAACACTTGTAAGGAACTAGAGAGTAATATACAATATTCTTGAAAACCAAGCACTAGTGTATTTTGTTCTTGTTCTATATCAGGTAGACAAAGAAACTAATAGGATCAATATGATAAACTACCTGAGTGCCATAGGCCTATATCAGGTAGATGCACTTTTTCCCTTCTCCTTTGAGTACATTGAGTTTGAGCATCTCAAACATCTTGAACTTGAAGTACTCAAGGAGAGAAAGACAACAAAGATAAAGATGAGAGAAGAAGCTACAAAGGAAAGAGCCATAATCCAAAAAAGCATGAAGAAGTTTGTTGATAGGAAGAGGATGATGAGCTTCTTAAAACTATATGGATTCTCTGGAAGAAGACTTGGCCCTATGTCTCTATCAACCATGGATGGGCACATTACAGTGATCAAGCAGAAGATCTAAAGGGGAGAACTTTTTGACTTACACTCCCCATGGCAGGGTTCTGTCCCATCTCAATTTGAACCTGTGAGAGAGGAAAACCCAACTAAGCAAGACAAAGATGATAAGCAACATGTTGTAGGCCAGTCTTCTCTGTTAAAAAGTTCAAAGAGGAGAAAAAGGAGGGCTTCTAAACCAAAGTCAAAGAAGAAGAAGAACATGGCATCCATCTCCAAACCTTAGGATGAGTCAGAACATCTTGAGGATGTGCAACAAGAGGTAGCTCAACCAACTCCAATCCAAGTAGCTCCTCTTGCATCAAGAAGACCCATCTTGTCTTGGACTTACTCTACAAATCTAGAAAGATGGCATGTCATCAGAGATCAAGGTGTTCAAGATATCTACACATGGCAAGACATATTCAATCTACCTTTTGGTGATCTCTTTGAGATAAGAAGACATTTTGAGAGTCTAAATTATCCTAACCATATTATGAAGAAAGGCATGGTCATTATTGTTGGATCAAGAAGAAGACCGGTGCAACCAAAACCGAACACTTAGACTATTTTTGGTACAACTTGTAAAGGACTTCGGAAGTAAATATAGAACTTCCGAAGGATATCGAGTTCTTCTGAAGAAAAAGTGCAGAATCAACTTCCAAAGGAAAGGCTCCAACTTCCGAAGAAAAAGTCTTCTCTTCCGCATTTCAAGACTTAGAAGAATTTCAAAGACAATGATTTCCGAAGTAGAAGTCCCCAAGCCATGGAAGAAGCAGCCTCTTCCGAAGTATATAGGCTTTGGAAGAACTTGTTCTTCCGAAGCCAATTAACCTTCAAAAGATGCTGCCATGAACCAGTGGACATAAGTATGGTCTCTGACACTCCGCTGCAGACCTCTGATACTTCATGGCGTTTTCCCAAAAGGCCATGTAGTTGACCATACCTTATTCCATTGTTCAGCTTTATATGTTAGTACAAGTTGCCAACTTTAGTTGGTGACAAAAGGTAATTCATGGACATGTCATGACTACCATATCTTAGATAAGACATTATCTAAGATACCTTAAACTATAGCTTTGTAGTATCCACTTTAGTCAGAGGATTTTAGCTAGTATCAAAGTATATCCGGCTGTAGATTGTAGTATATATGGTTTCTCATTGTAACTCTTGTAGTAAGCTTGAAAGTGTCTTGTAAACTTTGAGTTGAGAAATAATATATACAAGTATCTTGAAAATTATTCTGTTGTGTTTTCTTTGTGGTACTTAGTATATTATAATCAACTCTTAGAAGAACTCTGCTTCTTGAGTGTTTGTTAGTGAAATACTTGTGCTGAGTATCAAAACCGATCCTATAATTGGTATTAGAGCCATACATAGGCTTTGGATTATGTGATCTAACTATCCTAATCAACCTCTTGTTCACTCACTCTTTTACACACTCAAAACATGGCCCTTAACCAGAAATCTGAATGTGAAATGGGGACGATGACTAAAGCACCCATCATCACCACAGAGAACTTCAGACGATGGAGTAGACGTATAGGAGGATTCATCAGATATCTAGACAACCGCATGTAGAAATCCATTGCCCACGGTCCCTAAAAGCCAAAGGTAGCTTCACCTTATGGTGGTGGTGCCATGATAGAGAAAGCAGTGGAGGACTACTTTGAAGAAGACCTCAATCGGAAAGACATTGATGAAAAGGCAATGACTGTTCTAATGATAACAATTCCCAACTCCATTATGGTGGGGTTAAAGAATTGCAAGACAACTAAAGCACTGTTTGATGCTTTAACCCTGATGTACTCTAACTCCAATGATTCAAGGAAAGATTCCCTAAAGCAATAATTTGAGAACTTTACTCATATTGCTAGAGAGACCTTACATCAGCAATACATCAAGTATATGGATCTTATCTCTTCCCTTCAGTCTATGGAAATAGCTCCTCAATTGAGAGATCTCTCAAGGAAATTCATGAATGCACATCCCAATGAGTGGACGTTCTACTGTGTTTCCATCAAGAGGATAGAGAACCTGAATGTAAAATCCGTCATTTTTTTTTCAAGTTATAAACCCAACCCGAACTCATTTTGAGTTTCCATTATTAAATTATTTTAATAGTTCTAATGGATTAAATGCAACTTACATTATGAATTATTTATTTACTAATTATTTAAACCAACTTGTAATAATTTATAGAGTTATAAGTAATTCTTTTTTATAGCTATAAAGTGTTATTAATCATTTTATAATAAATAATTAAATGAAAAAGTTTACTTCAAATTTATTTAGTTATAAAATGACTTGTAATAAACTTATAAAATTTTATTAGTAGTTATGAATTTTTATTGGTAAAAATAAATAATCAAGTTATAAGGTTTGCAAGCTTAGAAAAGTTTTAAAGATTAATAACTAATTAATTTATTTTATTATTCAAATTAGTTTTATAAGTCTAGGGTTCATTTTGTAATTTCTAAAATTTAATCTAAAACCATTACATAAAATAACAAATAGAATACTTCGGGGGCCAAAATGTAAAATACCCAAACCAACCCCCCTTCACCCCGTATTTTCTGCATTTTGCAACGGCCGAGCTCCGGCCACTCCAAATCCCCCAAATCTTGTCGATTCACGACCTAAATCCATCTCCAAACCGACCTGGACACGTTTCCAGCATAATTACACCATTAAATCAAAGCTAAAGCATCGATCACCACCCATTCGAGTGAATAACCGAAACTCTTTAATCATTGAGCCGTTATGACATTAAAAGTTAATAAAAATCTAATTAACTGAAACTAATCGATCATCTAAAAATTCTTAAATTGTTAAGTAACATAATTTCATCTAGAAAGCGCTTGAAACTCTCATTCGATTCCCCCTTTGCCGCGAACCTGCAAGCTAATCGAAAACCACCTTCCGAGCAACATAAGCATAAATTTACAAAGGGTTTTTGATCGTGTACACCATTAGAAGCTCCCTATGCAACGAATTTTATTAACATCATTGTTTGAACATCAATCAAGCTCTACGAGTTCGCGACTGCTCTTCATCTTCCTTGCTATCAATTCGATTTCAAATCGGGTGTTGGACCCTTAAAAGGATCATACATGCCAACTCAATGGGTGATTTGATGATTGTTCTGCTGAAATCCCTTAAGTCCAAGAAGAAATGCGGATGAAGAATCTTCTAAGAGGAATAAAGTATTGTCTCTCGCATTTGTCAATGCGGAAGGCATAAAAAAATACAGAAAAGTATTTGTTCTTCCGCATTGACAAATGCGGAAGACCAAGAATTGATGCAGACAAGTACTTACTCTTCACATTGACAAATTCGGAAGACAAAGTAAATGCAGAGAAGACTTTGCTCATCCGCATTGACAAATACGGATGACCGACCAAATGCGCACAAGTATTTGTTCAGTCGTATTAACGAATGCGGATGACCAACATACTAATGCGGTTGATCAAGTGGAAATGCTGATCAAGTTAACTCATCCGTATTTGTCAATGCGGATGAACAAGCAAAGATGCGGATGAAGACTTTTTTTGATGTAATAGGTCAGTGGTAGTTTAGTCATTTTGTAAAAGGCATCTTTTCTACCTATAAATAGAATAGATACCTCGTACATGAGGTGACAGCTGATAGATAGAGAATTTTTGTTGTAATTATTCTCTGTAATTTATTAACTTTCATATATCAACACAAAAGCATTTATGAGTATTTTTCTTGCATTGAATGTTCTTTGATTGTTTGTTTCCGCCACTCAATCATTGACTTGGTTACCATATTCGATTCACAGTAAGAATATCACTCTTTCTCAACCCCAGTCAATTGGTATCATAGCTTTGGCTCTCGATTCTTTTTCAAATCTGCGAAAAAACTGAATAGAATTCGATTGATCTGGTAATCAAGTTGCTAGTAGAGTATATCATATTCTCTACTTAGTAAATAGCAGAAAGTACTCTTGTTAACACATACTCATCAAAATACCGACAACACCAAGAAACTCAGTATCATCACAGATCTGTTTCTGAATTTCGTTCGAACTGTTTGGACTAAGTTGGACTAATCAATCCTAAAATCATCTAAATCTATATTATACAAGTTAAACACATATTTAAAATGGATTCTAATAGCTACTCAGAACTTGGTCATACACCTAAACCTCCAATGTTTAAACTTAATTTTGAGTTAAAACAATGGAAAATCAGGTTTAGGAATTACATCACAGGTGTAGATCCTGATTTCTGGATATCCATATGCAAGGGGCCACACATCCCTGTTACTCTGTCTGCAGATCAAGCTGCAATATACAGAACTGCCTGAATACTCATTGAAGATCTGACATTAGATGAAGAAGACTGTAACACCCCGAATTTCTATTCAAACGGAAGGAAAAGAAACGTAAATGGAAGGAATAAAAATTGTGCACAAGTGGAGGGGAAAAAGTGTACAAAGTACAAACCTTATTATTTTAAGGATTTGAGGGGCATGGTTGCCCATTTCTTCTTCACCTTCTTCAATCGGCTAAAAAGAAGAAGAGAGAGAGAGAGCCTGGTTCTAGAGAGAGAAAGTGGAAGAAGCAGCTTCAAAGGTAAGTCTTCTCTTATTTGAGCTTGGTTTCAGCTGGTTTCGAGTTCTTGAACTAAGTTCTGAATGTTTAGAGTTTATTTTCGGGATTCAAGAGCTGAATCGAAGTGGGTCTTGAACTGGAAGAGTGTTGCTCAAAGGCTGCTCAAGGTGAGTTTCCCAAATCCCTCTTTTACTGATTTTCAACTAATTTGGGGCTATTATGCATACTAAGTAAACATTTTGAAAGAAATCGTGGGTTTACAACTTTATGTTTGAATGATGTATGTATGTATGTTATAGTGATGATTATGGGTTAGTGATGATGTTTAGCATGCTTAGATGGCCTTAGTATGTTAGATATGTGTTTGGGTATGATTAGAATGATAATCGGGTGAAATTGATAGCATAGAAATTATTTTAGAATGTTCTGATGAACATGAACAGTGGTCCATGCGCCTAGAGGTGGCTCATGCGCCCAAACAGTTGTCCATGCACCCAGCATGAGAGGCAAGACGCCTAAGTATTGGCCATGCGCCCAAGGGTGGGTCATACGCCTAAATAGTGGCCCATGCTCCCAGCATGTTGGCCATGTGTCTAAGTGTTGGCCATGCGCCCAAGGGTGGGTCATGCGCCTAAACAGTGGCCCATGCGTCTAAGTGTTGGGCATGCGCCCAAGTGTTGGCCATGCGCCTGAATAGTGCCATGCATCCAAAGTGATTGAAACAGCTAAGTGTTGGTGATGTGTCTGAACAGGTTCCATGCGCCTGAACAGGGCAGAAGCGCCTAAATAGTGCCCATGCGCCCAGACTGTTTTACACTTAGAATTTTTATGCTCATGCGCCTGCAAGGTCCCATGCGCCCAATTTGAACTTAATGTTTCTAATTGATTTTTAAGGGGTAAAATGGGGAGATAGGACTGGTTAGGATGTGACGGATTATGTTTGATATGCGTTATGCATGTATGATGCGCCTGTATGGTGATGGTGTATGTTTATGATTATGTGTATTTTCCTTATTATGTATGAATGTCTTCCCTTGGCTTTGCTTTGCACGTTAATAAATGTAATGAAAGTATTATGTAACATAAAGTGGAAGATAATGAAAAGAGGAACGTAATGAATCAATGCATGCATTAATAAAAGAGAAAGTATAGAAAGGCTTGGAAGCAATATGTATAGAGGTGCACGGCTATAAATGCCTTAAGCTCTACCGCGTGAGGTTCAGCGAATCCTAAAGTGTGCACGCTAGCGTTCCAGTCTATGAGACTGACCTTCAGTGGTGTTACCCACTTCAGTGGGGGGGGGGGGGTTACCCATTTCGATGGGGGTGTTACCCACTTTGGTGGGGTGTTACCCATTTCGATAGGGGTGTTACCCATTTCGATGGGGGTGTTACCCACTTCGATGGGGGTGTTACCCACTTTGGTGGGGTGTTACCCATTTCAATGGGGGTGTTGTTAGCCATTTTGGTGGGGTGTTATCCATTTTGGTGGGGTGTTACCCATTTCCGTAGGGGTGTTACCCATTTCGATGGGGGTGTTACCCACTTCGGTGGGGGTGTTACCCATTTCGATAGGGGTGTTGTTACCCATTTCAGTGGGGGTGTTACCCATTTCGGTGGGGGTGTTACCCATTTTGGTGGGGTGTTACCCATTTCGATGGGGGTGTTACCCATTTCGATGGGGATGTTACCCATTTCAATAGAGGTGTTGTTACCCATTTCGGTGGGGGTGTTACCCATTTCAGTGGGGGTGTTACCCATTTCGGTGGGGGTGTTACGCATTTCAATGGGGGGTGTTGTTACCCACAATGCTGGGGTGAAATATATGATGGTTACCCGAGTTACGTATAACTTCGGGGGTGTGGCATGAAGCCAAGCATAGATATGAGGTGAGTGACTTTGTGTTGCAACAGACTCGATAGAGGTCTTTGTCCATGAGACGAGATGATGAGGTGAGCGACTTTGTGTTGCAACACATTCGGATAGAGTTCAATCCCTTTGATTGACTCGTATGGGATCTTTGTCGCGTATCCCAGTGCTATGTCAGTCTTCGGACATGAGCCGGGGGTTTGTGAGCAGGCCCCGACATAAAATCAGCTTTCGAGCATGAGTCGGGGATATTGCAAGAGACAAGATTCGAGTAATATGACTAATGAACGAAAGATAATGTATGAAAGAACGAAGTATGAAATTAACGTTAATGAATTATCGTAATAATGTACTGAACAGGATCCTTGTCATTCGACCTCAGTAATCGTGGCTGAGTGCCACCAAGAGGGTAAAGTCTGACCTGATCTAGTAAGAGAAGTGAACGATAATGTAATTCGTTGAACGAACAAAGTTAATGAACGTATGACGAAGATAATAATGATATTATCGGTATGTACGTATGATGCATGATCACAAATGGTTGTAAAGTATAGTATGATTTGAAAGAAAGTAAAGAACGGTTTTAACAAAGTAAAGTATGTTTTATTATAAAACTAGAACACACTCAGCGTCGCTGACTTTTGTATGCATGATAGTTGGCAGGTATTTGTTGATGCTGAGGAGTTGCAGGGATGGATGCATAAGCTACTAGGAGCATTTTGAGGCTGGCATCCGTATTTTGACATGTCATTGTATTTTGAGATGAAAACAAATGTTGTAAATGAATGAAATGACATGTTTTTAGTTATTAATGAATGTTTTAAATTCCGCTGCAAAATATACGTACGTTTTAAAATGTTTTAAGTGCAATGAATGACCAAATGTGAGGTGCCTGGGAACGAGGCCTTACAAGTTGGTATTTGAGCAAAAGTTTAAGTGAATTGGGTAAATATTTTGAAAAACCTAATCTTAAACTGAGAATGGGACTAAAAGGTAAAGGGATGCTAGTCCTAGTAGCTACGTGCCTGCAGGTAAAGGTTTTATGTAAACGTTTACAGTAAGTTAATGTTAACCAGCATTACGTGCACATGTTATGTGGCTTGTGTGATTTTGTGTAGATTTAGATACTGATGTTGTTAGGATAGGAGATGCTTGGGTTATGAAGAGTAAAGTAAGTGGCTAATCACAACTGGCCACTTTAATTAGGGACTAACTATACTTGACATAAACTGAGTTATTACCTTCAATGACCGCATCAGTGAGTGTGTTTGAAGATGGTTGGCGGTAGATCTTCGAAAGCTTCACGAGGTGGAGGTGGTGGTGGACGTGGTGGTAAACCATGGGTCACAAGAGGAAGGTCTAAGGCTGAAAGAGTAGCCCCTGAGGAACCCGAGACCCCTCATCAGGAGGGCGGTGATGAGAATGCTAATCAGAGGGCCTTAATGAAAGAGGCGGTCAGGGAGGAAGTGCACCAGGTCATGCAGACGATCCTACCGTCTATGGTGACCGAAGTTATAAAGGCTGTTAGAGTTGAAGAGAGATAGGAAAGGGATAGACCTTCGGGCGAAAGGAGACGACCTAAGACTGAAACGGTTTTCTTCGATGGCGAAGAGGAAGAAGAGGAAGAGCCTGCGCCGGAGGCGGCACAAGGCTGTAACTATGGGGCGTTTCAACAATGCAAGCCCCCAACTTTTGATGAAAATGGCCTGCTGCTACTGCTCACAGATGGGTGAGAGAGATGGAAGCAGTATTGAATATCAACGAGTGCTGGGAGGACCAGAAAGTGAAGTTTGCTGCCCACTCCTTTGGGGACTCAACCTTGTGTTGGTGGGACAATATAGTCCAGGCCGAGGGTAGCAGAGCTATTGGAAGGATGAGATCGCCAGAGTTAAAGAGGCTAGTGATTGAGGAGTTCTGTCCTCACTGAGAGATGGACAAGGTCGAGAGGGAGTTCCTACAACTGGAGGCGGGAACCCTAACACATCAACAATACACGCTAAATTCAACGAGATGACACGTCTGGTGCCGGATCAGGTGACACATCTTTCACGAAAGATCAAGAGGTACATTCAGGGCTGGTTGGCGGACATCCGTAGGCACATGATCGTTGCCCGACCGAGCACGTTCAGGTCGGCGGTTGATTGGCGGGGAGATTGTATGATGAAAAATCTGTGATGGTGACTGAAAGTAGCAAGAAAGGAGAGGGTGATCAAGAATGGAACGGGAAGCAATTGGAATGTGGCAAAGCCGCTCTAGGTGGCAAAGGTGCACGAGTGGATGACCAGCGTGTGGTCATAACTGGTGCGGGGTCGAAAAGGTGTGACAAGTGTGGACACAGGCACCCCGGGGAATGTAGATTGGGGGCAATGTTTGTTTCTGTTGTGGGAAGACCGGACATGTGGCGAAGAACTGCGGTATGGGGTGGTGTTATTCCTGTGGTGAGGATGGTCACATAAGCAGTGATTGCAAGAAGCCGAGGGCGGAAGGTTCGGGAGTGAAGAAGATCGGAGGAAGCTCCGGTACGAGGAAGGAGAAGAGAGGGTGAAGGCTAGAGCCTTCGCTATGACCGGAAGGAGGCTAGGTCAGACTCCGAGGTAACGTCAGGTACGTTCTTGCAAGTTTAGATTTATGCATCTATGATTTAATTGTGACGCTAGTAGTAGTTTTGTTGTCGCTAGTTTCTGTGATGTTGCATGTTAGGGGTAGGAAGATCGATGAGCCCTTCGATGTAAGAATTGGTATTAGTAAGTCTACAGGTTACCTAATGCCCTAGAGGATTGCGTGATAGAATTGAGAGAGAGTGCATGTTCCTGGTAGGCTGTTCAAGACAGACATAGGTAGGTAGACATGCATCTCCGGGTGAGTTGATCAATAATCTACGACTTGTAAGGCCCCGTTCCCGGGACGCTTACAGGTGGTCATTCATTGCACTTAAAACATTATAAAATGTACATTAATTTTGGAGCGGAATTTAAAACTTTCATTTATAATTAAAAACATGTCAATTACAACATCTGTTTTCCTCTCAAAATACAAGACATGTCAAAATACGGATGCCAGCCTCAAAATGCTCCCAGTAGCTTATGCATCCATGCCTGCAACTCCTCAGCATCAACATATACCTGCCAACTATCATGCATACAAAAGTCAGTGACGCTGAGTGAGTTTTAGTTTGTTAATAAAACATACTTTTCTCTGTTAAAACCGTTCTTTACTTTATTTCAAAACATAGTATACTTTACAACCATTCGTGATCATGCATCATACGTACATACAGATAATATCATTATTATCTTCATCATTACGTTCATTAACTTTGTTCATTCAACGTATTACATTATTGTTCACTTCTCTTACTAGATCCGGTCAGACATTACCCTCTTCGTGGCACTCAACCACGATTACTGAGGTCGAATGACAAGGATCCTGTTCGGTACATTATTACGATAATTCATTTACGTTCATTCATATGTTCGTTCTTTCATACATGATATTTCGTTCATTACTCTTTATTACTCGAATCTTGTCTCTTGCAATATCTCATGTCCGAAGACTGATGTTGTGTCGGGGCCTGCTCACAAACCCCCGACTCATGTTCGAAGACTGACACAGCACCGTGATACGCGACAAAGATCCTATTTTAGTCAATCACAGGGATTGAACTCCATCCGAGTCTGTTGCAACACAAAGTCGCTCACCTCATTATCTCATCTCATGCAATATCCTCGACTCATGTCCGAAGACTGATACTGTGTTGGGGCCTGGCAAACAAACCCCCGACTCATGGCTGAAGTCTGACACAGTACCGGGATATGCGACACGGATCTCATCATCCGTCACTTTCGTCATATGCAATACTCCCGTCTCATGTCCAAAGACTGATACTGTGTCGGGGCCTGCTCACAAACCCCCAACTCATGTGCGAAGACTGACACAGTACCGGAGTACAATCTGTATCCTGTCTCATGCAATACCCCGACTCATGTCCAAAGACTGATACTGTGCCAGGGCCGGACACACAAATCCCCGACTCATGTCCGAAGACTGACACAGTACCGAGATACGCGACAAGGACCTCTTTCGAGTCTGTTGCGACATGAAGTCGCTCACCTCATACATATGCTTGCAAGCCTTTCTATACTTCTCTCTTTTATTCATTCATGCATGCATTCATTCATTACGTTCCTCTTTTCATTATCTTCCACTTTACGTTACATAATACTTTCATTACATTCATTAACGCTCATCGCAAAGCCAAGGGAAGACATACATACATAATAAGGAACATATACATAAACATAAACATACAGCATCACCATACAGGCAACATCATACATACATAACACACATCAAACATAAGCGGTCACATCATAACTAGGCCTATCTCCCATTATACCCCTTAAAATCCACTTAGAAAACCTCAAGTCCAAAGTGGGCGCATGGGTCCTTCCAAGCGCATGAGCATAAAATTCTAAGTATAAAATAGTCTGGGCGCATGGGCACTGTTTGGGCGTTCCTGCCCTGTTCAGGCGCATCACCAACACTTAGCCGTTTCAAGCACTTGGGCGCATGGGCACTGTTTAGGCGCATGGCCAATACTTAACCGTTTCATTCATTGGCAAACATGGGCACTGTTTACATGCATGGTCCACACTTAGCCGTTCCGTCACTTGGGCGCATGGGCACTATTTAGGCGCATGGCCAATACTTAGACGCATGGGCCACTGTTTAGGCGCAGGGCCAACACTTGGGCGCATGGCAAATACTTAGACGCTTGGGCCAACATGCTGGGCGCATGGGCCACTAGTCAGGCGCATGACCCACTCTTGGGCGCATGGCCAACACTTAGGCGTCTGGTCTCTCATGCTGGACGCACGGACAATTGTTTGGGCGCATGAATCACTGTTCATGTTCATCAAACATTCTAAAATCTTTTCTATGCTTCCAATGTCACCCGATTGCCATTCTAAGCATACCCAAACACAGGTCTAACATGCTAAGGCCATCTAAGCATGCTATACATCATCTCTAACCCATAATCAACACTATAACATGCATACAAAACATACAACATTTGTACATAAAGCTGTAAATCCATGGTTTCTTCCAAAACGTTTACTTAGTATGCATAATAGCCCCAAATCAGTTGAAATTCAGTAAAAGAGGGGTTCTAGAAACTCGCCTTAAGTAGCTTTTGAGCAGCACTCTTCCCGTTCAAGACTCGATTCAGCTCTTTGAATCCAAAAACAAACTCTAAACAACAAGAACTTCGGTCAAGAACTCAGTACTCAGTTGAAACCGAGCTCAAACAAAAGAAGACTTACCTTTTACAACTTTTTCTTCCTCTTTCGCTCTCTAGAACCGAAAGTCTCTCTCTCTCTCTTCTTCTTTTCAGCCGTGAAAAAGAAGATGATAAAGGACGAATGGGCACCCATGCCCTTAAATCCTTAAAATAATAAAAGTGTACTTTGTACACTTTTTCCCCTTTCACTTGTGCAAAGTTTCTATTCTTTCTATTTACTTTTCTTTTCCTTTCGTTTAAATAAAATTTTGGGGTGTTACACGACTTAAACCCCAAGTGTTGCAAGAAGATGGATTGCTCAACTGTGCACAACCAGAGTCCGGTGACGACCTACGACAATGAAGTATGAGGAAGGCTTCGACCAGGAAAGCGGATTGCTTGGTTTGGAATCGGGTAAAGCTAATACTAAAGTATAGAAGGTTATTCCTAGTTGTTGCTCAGGTGGGAGAAGTGACACATCGATTGGAGCTACCCGATGAGTTAAGTGGAATTCATTTGATGTTCCATGCATCTCGTCTAAGAAAGAGCTCAACCGATGAGGATAGGATCATGCTACTAGAGAGTACTAAGATGGACAAAGTATCCAACCACGAGAAGCAACTGGTTACCATAACTAATAAGAAGAAGAGAATAGGCTAAGGAGGATGATGGTTTCACTTGTGCGGGTGCAGTGAAGCCTAAAGAGATCTAAGTTTAAATGCAAGATCAAAGAAGAAAGGTGAGACAGTGTTACCCGTAACTCTTCGAGAAGCGACAGGCTTCGGGGACGAAACCTCTTAAAGAGGGGTAGACTTGTAACACCCCGAATTTCTATTCAAACGGAAGGAAAAGAAACGTAAATGGAAGGAATAGAAATTGTGCGCAAGTGGAGGGGAAAAAGTGTACAAAGTACAAACCTTATTATTTTATGGATTTGAGGGGCATGGTTGCCCATTTTTTCTTCACCTTCTTCAATCGGCTGAAAAGAAGAAGAGAGAGAGAGAGCCTGGTTCTAGAGAGAGAAAGTGGAAGAAGCAGCTTCAAAGGTAAGTCTTCTCTTATTTGAGCTCAGTTTCAGCTGGGTTTCGAGTTCTTGACCGAAGTTTTAAATGTTTAGAGTTTGTTTTCGGGATTCAATAGCTAAATCGAAGTGGGTCTTGAACTGGAAGAGTGTTGCTCAAAGGTTTCTCAAGGTGAGTTTCTAGAACCCCTCTTTTACTGATTTCAACTGATTTGGGGTTATTAGGCATACTAGGTAAACATTTTGATAGAAACCGTTGGTTTACAGCTTTATGTTCGAATGATGTATGCATGTATGTATGTTATAGTATGATGTTTAGCATGCTTAGATGGCCTTAATATGTTAGATCTGTGTTTGGGTATGATTAGAATGATAATCGGGTGAAATTGATAGCATAGAAATTACTTTAGAATGTTCTGATAAACATGAACAGCGGTCCATGCGCCCAGAGGTGGCTCGTGCGCCCAAACAGTTGTCCATGCGCCAAGCATGAGAGGCTAGATGCCTAAGTGTTGACCATGCGCCCAAGGGTGGGTCATGCGCCTAAATAGTGGCCCATGCGTCTAAGTGTTGGCGATGCGCCCAAGGATCGGTCATGCGCCTAAACAGTGGCCCATGCGTCTAAGTGTTGGCCATGCGCCCAAGTGTAGGCCATGCGCCCAAGTGTTGGCCATGCACCTAAATAGTGCCATGCGTCCAAAGTGATTGAAACGGCTAAGTGTTGGTGATGCGTCTAACAGGTTCCATGCGCCTGAACAGGGCAGAAGCGCCTAAATAGTGCCCATGCGCCCAGACTGTTTTCACTTAGAATTTTTATGCTCAAGTGCCTGGAAGGTCGCATGCGCCCAATTTGGACTTAAGCTTTCTAACTGACTTTTAAGGGGTAAATTGGGGAGATAAACCTGGTTATGATGTGATTGCTTATGTTTGATGTGCATTATGCATGTATGATGTGTCTGTATGGTGATGGTGTATGTTTATGATTATGTGTATGTTTCTTATAATGTATGTATGTCTTCCCTTGGATTTGCGTTGAATGTTAATAAATGTAATGAAAGTATTATGTAACATAAAGTGGAAGATAATGAAAAGAGGAACGTAAAGAATGAATGCATGCATTAATAAAAGAGAAAGTATAGAAACGCTTGCAAGCAATATGTACAGAGGTCCACGGCTCTAAATGCCTTAAGCTCTACTGCGTGAGGTTCAGCGAATCCTAAAGTGTGCACGCAAAGGTTCCAGTCTATCTGACTGACCTTCAGTGGTGTTACCCACTTCGGTGGGGGTGTTACCCATTTCGATAGGGGTGTTACCCACTTCAGTAGGGGTGTTACCCATTTCGATGGGGGTGTTACCCATTTCAATAGGGGTGTTGCCCACTTCGGTGGGTGTGTTACCCATTTCGAATGGGGTGTTGTTACCCATTTCGGTGGGGGTGTTACCCATTTCGGTGGGGGTGTTACCCATTTCGATATGGGTGTTACCCATTTCGATGGGGGTGTTACCCATTTCGATGGGGGGTTACCCACTTCGGTGGGGGTGTTACCCATTTCGATGGGGGTGTTATTACCCATTTTGGTGGGGGTGTTACCCATTTCGGTGGGGGTGTTACCTATTTTGGTAGGGGTGTTACCCATTTCGATGGGGGTGTTGTTACCTATTTCGGTAGGGGTGTTACCCATTTCGGTGGGGGTGTTACCCCTTTCGGTGGGGTAGTTTAGTCATTTTGTTAAAGGTATCTTGTCTAGCTATGATAAAATAGATACCTCGTACATGAGGTGACGGCTGATGGATAGAGAATTTTTGTTGTAATTATTCTTTGTAATTTATCAACTTTCATATATCAATACAAAAGCATTTGTGAGTATTTTTCTTGCATCGAATGTTCTTTGATTGTTTGTCTCCGCCACTCAATCATTGACTTGGTTACCATATTCGATTCACAGTAAGAATATCACTCTTATTCAACCCCAGTCATCGGGTAAATAAATACATATATGTGCTTGGTTTTACTTGGAGATTAAAAGTCCCAAGGTTTATTTCATTAACGTAATCAAATTGGGGTTCAATTTGGCTTAAATCGAATCTTGGGTTCTTATGTTTTGGGGATTTCCTTGAAACCATGTTTATATAATTTAAAAACTATTTCATAACGCAGCTAAGGCCTAGGTTCATCGGTAAGTCACACACATGCCCATCCGGGGGTCCCGGGTTCGAACCCGAGCAACCTCACTTATTTTTTAGGGCTTTCTAGCCTTTAAAAAATATATAAAATTCCTAAAAATTATAAAAATTAGTTATATAAATTTTGTTTATTTTTGAAGTTATCTAATTATTTTCTGTCAAATTATTTTTTAAAAACTTAGGCAATTTTTATATTAAATATTGTTAAAAAATGTTACAATAGTTTATTTTCATAAAAACAATTTTAAATAGTTGAAATCACTAAATTGTTATAAGTCATTACGTTATCTTTAATTTTGGATTAATTTTGTTAATTATAAATTTTTTTACGTTTTACAATTAAATCATTATAAAAAGATTGGTTAAGTTCTTTCATTGTTTAAAAATATATATTCATGAGTTCGACAAATAACCTTATTATAAAAACCCTAAATTTTTATTGAAACCCTAGTTCGTTTAATCATTAATCCTATTATTAACCTTAAATCTTGTAATATATACATGTAGGTACTTTGTAAAAGAATTCGTTGGAACATCGTTAATTCTTATAATCATCTTATACACTTATACGTCATGTGAGTTTTCCATGTGAGTTCTCCATGCCCTTTTTTACTTATTTCACAACTTTTGGGGTGAAACATGTTAACTTTATTTACTTACACTTGTAAACATCTTGATACTTGTAAATGCACATGCAACTTTTGGGGTGAAACATGTTAACTTTATCTACTTATACTTTAGGTTATTGTAAGTCTTATATGAGATACATATTTTGTTTACAATCATTAACTATTGCTAGCTTGACCACGTCTTAGATCTTTGGGCCTGACAAGCCTATTTGGTGCTAAAGCCGATGTACTGCCGACTCCTAATGACGTATGCTTATTCATCATGGGAACCAAGTACACTTTGCCAATCATATAAACTTGTAATCTAGTCATGGTTTGGTTGTAACTATATGTGTTCTATAACTTGCTAACTCATAACCATTGACATGAATTGCTACTTGTAAATCTTTAACCTTATATATATATATAAGCGTGTGTTTAACCCATGGAAACTCACCAATTTTCAGAGTTGACCCTTTATTTTTAACATGTTCAGGTTTTCTACTTGAGGATATCTTCGTGCTCATATAAGACTTGGACTTAGATAAATTAAACATTTTATATTGTTGT
This sequence comes from Flaveria trinervia, assembly GCA_025506515.1. Lineage (NCBI taxonomy): Eukaryota > Viridiplantae > Streptophyta > Magnoliopsida > Asterales > Asteraceae > Flaveria > Flaveria trinervia. The sequence goes on from CM046448.1 coordinate 80,065,405, forward strand.
TAATATTTTTGTGTATTGTAATGACTGAATTGACTTGTATTGTTTTATGAATAATGGTATTTAATATTATTTGAACTTAATTAGTTCCATGTGCTATGAACAATCGTTTCACATTCGTCCGCCTCAATGTTTCCGTCATCGGTCAGGGTGTGACACTAAACACACTCACAATGACTAAGCTATATGCTATTCTAGATGGATACAGTGTAAAGATGGAAAACAAGTGTCGCCATCAAGGAAGCAGACCTTCAAGCATTTCTGCTAGCAACGCTCTCATGGTTGCTGAAGGCACAATACCCCCTCAACCTCAGCAGTACCTTGCATATTCCTAGCTGTCATCAACCTCTTATGGGCCTTACATCATATTCCCTGAGACCCCAAGGTCTCAAAAAGCTTAGCCCAGTCCCTTTCAGAATAGTTGTGCTTTTGTCTCAAGGAGTGCACACTCTAATGATTTTCAGTTCTGTTTTAAAGATCTAGAGTGTTTCAGCCCAGATGATGTGGAATACGTGGACATAGTCCAACAAATGGCTTTGTTAACCTATAGGGCAAAGAAGTTCTTCAAAAGAACTGGAAGGCAATTCCCTCAAAACCCAACAAGCAGCAAGTTCTGGTTTGACAAAGCAAAGGCCAAATGTTAGAATTGTAACCAGTTAGGCCATTTTGCAAGGGAATGCAAAGCCCCCAAATCATACCTGGGATCTGCTCATGCCTCCTGCATCCTTTAACACCAAAAGCTGCTGGAAAATCAACTGAAACTGCTGTTGTGGCACAAGAAGTTGATTGGAGCTTTATGGTAAAAGATGTCACCCGTGCTCAAGCCCTCATGGCTGGAATAGACAACTCTAAGGTACATGATCATCTCTGTACTCCAGCCTATATTGCTAAGGTTAGAATGTAACAAAACTATAACATGGAAATTAAATCTGATATTGAGTCCTTAAATATCTTAAAAGTTGATTTTAAAAAGGCTGAATCCGACTATCAACATAAAACTGAGGAGTTAGAGAAAACAATATGTTCTTTAAAACATGAGCACACTAATTACAAGACTCAAATCAAGGATTTAATATCCAAGTTAACTGAGGCTCAAACCAAGATAGTAATAGTTGAGGCTCAAGCAAGGAAGCATGCTATTTCTGAGCAGAACTTCCAAGCCATTCTAGCATCATCCTCCCACTCTAAAACTTGTTATCAAAACAATGGTGAGTTAGGTACTAATGAGATTGCTCCACCATACTCATATGAGTCTATTAGACAACCAAGGTGTGGTACTGAAGAGCAAGAGGTCCCATCTGCTGACCCATCTTCACTTGACTTGAAGAATGATGCAACAATGGAGACCACCACAGGGAAGGAACATGTAAATCAACCTATTTCTACTTGTGATGATCAACCCCTATCCAACAAAGCTAGAAGAAACCGGGCAAAGGCAGCCAGAAAAACTCCCAAGAAAGTAGCTGAAACTAAGCTGAAGATTGACCCAAAGCAAAAGGGTGTCTTCATTTCAGTTGGATTGTAGGTGATAGGCACTTCTGATTTAGGAAAGGAGTGTAGTACCAACATTATTGTCCTGCAAATGATCATATGTCAAAAAGGAAGGCTATAGAGGAAAACAAGAATATTAAGAAACCTTAGCCCTCAAAATCCCCAAAGATTAACATCACATGCATAATGTGTGGTCTAAAAAACACTTGGCTAAAGATTGCTATTACAATCCAGCAAGCACGCATTATGAAAATAATGTTAAAAAGGAAGCAACAAAGGAAGGATTCACATTTGGACCTTATCACATGGATGAAGTGATGAGAAAAGGAAAGCTGGTTTCCAAAGCTAAGTTGCTTTCGGAAGAAAGTCATCTTCTGAAGGGAATCTGGTTTCGAAAGTTAAGCCAAAGAAAGCTCAAAAGAACAAAAGAGCCTCCTCAAAAGCTTCCAAGAAGAAGGCTACTTCGAAGGAGAAGGTAGTGAATGCTTCTTCCGAAAACAAAGAAGCTTTGGAAGAAAGTCCTGCTGCTCAAGCTTCAACAAGCTCGTCTAAACTAACCAACCATAGGATGGAATGGAAGATCAGACAAGATGCTACAGCCATACCTTCCTCTTCAAAGACATCAATTGAATCCTCTACCATTCATTTTGGTTCAATTATGTCATCATCAATGGAAAAACTCAAGACCAGCTAGGCTTGGGTTTCCAATCAAAACTAACTTTTCACCTTATGTACAGGGACATTCACAAGACAAGAAAAATAATGTCTGGATAGTCGACAGTGGATGCTCTAGGAACTTGACCGGGAATAAATCTCTACTTCAACAATTTCAAAATTTTGATGGAGGTCCTGTTCAATTTGGAGGTGAGACTGGAGGATACATTTCAGGTAGAGGAAGTCTATCCAATCGCTTGTTAAGACTAGACAAAGTAAACTTTCTCAAGTAGCTCGATCAAAATCTCCTAAGTGTTTCACAATTCTATGATGAAAAGCATCAAATGCTCTTCACAGAACATGAGTGCATCATCCTCAAACCTGGGATAACAATTCCTCAAGAATTGGTGCTTCTTAGATCTCCCAGGAAAGGGGATATATACAAGCTGGATATGAACATTGCTTCCCTATTAGGTGAAGTATCATGCTTTCTTTCCAAAGCTGATGGTGATGAGTCTGCCCTATGGCATAAACGTATGTGTCATGTAAATTTTTAAAACCATGAATAAATTGGTTAAAAATAACTTGGTATGTTGTGTGCCCAAAAAGGAATTTTTCGGTAGAGACAACTGTGTAGCTTGCCTGAAAGGAAAGAAACATAGATTTTCTCACAAATCCAAAGAGGTTAACTCTATCACCACCCCATTACACTTATTGAACATTGATTTATTTGGTCCAACAAGTATAATAAGCATTGGAAGGAAATCATATTGCCTTGTAATAGTTGATGATTTTAAAAGATTTACATGGGTATTATTTATAAGAACTAAAGATAAAACTGCAGAAACTTTAAAATCTTTTATTCTTAAAATTGAAAATCAAAGTGATCACAAGGTAAAGATAATTAGGAGTGATCAAGGGACTGAGTTTAAGAATCAAGTTCTTTACTCATTCTGTAACTCAAAAGGGATTAGCAAACAATTTAGTGCTCCTAGAAGTCCTTAACAAAATGGTGTTGCTGAGGGGAGGAACATGACACTGATTGAGGCTGCTAGTACGATGTTAGCTTATTCAAAGCTACCTCTAACATTCTGGGTAGAGGCAGTTAGCACCACATGCTATGTGCAGAATAGGGTTCTCATTGTCAAGCCATATAGAAAAACCCCTTATGAGCTATGGAACAAGAGGCCACCATTCATTAGCTTTCTAAGGTCCTTTGGCAGTAGGTGTACCATACTTAACACAAAGGACAACTTGGCAAAATTTGCTGTGAAGTTGGATGATGCTATCTTTGTTGGATATTCCTCCACCTCTATTGCTTATAGAGTCTATAACATCAAAAATAAATAATTTTAGGAATCATCAAACATTGTTGTTGATGAGCACACTCCTTGTGTTAGGGGGAATGGCCCTGATCATATTTTGATTCAGAATTGCTTCCAAACTATTCTAAACCATCTTATGAGAATGTTTCTACTGGAATAGGTTCTCAAATTGATTCTGATGAAGACCAGCTATTTGAGCTACCCAGACCCCTTTCAAGTTCTCCAAGAGTCTCTGAAACCCAAGATCCCATCATTGGTAGATCAGATAGCATGACCATTTCAGGAACCGGTGGGACTTCAACAAGTTAAGAGCAAAGTGAGCCAAATAACTCATCAGCTGATAACATACAACACCAAGCTGATGGAAGTAGTATTCTGAAGGAACATGCAATTGTTAATAGTACTTTTTAGTCAACTGATGCTCATGATATTCTCTTTCATTCAATAAGTTCTCATTGAATGACATTGAAATAGCAGCTAGACCAAGTGTTCATGTTCCTGAGCAAAATATGTCCAACTTGAATCTATCTTCGCAACTAGAAGTGATTCCCAAATTAAGGATTCATAACACTCATCCAGCTGAGAACATCATAGGAGAAGTCTCTGAAGGCGTGAGAACAAGGGGACAAACTCATCATGGGAATGTCTGCTTGTACTTATGCTTCTTGCCTTAGATAGAACCCAAGAAAGCAGAAAAAGCCTTAAAACATGGTAATTGGGCTGAGTCAATGCAAGAAGAATTGCTTCAATTCAAGAGACAAAAGGTTTGGAACCATTGCCCGCTACCATCTGGTTAAGAACCTATAGGCACCAAATGGGTTTTCCGGAACAAGAGAGATGATAGAGGCTTGATCATCAAGAACAAAGCTAGATTGATTGTTCAAGGATACACCCAAGAAGAAGCAATTGATTATACTGATGTCTTTGCACCTATTGCAAGACTTGAGGCAGTTAGAGTCTTCCTTGCTTATGCTGCATCTAAAAATTTTATAGTCTATCAACTTGATGTCAAGTGTGCCTTTCTATATGGAAATATAGATAGGGAGGTCTATGTGTGCCAACCTCCAGGATTTGAAGACCCATAACACCCAACCTATTTGTGCAAATTGGATAAAGCTCTTTATGGGCTGCACTAGGCGCCTAGGCTATGGTATGAGACTTTGTCTCAGAATCTTTTGAAGAACTGTTACACTAGAGGAACCATTGATAAGACTCTTTTTATTAAGAAGTCTGAGAAAGACATATTGCTCATTCAGGTCTATGTTGATGATATCATATTTGTGACTGGGGTGTCAGATTGATATTCTCACAAGGACCGACTATGATGATTGAGTTAATGATTGTACGGTGGAATCAAACAATCAAAAAACATTGAATGCAAGAAATACTCATAAATACACTTTGTATTAATGAAGGTGATCGGTTACAATGAATGCTACGGTTTGAGCATTAACCAGTAATAATACACCTTGAGAAAACAAGACTAAACAAATTAACTGATTGTTTATAATGTATATCAAAAGTCACCTCACATACGAGGTTTTTTTATTCTGTTTATAGGCTAGGAAGATGCATTTTACAAAATGACTAAACTACCCCTAACCTATACATCAAAGAACTAGTCCAAGTCTTCATCAGCATTTCTTTTGTTCATCTGCATTGACTAATACGGATGTGTTGATCTTGATCAACATTTCTTCTTTGTCTTCAGCATTAGTGTTTGATCATCAGCATTGACAAATGCGAATGAACAAACACTTATCTGAATTTGTTGCCGGGCATCCGCATTAGTTAATGCGGATGTGTTGACTTTTGATGGTCAAAATTGACTGTTTGAAGGTACTGTTCCATAGGAATCATTCCTAAGCTTGATTTTATCATGAATAGTCACAATTATTTTGTTTTTCATGTTTGGAGAGATCATATTTGTTTTTTAACCTCTTTTCAACTCTTAGATTGAAAATTTGATATCAACATTTTCATCTTTTGTTATGCTCTATTCATACAATGAAGATGATTTTGAAATTCACTAGTTGGTAATTATTCTTATTAGTTAACATGTTCATTATAGTCGAAAATGATCATCAATCCTTAAATCAAGTCTGATTTTGAGTTTCCTTTATTGACCTAGGGTTCTATGTTTATTGTTGGTTCAAAATTCCGACATGTTAGGTCACAAAATTCAAAGATTTTCACCTTTTGTTTGATACTACTGTTGTAATGAATCAAAACTGAGGACTAAACAGATGAAATCAATCATAGAACACAAGTTTATTGATGGTGATGATGATTGATGAAGAACAGTGAGTTTTGCTCGTCGTACTTTAAAGTCCCTCAAATTTGAAAAGTATTAAATGACCTTTTGAAATGGCTATAAATAGTCAATTAATGGCTTTTACAAATTGTTACAAGTTTCAAAACAAATGCGGTCAGTTTTTAAATTCACTGTAGCAAATGCGGAAGAGTTCTGTTCATCAGCATTTGTGTACTATTACAAATACGGAAGTGAAAAACTTGAAAACATTTATTCACTGTAGCAAATGCGGCTGAACAAAGTTAGTTCGCATTTGTTCACCGTAACAAATGCGGCAGAGAAAATTCCTTTATCCACATTTACTTCAACAAATGCGGCTGAACAATAAAGTTGTCCGCATTTCTTGACCTTCATCATCGTGACAGAAGAGATGAAGCACTTGTTTATTCATTTTTTATATACATGAAAAGTGTTGATGTCACCCATTTATGAAATTCGGATGAGTTAAAATAAATGCAGTAATGAAAATGTCTTCCGCATTAACAAATGCGGTAGAACATTTTTGTTCGCATAGGTTTTTAACACTTCTAACTTTTTATGTATACTTGTTTGACACAAATGTGGTAGAGTAAAGTCCTTATTCGCATTAGTGTCACTTTATTTTAAATGACATAAACAGTTACCTGAGTTGGTTATATGCATGGGTTACCTTCACCCGCATTAACCAATGCATTTACCCGCATTAAATTTTGAACTTAGTCAAAACTTAATGTTTCTGCAGAGAAATTCTCATATTGGTTTTTCTTGTTATGAAGAACTGTCTTTGATTGTGTTGTGTCTTATGAAGTTGTTAGGGTTATCAATTCTTGCTTGGATTGACTTGTATATAAGAAGTGATAAAAGTTGAGATACTATGATATAACTTCTACACCAACACAGATAGTTTCTTTTTGATTTGTTTTGAAGATTTAAGAAAGTAATTTAAGAAAGTAAATGTCTTTACAAGCTGGTCAAAATTTTAAATTACTCCCCCTAAAGTTTATATCCACATTTAGATAAAAACTTTAAAGATTTAAAACTTTTAAATATGAAATATTTCTGGTTTTTGTTTTTCTTATTTAAGAATGAAGAGAAGTATAACTTTTGTTAGGATCATATCAATATTACATTACACATGTGCTTTCTTTTGTAATAAAATGGATATGTTTATGAACTTATTGATTGAAGGTATGTTTGTCTTCTTAAACTCATACCTGGTTAACATTTTAATGCATGTGATATTTATCATGTTTTGGTTGATTTGATTATTCAACATGTACCTCACACACAAAAGCATGGTATGATCAACCATCCTCATATAATGTATGGTAGAACGTTTTCACAACTTTCTTGACCGGGTCATCTAAGGTATGAGATCTCATTTTCACTAATCCTTATTCAAATTCTTTTAATTTGATCCTTTTCATGATTTGATCCACATTGGGATTCTTTTCACTTCACTTTGGAAGGTGATCCTTGTTTCGATTCTTTTTGTTCATTCACAAAGAATGTATTCTTTTGTAGATTCAACCAATTTGGATGTGTTCCTCATTGGAAATCCTTTGGATCAACACATCTGCACTATGTTCTTGCTTCTTTAGGTATTTTCTCAGCAAAATAGAGATGAAACTGATGTATGTGAAAGAGATTCATAGAATATCATTACCTGGTGTGTTTAGGTTACTAAACACACAAACCCTTAGATAAGCCAATGCTTACCAGTACTCTAAGATGAGTGTTTCACAATTGAATAAGATTTTAATTCATCATAGCATATATCTTCTCTTCCAAGTTGAGCCTACCAACATATCAGGTAAGTCATGACAATCTTTCGAATTTTAAATTAAGCACAATGAATGATATAACGACTGTAATTATATCATTTCCCATGTGTATATCTTTTTCTTCATCAAAATTGACTTCTTTTTGTGATTTTCTAAAACTCTAAATTGTTTTTGATGTTTTTTATTTTATTCAAGGTTAATCATGCCAATTGATTGAACTATGTATTCAAACCTACTAGGTTCAAATGCCTTGGTCAATAAATTAGCTAATTGATTTTTAGTTGGAACTTGAATCATTTTCATTAACCTTTTTTTAGCACAATCTCTCAAAAAGTGATATCTAATTTCAATATATTTTGTTTTTGAGTGTTGAACTAGGTTATTTGTGATGAAGACAACTGTTGTGTTGTCAATGTGAATTGGAGTGTGCAAGAAGATAAAACCATAATCAAGCATATGGTTTTGAATCCAGAGAAATTGAGAGCAACAAGATGATACTGCAATGTACTCAACTTCTGCTATTGAAACAAATACGTTTGTATGCTTCTTGCACTGCCAGGAGACCAGTGTAGGACCAAGAAATTGACAACCACCGGAAGTGGACTTTTTATTGAAGTTGCATCCCCCGTAATCAATGTCAGTATAGGCATAGAGATTAAAATCTCCTTCCTTTGGATATCATAAACCAAGAGCTGGCTTGCCCTTAAGATATCTGAATATCCTCTTGATAGCATTCACATGAGATTCCTTAGGATCAGCTTGATATCTTGCACACACACAAACACCAAACATAATGTCAATCCTACTGGCTATTAGATGCATAAGTGAACCAATCATTGATCGATAGTGAGTCTGATCCACTGATTTGCCTTCTTAATCAGGACCTATCTTCACTTTAGTACCAATAGGTGTTCTGATAGACTGACAGTCAGCAAGGGGGAATTTCTTCAACATTGTTTCTACATATTTTGATTTTGATGAAGATTCCATCTGTTGTCTATTGAACTTGCACTCCTAAAAAGAATGTCAGTTTCCCCATTGCACTCATTTGAAATTTTGAATGCATAAGGTCTTCAAGATCTTTATAGAGTTGCTTGTTTGTTGAGCCAAAATTGATATCATCGACATAGATCTAGACTAGCAACATGTCTCTTCCTTTTCTCTTTCTGAAGAGAGTCTGATCAATATTTCTTCTTTCATATCCATGTTCAAGAAGGAAATATGATAGAGTCTCTACCGCTTTCTTGGGTCTTGGTGAAGACCATACAAAGCTTTTTCAAGCTTGTAAACCCTGTGAGGAAACTCAAAGCCAGGTGGTTGACTCACATAGACTTCTTCAACAATCTTTCCATATAAGAAAACACCTTTTACATCCATTTGATAAATAGTAAACTTCATGGATGCTGAGTATGCAAGAAAGATTCTTATTGCTTCTAATCTGGAAACAGGGGTAAACACTTCGTCATAGTTAATTCCTTCTTCCTGAGTATACCGCTGTGCCACCGGTCTTGCTTTGTTTCTGATGACAATTCCTCTATCATTAGTTTTCTTTTTGTACAGCCATCTTGTACCGATAGGGTATTGTCCTTCGGGAAGATCTAGCAGTTGCTATACTTCTTGCTTCTTGAATAGCATCAATTCTTCCTCCATTGCTTCAATCAAGTTATTGTCTTGAACAGCCTCTTTGATGTTTTTGGGTACTGTTTGACACGGAAAGCATGAGAACAAATAGATGTTTGCAATACTTGACTTGCTTCTTGTCACCCTTTAGTTGAGTTCACCAATAATGCTTTCTACTGGATGGTTCTTGTGTATTCTGGTGCTTGGAATTGAGTCACCAACAATTGTTACATCAAGGTTAGAGACATTCAGCTCATTATGGTGAGAGGCACCTTCATCTTGTACTATTGGGGAGTTATGAAGAAAATAAGAATCTGTTTCAGTGACTGCTTCAGCATTGGTAGCACTTTGATTACTTCCATCATTTGTGGTTCTTTCTGTTTCAGCTAGAGGTGTAGCTTAGTTTTGATTTCTAACTTCAGTTGATGGGTATTCTGAAGGTGTTGGTAACGAGTTGGTACCAGTTTCAGTTGAGACACTTTGATCTTGAGATGATTGTCTAACATGATCAGCTTGTAGTGGAACATCTTCATTCAATTGCTCAGTAGATGTAGGAGGAATCATTGGAAAGTCACTTCTTCTTTCTACACATGAAAAATGTTTAGCTGAATGTAGGTTTCCTACATCATACAAGTGAAATTGATCAAAATATTTTATAAATGAGTCTATATTAAACAACCAGTTGAGACCATTTGTAGATTTGGGAAATGAATGTTCCTTAAATTGAACATTTGTTAATTCATAAATGATGTTTAATCTCAGATTAAACACTCTGTAAGCCTCTAAAACAGAAGAATAACCTATAAATAATCCTTCATCAGAATTAGATGAAAATTTTCCCAATAGTCTCGGCAGTTTAATATTGAGACAGGACTACCAAATTACTTGAAAAATCCAATAAATGGTTTTCTGTGAAACAATAGTTCATATGGAGTAATGTTGTTTTGTTTTATAATCAGAGTTCGATTTTTCACAAAGCATGATGTGTTAACTGCCTCTGCGCAGAAGGTAATTGGTAGTTTAGCATTCGCTAGCATTGTTTTTGCTGCTTCAATTAGTGTTCTATTTCTCCTTTCAACTACCCCATTTTGTTAAGGAGTTCTAACTACATTAAATTGATGAGCGATGCCTTTGGTTGCACAAAAGGAACTCATGTCTTCATTTTTAAACTCAGTTCCATTATCACTTCTTATTGTTTTGACCTTATGATCAAGTAGGTTTTCAATTTTTGTGATAAAGTCTTTTATTATTTGGGATGCCTCATTTTTATGAAGTAAGAAGGAAACCCATGTAAATCTTGAAAAGTCATCAATGATCACCAAACCATAATGTTTCTTTCCAATACCCATGACATGAGTTGGTCCAAATAGATCCATATGAAGCAGCTTCAATGGAGTATTGTTTGAGTTCACAAGCTTTGGTTTATGGGAAGATTTATGTTGTTTCCCTTTTAGGCACGCTAAACAGTGATCAACAAAATGATATTCTTTTTGGGGAAGACCATGACATGGTTTCCCTTGACAAATTTCTTTTTTAAAGTTTGTGTGCCCCAAGCATCTGTGCCAAAGCTAAGACTCATCAAATGATGCTTTTGACAGAAGACATGATTCTTCCTTTGATGTAGTAGATTTCATGTTTAAGAGATAGGTGTTATTCTTCCTCGGAGTCTTTAGGACAACCCATTCTTCAGGAATTTGAAATCCTGGTTTCAAAATGTAGCAATACGTGTTGGTAAGGTGAGTTGAATATTTCTTGTCACAGATCGGAGACACACTTAGAATATTGAATTTCAGTTGTTCACAGTACTTCACTCTATCAAATCTTAGCACCCCATTTGTCACAAATCCTTCTAAAGTAATTCATCCACCTTGTGAATCTCCTCGGAATACGATAGTAGTTCCTTGTGTATGCTTGAAGTCATGAAGGAAGGAACGATCTCCGATCATGTGTCCGGAGCATCCACTATCCACGTACCATAAGCTATTAGACCTATATGGATGACCCTGCAAGCACAAAAGAACTAATTAGAATATGGAACCCAAGCCATGATGGTCTTGGGTTTCCCGTTCCTATCCATGATGGTGACCTCTTGGTACTTTCTTGTAAACTGTGATTTAGAGAGAGGTGTTTTGGGAGATTTCAGATGAAATATCAATTGTTTCGTCTCATCAATATCAACTGAAGAGTTAGAGGAATAATGAAACCTTGGTCATTGTTTCTATGAAGAAATTTGATCCGTTTTTTATTATAAAACATCATTTTTGGTTTAGGAAATCAAATATTTTCTTAATGTTGTGATATTTGTTTCTTTGACTCTTCCTCACCTCTTTTATGTTACTCATGTCATTATTTGATCTAGACATCCTGGATTGATTATTATGAATTGACTTTTGACTGTGGGTTTCACAAATGATATTAGTGAGATTGGTTTGTTTTGGGTAATTCTCAACCCCTTTTGCTTCAAATAACAATCAGATGTATTGTTATTGTTCATAACACAGACTGAATAATACTTATTGAAATAGTAGTTTTTGGTGGAATGATTATTCTTGTCACAGATAGTGTAGTATTGATTGAAAAAGCACTTTTCTGTTTTCTGATTAGACATTTCACATATGTCACAATACATGTGGTTGTTTCTTGAATCTGATTTTGCTTTGGCTGACTTAGTTGATTTACCCATTCTCAACTGAGTCACAATCTTTGGTTTAAGGGAAGAAGCAAAATCAGCCTTTTTCATAGTTTTCTTCATAACACTACTTTTGTTGACCTTTTTAGGCTATTTTTGTTTCCTCAACTCTTTCTTGATTTGTTGCTCAAACTGATTAACATGCTCCTTATTGTAGATGTCAAAACTGGCTCCTTGTTTTGATTTCGATGATTGAGAGTCTGATTGAATTTTAGCTTTTGAAATCAGTGAACTCTTGTTTTTCATTGGCAGTGAAACCTTTTCTAACTTGCTTGATTTTTTTGAGATTTAATCTCATAATCAGAACTCCTTTCAGTAGACGGTTTCACTAAATCCACAACTCTCTTCTTTCCTTTTGAAATTGCAGGTATAAATTTTACAAAAAGGATAATGGCTTTGATTGGGCTTGATGGTTTAATGACATTCACTGTCTTGTCCGAACACTCCTTGATTTTAATTGGATGACCTAATTTAATTTTCTCCTTATTTGTTTCAATCTATACACTTGGTTTGTTTCGAGGAATTGTGACTTGTTTTGCTATTGTTTTTGGTTGAATAGTATTAGGTTCAATTTGCTTTTTGTGTGTAACAAATTCAGGCATGACAGTGTAGTTGTCATTGTAGGGTGGAGGAAAAGAGTTATACCGAATCCCAGACATATCCTTGGGATCTTTTTGTGAGTCTAGCATCCTTTGCAGCTTGACTGAAGACAATTGAAACTTTTAAAGTTTCACTTCAGTAAGTGTGTGTCAGCTTTTGATTGAGCTAACTTTTTAGTTAGTTGCTTTTCAGCTGCAAGAGTGTACTTCTCACCATGCAATTTTTCAATATAAGAGATGAGACATTTTATTTTGATTTCAAAGCCTTTAATTTCTCTCTTAAGCATATCTGACTTGACCTTTTCTTCTTTTATTTTATCAGCCAGTTTATGATTGTGCTCTTGATAACCTTGCAGTTCAGTAATGCATTTATCACTACAAAGGTTGGGATATTACCTTAGATGGCATAGGAGATGGACCATCATTAATGTAAGCCATGAGTGCATGATTCTAAAATTAAGGCTTCACTTTCTCTACGTCAGACTCCAATCACATACTCCATCTTATCTGATAACAAGAGCATTTGAAGATGAGTGACTCCTTCCATGAGCTTGATTAGTCAATTGTGGCTGATTCTGTTAAGGTTGTTGATGTTCTTGATGATGATACTATTAAATATGATTGTTGGAGTGGAAGCTTGTGCTTGGTTATGAAGATGACTAACCCTGACAATTCCTTTGGAAATAGTTATTGTTTCTTCTGGGAGCATTAAATTCTCTGGAGAACAGGCCAGTCATGCCACAGTTAAAGCACTTTACCTTGGATTTTTCATATCCAAGTTTGGTGTTTTCATTAAGGCTAAGCTTTCTTCCTTTTCTAAAAAACTTTTTGGCTCTCATTGCAATCATAGCCGTTTGCCACTGCAAATCCATTTCTTCCACATCATCTGGATCCTTTTCTTCCATGTCCTCCTAGATCAGATGCGCAGAAGTGAGTCTGCCTCCCAGGTAAGCTTCAAAGCTAGCAACAAAGGCATTGTAAGTTGCCTTTTGCTCTTCTGATCTTGGGTCTCCAGGAGTGGTTGAGGGAGTTGTAGAGAACCATGTTGGTTGTGATGGTTTAAAGGCTTGTTAGTTGGTGTAGCTGCGATGAAACCAGTTGTCTTCACTTGATTTCTTGAGGAAAGAAATCATCATCCTCAGTGATGAAAGTATTTTCTATTGAGTGGGTGTCTGCTGAGAATTTATAAGCTTCAATAACTCTAGGTCCACCAAGATTTCTGCTTCTCTCATCAAGTTCAAGAGCTTTTATCTTGGTAATCATAATGTCCAAGGTGGTACTCTCTAGATCAAGAGTGATTTTTAGCATTGTAAAAATTTGTTTCCAACTTTCTTGAAGACTGTGAAGCATCTTCTTGTTCAGTTCTTTGACTTTGTATGTTACCCTCATGATTTATAACTCATTTACAGCTGCATAAATCTATGCAGCTGTTAGAGATTGACTCTCCCTTGGAGTGATGAAAGGTTTCATATTGATTAACAAACTTGTCCTTGTTAATTTTAGCAACTTCACAACTGCATTCACACATTATCAGTAGTGCATCCAAAATAGCTTTAGCAGTTCTATACTTTTCTAATTTTTTAGCACGTCCATTTTTAGTGCTTGAGTGAGTATAGAATAAACTTTGAGATCAAGTTTTATCTTTTTTTAATCATCATCATCAAGTGTAAGATCCTCAATAGGAATTCTTGAGGTTTTGTATATTGCAGCTTGATCAGCAGAAAGAGTCAATAGAATATGAGGGCCTTTGCATATTGAAATCCAGTAGTCCGGATCTATACCTGTAACATAGTTCATAAATTTCATTTCCATTGCTTAAACTCATATTTGTGTTTAATAAGTTGTTTTTTAACCTTGTTGAATAATGCTTAGTTTGATTTTCAAGTTAAACTTAGTCCAAATAGTCCAAACAGGCTTATATATAACTAGAACTGCTGATGTTTATATGTTTATGTGGTAACAACTGTTCACTTGTTCGTTCTTGAAGATGAGTACAGATGAATAGTGATCGTTGAAGAGATTTCTACAGTTTACAAAGTAGAGGTAGTTGAACACACTATTAGTAACTCAATCACCAGATCAATCGAGTTTTGTTCAGATCTAGGTAGATCTAAAGAAGAACCAAGACCCAAAGCTCTGATACCAATTGACTGGGGTGTGAGATTGATATTCTCACAAGGACTGAATATGACGATTAAGTTAATGATTCTATGGTGGAATCAAACAATCAAGAAACATTGAATTCAAGAAATACTCATAATGCACTTTGTATTAATGAAGGTGATCGGTTACAATGAATGCTAGGGTTTGAGCGTTAAATAGTAATAATACACCTTAAGAACATAATACTAAACAAAATATTCTGATTGTCTATAATGTATATCAACATTCACCTCACATACGAGGTTTTCTATTCTATTAATAGGCTGACAAGATGCCTTTTACAAAATGACTAAACTGCCCCTGATCTATACATGAGAGAACTAGTCTAAGTCTTCATCAATATTTCTTTTGTTCATCCGCATTGACTAATGTGGATGTATTAATCTTGATCAGCATTTCTTCTTTGTCTTCAGCATTAGTGTTTGGTCATCAGCATTGACAAATGTTGATGAACAAACACTTATGCGCATTTGTTGTTGGGCATCCAGATTAGTTAATGCGGAGGTACAAAACATGTCAGCATTTCTTTTTGACTATCCGCATTTGTTAATACGAAAGAACAAACACTTGTCAGCATTTGTTCTACGTCTTCCTCATATACAAATGTGGTTAGCCGCACTTGTCTTCTTTAGAGATTCTTCATCCGCATTAATACTTGGACTTGTGAGATTTCCAGCAGAACAACCATCAACCCACCACTTGAATTGGCATGTATGATCCTTTCAGGGTCCAACAATTTGGTTCTTCAAATAACCAAATGTGTAAAGACTTGGAGAGTATTATGAAGAAGTTTGAGATGAGTTCTATAAGAAAAATGGAATTTATCCTTGGAATTCAAGTGAAGCAAATGAAGTAAGGATTCTTTATCAATCAATCTAAGTATGTCTCTGATATCTTAGAAAGATTTGATATAAAGGATTGTAAGCCAACCAAGACACCCATAGCCAGAAACCATGACCTCTGTCCTGACTCTAAGTGGGAGGATACTGATCAACATTAGTATGGGCAATCATCAGTTCACTAATGTATCTCACAGCAAGCAGGCCTGATAATATGTTTGCTACATGCATTTGTGCAACATATCAGGCTGCTCCAAAGCTTGGTCTCTAGTATCATAAAACTCCAACTTCAATCTCTATGGCTACTCAGATAGTGACTATGGTGGTTGCAACATTATCAAGAAATTCATATTAGGAGGATGTCAATTTCTTGGTGGAAGGATCATCTCATGGCAATGCAAGAAGCAATCCTGTGTCTCTACATCAACTTCTGAAGCTGAATACATTGCTACTATAAGTTGTTATGCCCAGCTGGTGTGGATTCAAAATCAAATGCTAGACTATGGATTCAACTTCATGAGCACTCCTATCCACATTGACAACAATAGTGCTATCTCCATCACTGAAAATATTGTGAAGCACTCCAAGACAAAGCACAATGATATCAGGTACCATTTCATTAGACATATTCATGAGAAAAACCTGATTAAATTAGTCAAAGTTGACTAAATGAACAATATGCTAATTTGTTCACCAAAGCCTTTGATGAACAAAGATTCTAGTATCTCATTACGGCTATTAGGATGATAAACATTGACTAATATATCTCATTTGAAAACCTTTTTAAAAATGTGTCTTGTCTTTTGTTAAATACAATCTAAGCCTTGTTACAAAAGGTTATTCTTCCCAATTGATTAAGTGTGAGTATTTCTAAAGAGAAAATTAACCTCGGAAGAACTCTTCATTGTCTTCCGAAGGCAATTTCCTCAATTCAAGTTTTATCTTCGAAAGAGTTTTTAGTCTAGGAAGCATATCTTCACTACTTCTGAAACTTGAAAACTTCTTTATTGGAAGACATTCTTATTCTCGGAAGTAAATTCATTTCACCCATTTGAGTGGTTTTTCGGAAATACTTTTACCTTCAGAAGAGAAAATCCTCCGGAAATACTTTTACCTTCAGAATCTTTTGAATGGTTTTTCACCTTGCCGCCACTGTCACATCTAACCCTAAACCATCTTTTCACCTTATCCACCCAACACCGCCATCTCACCCATTTAAATAATTCTGACTCGTCACTTTAATCTTTTTATCAAGTTTACTGTCCAAAGCCTCCTTCACCCCAAATTCACCCTGCTCAAACTTGTTTCATCATCTCCTTTCTTACAGTGGCACTTAACCCTCAGCATAACCAAGTCGCATTCCTTGACTCTACCAAGGATGTTGACTTCTCAGACATCATCTCCTTCCTTACCCAATCTTCCTACTTCACTGCTCTGACCATAAACCCTACTATTTACTTGAACCACATGGAAGATTTCTGGAGTAACAATCAGATAGTACACCTAAATGGAGTTAGGGTTATTCGGATGAACATTTCTAGCCAGGAGTTGGTCATTACTGAACAGGTCATCTGGGAGCATTTGGAGCTCCATGCTGAAGGTGTTCCTATTGAGTTCCCCAAATTAGACCTTCATGACACCTATCTTCAAATAGGATACGGTGGAGATGTGAATAGGTCTACAGTCTATAAGTTCAACTTTTCTTATAATTGGAAGTTCCGTCTTCTTGTTGTTCTTCATTGTTTGTCAAACAAATCTGGGGGATGGGATCAAATCCTATATGAACTAGGCTGCCTAGTTCATGGATTGGTGAAGAGCCTCCGCTTCAACTACTCAAGGTTTGTAATGACTAACCTTCTAGGAAACCTCCAAAAAGACACATTCTTTATGCATCCTAGGTTTCTTTAGCACATAATCAACTATGAGTCGGACCAGAGTAAGCTGTTTGTGCAGTTACTCTGCGTGTCTCTCAAATGAGGCCGACCATCTTCAAAATCTTGAAGAGAGTATCCACCAACTTCACTAGAAGACACACTGGCCTTCATCTAGGTATGATTGAGCCAATGGCTCCTGGTGACATCTATGTTCACCCCACAGGTATGAACCCACACCAGCAACTACCCTTGTTTTGCCTACCCACCCCATCAAACACACATATCAGAGACGCAAACGAACCCTTGCTCAGTCTACTTTGATTGAGCAAGCCCCTCCTATTCAAACCAAAAGGACTAGAGTGGAACCATGGGCTCCCACTCAGTTAGAGGTCTCCCTATCCTTCTCCTTCGACCTCAATATGGGATTTGAGCCTCCTCAATCTTAATTCCCTAAGCACGAAAGCCAGGATGCTAGCCCACAGGAAAAGTCCCAAGACTCTCCTTAGAAACCAAAAAGGGACAGCCCCACCAAAGGCTCAATGCCATTAAACATTAGCCAAAGTCTCGGGTCACTAGGCTTCACTTCCCTATCCTTTACTAACCTTTAATTCAAAACTGATGAGGAGATTACGTCTCTTCATGGAAATAAAGTTGATTCACAACACCTTCAAACATATCAACAGAGCCAAGAAGGACCTTTTATCTCTAGCCCACATCAGTTAAAACCAGCTGAGGTGAGTCCCACGGATGTGAAGGGGACTCATGTAGATCCAGCTGCCACTACTAAAGGAAACCCATTGGATCCTTAGACTATTGGTACCATCTTTGAGACTAAATCTACGGCAACCTTGCCTTTTGATGACTCTAAAAGAGACATCCTTAGGCAAGGGAACCCAGGGTGCCAAGAAACCACATCTGGTGGTGAGGGTGAACATACAAGGTATGTAACCTCATCTCCCCATGATTCTTTAAAAGAAGATGAGGGAAGTATGCAACTCCTAATTCAGGACCTACTTTTTAAAGTCTCAAATTTTGAATCAAAGGTTAAGACTTTAGTGGATAGGTCTGCCACTCAGCAACTTGATATTGAAAATCTCAAGGCTCAACTAGCTAAGAAACAGATTGAGACATCTATTAGGCATGTACTAAATTAGGTCTTATTGACCTCTTCCTCTAGCTCATCTAGCTCTCAAGATGGTGCTACCAAAAAGGCGGAGAGTGTTCAGAGACAAAAAACAGAGGAACCACCAAGCCAAGCGTTAACTTTCCTATCTGCTAGATATCCGGGGCCCACTGCAATTGTCTTTCCTGAGCCTTCCCAAATTGTCCTGCAAATGGACCAAAGGATGCTCAAAGATCTCAACAGGATCTTATCCAACTTCCTATTAAGATCTTCTTGAGATTAGCCTAGCCCTGATGCACCTATGATATACTTTGGAGCTGAAGAACTTCATAGGTTAAGTGTACCTTCTACCACAGTGGAAGAACTTGGTCAACCTAAGGCCCAAATTGAACATAAGATTCATTTCGAAGGGGAAATGAGGACTAATGGCCCAAAAACTAAAATAGTTGGGACAGATAGTGCATTCCCTTAAACTTCCGAAGCTAAAGTCAAAGCCTCAGAAGAACAAGTTAAATCTTCCGAGGCTAAGATGGAAGCTGCGGAAAGTTTGTTCTCCTTATCCAAGGATCTAATCATCAACGATGCAATTCTAGAGCTGTCATCTAAGGTGAATAGTGAGGACTTTCTCAACCGACCCCTAGCTTAGACAACTTCACTATCTCTATCCACCATGCCTCAACCTGAACCCTCCATCCAAGAACCACCAAAGTCTAGCACCTTCAAAGATGATAAAGACAAGATGAAGATGACTGCAGAATAGCTTCAGGAGGAGGAAAGGATTGGGAAACTTAAAAGAAAAGGTAGACTCCCAACTAGGAATTTGCTAGTTGCCAATTCCAAAGCAGCTGCAGCCAACCAGTAGGTAGTCAACAACAAGAAAAGGGTGGCGATCATTGGCAGGCTCATCAAGCTCGGAGCTGTTAGTGAAGACATACTCCTGATACCACTAGAGGAGTAAGTAGAGCTAGAAAAGGCAACCATGCTGCAGATTGAACAAAGAGAGGAGGCAACAAGGTTGAAGAGGAAATCGATCTGCAGCTTAGGGAGGAAAGGATATCTTTCCTAACCTCTAGGGTTTTCTCTCTTCAAGAACTATCTCCACATGATAATGACACGTTCATATGGCTCTTCAAGAAAGAGCAGGATTAACTGGAGAAATAGAGGAAGAAAGCTACGAGAGAGAAGATGAGGGAGAAGAAGAAAAAGGAAGAAAAAGTTGGGGTCACTGCCACCAAGAAGATAGGTGAGAAAGCCTGATGAAGGATTATCATCGGACTCATGGGTTCTTTGGTAGGAAGGTGGGATCTTTGTCTGAAAAGACACTCCAACAACATGTTAGTGACATCAAGGCTGACATTCGCTTGGGAAAGAGGAAAGAGATGTACAGAAGGGTATAGGGGATAATCTTCAAACCAACACCTCAATCTTAACCTACAACCCAATCTCAACCCCAACCCCAACCTCAACCTAAACCTTTCCCATTTCCTTTCCCTATCAAAACTGAGCCCATTTCCGGACCTTTCACTCCTGAACCTACACCAACCACCATACGTATTTCATCACCATAACCTCCTCAACTAATCATCCCTCAACCTAAAACCTTACCTAGAACCCAAACACCACTACCTACCAAACAACCATCTAGACTATCCCCTCAGCCTTCTAGACATCTCTCCTTAGAGGAGTTTAAGTAGATCAAGATGAAGCTCAACAAATGCACAACCTTGAGTGACATCTCCTGTGAGGAGGATTCTATCAAGCTGACTTATGTTGATGGATCCTCATGTTCCGTCACAAGAGATCAATTCCTTAATATACCAAGAGGAACATTGGACCAGGCTGTTAAACTCCTTGGCCTCAACTTTGACTCACTAAATGATGAAGAGAGGAAGCGAAGAAGAAAGTTGGTGACTCTAGTGGATACAAAGAAAAGGAACAAGGTTCCTAGTCAACCCCTTGTGCCAAGAAAGAAAATTATGCAGTGGAGGTTCGATAAAGCCTCTCACAACTTTGTTGTGGAAAGAGAGAATGGAGAGAGCAACAGGCTGAATGCGTCTTCCCTGCTACACTCTAGCAGATTCAATATTGCTGAGTTAGCAGAGAAGCCATTCTCCAATCCCCCTAACTCCGAAATAGCTGCTCATATCAAAAATCATCTAAGCAGCCTTCAGCTTGCTGAGCTACTGCAAAAGCCATGATTGAAGAGGAGTTGAAGCTGAGAGAGAAGGAAGACAAGGAAATGTCAACCACCAAAGGCAAGGCCTTTCTACAAATGGTGGAAGGTCCTGTCAACTAACTAGATGGGAATGACTATAAATCCCGTCAACTAACTCTCTTCAGAGGGCATTAACAGAAGGTATATATCATTCAATGTGATAGATTGGATCTCATGTCTACGAATGACTTGTACAAACTTCTCAGCATCACTTCTGGGAAGAACAAAGAAATAGATAAGTACCTGCATTCCCTGGTGTTGAAAGTTTTGAGAAGCATGAACAAGTCAGGTTTAGGTAGCATGAGCCTAGAGGGAGTTTGATGGATCAAGAAGAAGGTTGGTGCAACCAAACCAAACACTTAGACTATTTTTGGTACAACTTATAAAGGACTTCTAAAGCCAGGTATAGAACTTTCAAATGATATGGAGTTCTTCCGAAGACAAAATGCAGAATCAAATTCTGAAGGAAAAGCTTCAACTTCTAAAGAAAAAGTCTTCTCTTCCGAATTTCAAGACTTAGAAGACTTCAAAGACGATGAATTCCGAAGTAGAAGTCCCCAAGACACAAAAGAAGCAGCCTCTTCCAAAGTATAAAAGGCTTCGGAAGAACTTGTTCTTCCAAAGCCAATTAACCTTTGGAAGATGCTGCTATGAACGAGTGGACATAAGTATGGTCTTTGACACTCCGTTGCAGACCTCTGATACTTCATGGCCTTTTCCCAAAAGGCCATGTAGTTGACCATACTTTATTCCACAGTTCAACTTTATATGTTAGTACAAGTTGACAACTTTAGTTAGTGACAAAAGGTAAGTCATGTACATGTCATGACTACCATATCTTAGAAAAGACATTATCTAAGATACCTTAAACTATGGCTTTGTAGTATCTGCTTTTGTTAGAGGATTCAAACTGGTATCAAAGTATATCCAGCTGTAGATAGTAGTATGTATAGTTCTTATTGTAACTCTTGTAGTAAGCTTGTAAGAGTCTTGTAAACTTTGTGTTAAGAAATAATATATATACGTATCTTGAAAATTATTTTATTATGTTTTCTTTCTGGTACTTAGTATATTATAATCAACTCTTAGAAGAACTCTGCTTCTTGAATGTTTGTTAGTGAAATACTTGTGTTGAGTATCAAAACCGATCCTGTAATTATCATAATGAGGACTGTCAATATCTGAACTCTTCAAATGTTTTGGTAGCATCAGCCTAGGGGGAGTTTGTAAGGTTTCATATAAGCCTGATATAATCCAAAACATCCAAACAGCCTGTCCTGCAATCGTGCACAAAGAGCTAAAGTAGAATGCTTTGGAAGATTCACATTCTGCATTAGAAAATATTCTAAGTGTGAAATCTTTTGAAGCCAAAACCAATATCTTCTAAATCCAAACATGACGTCTTCTGAAGCTTCGGAGACAAAGTCTTCCGAAGCTAGTTTATGAAGACAGATTTCTTCTGAAGACTTTTAAGTACATGCTTTATCTCATGTACCTTTTACCATAAAGCTAGACCACCTTTCCGCTGCAACTCTGTTTGACTCACCAACTTTCACAAGTTGGTGAAAAGGTCCATGCTTTTGGTAAACTGTACATTGAGGTCTTGAGTCTATTCTTTTTGGGTAAAGGGTTACCCTAATGATTTTTATTATTATCAAAATGTACACAAGTAAAGTGCAGAGTCCACTTTAATTCAGAATTGGATACGCCCAAATCCGGAGAACAAATTAACAGCTAGCTAATTAGAAAACTAACAACCAAGAAGCCTACAAACTCAACAAACCAAATGAAACAAAATCATCATCTTTCGACTAATCGTGAATTTCCCATTGGTCGTACACCCTTTGCAGTCGACTACTCCTCTTAAACTTCAGGCCCATGAGTTTGTAACAAATCTCTTGAACAATCATTTTTGCTAGAATGTCCGGAGGATGTGGCTTATCATTGAATAGCCTCTGATTTCTCTCTGGCCAAATAAAGCCAATCTGCCTTTTGACTCTACATTATGTACTTTATCCTTTTTGTAATATATTAGGATGTGAGCTATGGCATGTCATAGTGACTAGTCAAAAGGAAATTTGCCTTTTGACTCTACATTTATTTTGTTGTTGTCTAGATCATGTATCCAAGTGGCCTTCAAAGTATGGCCGGCTGTAGTATGTAGTATAAAGTATCTTTGGTCCTTGTATATTAATGTATGCTTTGTAACACTTGTAAGGAACTAGAGAGGAATATACATCATTCTTGAAAACCAAACACTTGTGTATTTTGTTCTTGTTCTATCTCTCAATTACTTGTGTTTTTTAGTATCATTCTAACTAGTTACTAGTTCCCCATTTGATATGTTAAGTGTTCCAATATCAATATCTTGTTATTGTGTGTTGTGTTGTAAGTGGCCAAACCCCCTCAAACGATCCTGCATGTATGCTGACAAGAGACGTAGACCGATGAGTTCAAGGTGGGTGATAAGGTTATGTTGAAGGTCTTACCTTGGAAGGGTATCATCTCAGAAAATGGAGCAATTTGAGCCCGAGATACACAGGGCCATTCCGAATCATTGCTCGAGAAGGAGAGGTGGCCTATAGGTTGGAGTTGCCCGATGAGTTAAGTGGAATTCATTCGACATTCCATGTAACTCATATGAGGAATGTTTAGCTGATAAGGATATGGTTGTAACACTAGAGGACATTGAGGTTGATGAACGACTCAATTATGTGGAGCAACCGGTGGCAATCATTGAACGGAAGGAGCAAAGATTACGAAATAAAGTGGTTCCCTTGGTGTGCGTGCAGTGGTGTCACACCCTCAAAATCCGCGTGCGGAGTTTTACCGCGAGCCGTGTGAACAAACTAGGATCATAGTCAATAGTTACTTAGAACGACTATATATGCCAACATAAAATAAAATCAAACAAAGTTTAAACTTGAAAACTATGCGGAGCATTTTGTAAGTAAAAAAACCAAAGTATATAAATGCATACTATGGCAAAACATGCGCCAACCCAAATGAGTAAACATTAATAAATAAAACCAACAAATATGTCTTTAAGATAGAGTCTTAGAATGCATGATGAATCTGTGTAGTGCTCCTAAAGGCAAGCGAAGTTAATGACCTGAGAATAGCATACTAAAATGACCTAAAGGCAAGTGCTCCTAAGCAGTGTATTGTAACAGATAGCTAGTCTATTAACAATAAATATTAATTCATAGTGATTTCCCATATTGAAGCTGACTGTGTTAAGTTGTTGCCTCCTCTCACGACTTATCAGGTCGTGACAAAATTCTTTAGGACAAATTGCACCGGTTGACCTCGAGCCACACAGGTGGGGCTCGTCAGACCCAGTAGTACTACCCAAATTTCCTCGCTATTCAATATTAACAATTCGAAAGTGTGAGGACTTTTCCTAAGTAAACAACACTATATTAATATTATACACAACTTAAACATATATAAAGCGTTTGTAAATTACCGGTATGCTATCTCCCCCAAAAGAGATTAAATAAAGAGTGGGGCATGAGCTCACCTGATATGCGTAACAACTACTTAGGGTTTACTTTAAAAGCAAGAGTGGACAGACAACCTTCAGAGGTTACCAAGATCATGTAAGTACATGAGTACGTGTAAATAGAGAACATGTGGAACCCTAAGCACAATACAACCAAAGACTCAAGATTTCAGAAAATAGACATGTTTGACTCAGTTAACTCGTTTGACCGTTTGGTGACATCATGAGTTATAATTCAATTAAGCAAACGTGAACATATAACATACATGGTTAACATTCAAATGGATCACATGAGGTGCTACATTACCCAATGCATTACTTAGATCATCATACCACTAAATATGATACAAGTCATGCGAATCTAAAACATTAACATGCCCACCAGTTACAACATAACTAACACGCCACACAAAGATCAAATCATGCACTACATTCCATGTGAAGCCACTCACGACTTCACATCCTAAACCCTGCCAATCCTACTAAGTAGGGGCCTCAGATTCACACGTGTGTATGATGGTCACAATCATATTCATTAACCATGTTCATTACATTCAACATACACCACAATAATTAATTTCCAATCCCAAACATGATGTCTTAACTACTAATCAACCATTAACATCATACATGATCATCAAAGTCCATACATCACCCATGATCATCCAAGCATTCCATACAACTAAACAAACATATTCTATCACATTAGAAAACATCCATGAACATACTAACATGCTCCTAAGATCCCAAACATGCTCAAACTATTATCTTTCAAACTTTGTGCAAATAAAGTTTCCCTTTTGGAAAACACATCCCAAAATCTATCAAACACCCAATGTATTCATAAATTCATTAATACTAAACCAATTAAGTTCATATCAACATCTAAGCATGATCAACATATTTCACTAACCTTCATGATCAAAAGTTACTACTTTTGGAAATCTATGAACTACAACATTCTTTCCTAGTTTTCTAGCATCCATATCATCAATCTATCATACATACATCATCATAAACCCTTCAACAACATCAATCCATCATCAAATCATCATATCATGAAAATAAAGTTACTATTATTAGTAACCTATGAACAAAACCTTCAATTCATCAACTTCTTGCAAGTTCAATGTAATCTAGCATTCATACAACTACTAATCATCATATAATCATCATACAATCATCAATCTTATATAATCACATCAATTTTCGAATTAGGGTTTATCATAAATCAAAGTTCATGAACAATTCATCAAAAACATATCATTCTTGCATAATCGACGTTAAATAACATGTATACAATCTAACTAACATGGTAGCATCATCAATTGACCAAAATTCGAAATCTTGACCACCTATACACGAATTAGGGTTCGGCCAAATAGAAAACTCCTCAAAACTTGTAAAATTCTAACCTTTAAACGTGTAATGGCTTGTATTTGATGATTCTAACTTGTTGCAAACCTTGAAATAGATCAAATCCGATGCTTTCTTGCTTGTTCTTGGTTGAAATCACAAAGGGAGGGGGTATGGGGATGAAGCCGCGACCGATGGGTGTGGGGGGGGGGCTAGGGTTTTGTTTTATTTAATTTAATTTTGCATAATTACCATTTAAGCCTTGTTGTTTGTATTTTTATAAAAATTAGATTTTAACTCCTTTTTAAAAGTGTTTTAAACTAAGTTATTAAGCATATAAACTCATAGTCACAATTATATTTTATTTTTATTAAACTCAACACATACAAATTAATACACACGTTTCCACGTTATGCGATTAATTTCCACAATGAACATTTAAATCGCGTAAACACATGAACATAACACCACAATCACATAATCAGTTAAATTATCATTAATTTAACATTATTAATTACTATTAGGTCACCAACGTTAAATGACAACTAGTTCGTGCTCAAGACACGTGTATGCAAGACGTAACGGAACTAACGGAGTTTGGTAACTTAAAATTACCGGATGTCACATTATCCCCATGTTGAAAGAATTTTCATCCCGAAAACTGCGTTAGATGGTGAGTGTTCCATCACTGGTCTATTGCATCGGCACATAGAGATAGAAGAAGAAATGAGACAGCATTACCCATGTCTGTTTGAGGAATGACAAGTTTTGGGGACGAAACCTATATAAGGGGGATGGACTTATAACACATAGGATTTTAATGAAAAGAAGAAACAAGGAAGAAAAGCAATTAAGCCTAAGAAGAGGGGCTAAAAGTGTACAAAAGTACAAAATTATAATAATGTTTCTACAAAAGTTGGTGTGGCCACCCACACCCATGTTCCATCACCTTTTTCATTTGGTTTTAGAGAGAGAAAGAGCTGAAGTTGCTGGTTTTGAAGAAGAGCGAAGAAGAGGTCAAATTAAAGTAAGAATTCAATGTTTCCAAGTGTTCTTAGCTGTGTATGGCCTCGGGTTTATGCTTATATGTGTGTTGTGGGTTGTTTATGTGTTTTTGGTGGGTTTCTAGGTGTTTGAACTTATAGCATTTGGGTTTGAAGGAAGTCTTGCCTGAAACTTGTCAAAGGTGAGTTTTAGATCCCCAATCTTATAGGTTTTACCGAATTTTGGGGCTGAAAATGCTTGTTTTAAATGTTTTTATCATGTTGGGTATGTATACCCGTATGTGTGTGTACGAATATGGGTGGGTGTATGTTGGAATGATTCATGGTTTTGGTTGATGTTATGAGCATGTGTATGTTGTTTAGCATGTTATAAATAGGCTTGAACATGTTCGGATATGATTTGGGGACCGAAATGATGATGTTAGTTAAGTTAGTTAACCATGCGCTTAAGTCCCCATGTGCCTGAAATTCATGTGCCTAAATAGTTCCCATGCGTCTAGGTTTATGCCAAAATTGGCTAAGTGTTACAATATGCCTAACTGCCTGAATGCCCAAAACTCATACGCCCCAATAGTGCATGAACGTCCAAAATGCCCATGCGCCTAAGTTAGGCTCATGCGCCTGCATGATGCCCATGCGCCTAGAATATTGCTCAATCTAACTAGTGTTTGGCCATGTGCCTACATAGTGCTTAAGTGCCCAGAAGTTTCCCATGCGGCTAAGTGTTCCCATGCGCCTGCATAGGGCTCATGCACCTAAGGACTTGGAATATTTTCTGGAATTTTTGAAAAAAAGGAAGTTTTAGGCTTTGACTTGGGATGTTCCCAGGGGTGATGTATGTTGATTATAAGTTGTTGTTTGGTGTGGGGTGATGATGTTATACATGCTTATGTTATGTATGTTTATGTATGTCTTCTTTATGTTCTTTATTATGTATATTTTCGTGGCTTGGTTGGTATGATATGTTAATGAACGTAAAGTATTATGTAATGGAAAGAGAAATGTAAAGAATGAATAAATGAATGCATGAATGAATGAATGAATGGATAAAAAGTCTTGGAAGCAAATGATGGAGGTGCATAACTCTAAAATGTTGTTAGCTCAACTGTGTGTGGTTTAGCTAACCCATAATGATACACACAGGGGTCTAGTCTTTGTTGTCACACCCTAACCTTAACGGTGGAAATGTCAAGATGTGAGAGTTAAGATTGTTCACATCCATATAACGCTACCATTAAATATAAATATGACTATCATAAGTTTAAATAAACATTACAATCAAATGTCTTAATGAAACAAAATAACAAAGTTCAACATCCAAGTTTCAAGATATTTTATTTATTTTCCTTGGTCCAAATCCTAGGTGTAGGAATGCTTCAAAGATAATCATCAACCTTGTGCATTTCCTGAAACATCTTAAAAATAAAGTGTCAACTTTGAAAGTTGGTGAGTTTTCATGGGTTAAGCATACATACATACATACACACATACATACATACATACATATATACATACATACATACATACATACATATATATATATACATATAAGTTTAGAAGTAAATGTCAATGGTTATGAATAAAGCAAGTTTATAGATAACAAATAGCTACAATCAAACCTTGACCAAGAATAACAATTACAAGTATAATGATTAGCTAAGTGTACTTGGTTCCCATGATGAACAAGCATACGTCATCAGGAGCCGGCAATAACCTCAGATTTAGCAGCAAATAGGTTGTCAGACCCATAGATCTGTGACGTCGCCAGGCTAGCAATAGTTAATGTTTGTCAATGTATAATGCCCATCACATAAGACTCAAAATATTACAAATAACCATGACAAAAAGTAATGATGAATTGCATGTGCAATTGAAAGTATCAAGATGTTGCATGTGTAAGTTTATATGATTAACATGTTTCATCCGAAAAGGTGTTAAATAATAAAGAGGGGCATGAAAACTCACATGACATATATATTAGGTGATAATAAGAAATAAATGATGTTTCAACGAATTCCTTTATAAGATACCTAAATGTGTATATTACAAGATTAAGTTTAATAATAAGTTTAACGATTAAATGTGAACTAGGGTTTTGATAAGAATTTGGGGTTTTTATAAATAAAATTTAGTCAATAAAATCATATATATATTTTAGTCCAATAAAAGAAAAATACCATTTAGGCAAATTTTAAATGAATTATATCCTTTATCATAATTTGTGAAATTTAAAAGAAATTAAGTTCTATATAATGATTAATTTGAAATTTAATTATAAAATGTATATAAATTCTATTATTATCATGATTAATCTATAATTAAAGCTAGCATAATGACCAATAATAATTTAATGATTTAAACTATTATTTAAAGTCTATTTATATACAAATAAACTTAACATAATATTTGTTAATATTATTTTATAAAAAAATGTTAATGTATTTAAAGTGATAAATTTACAGAAATTAATTAGATAAATTTAAAAATAAACAAAGTTTACAAAGCTAATTTTTATAATTTTTAGAATTTTTTTCTATATTTTGATAATGGCCGAAAAAGCCTAAGAAATAAGTTGAGGTTGCCCGGGTTCGAACCGGGACCTCAAGTTATGAATGTGAGTGTGTAACCAACAGACCAGGGCCGCAACTGTGGTAAGTATTGGTTTTTAAATTATAAAAACACAATTAATAAGATATTGCAGGATCGATATATGTCACTAAGCACTTGGTTTTCTCTCAAACTCACTTGTACTCATACGGTTAGGATGAAGCAGAATCTCTCAAAGAGTTGATTATAATATACCAAGTAACTTAAATACACAAAGAAATAATTTTCAAGGTACTTGTATATATTATATCTTAACTCAAAGTTTACAAGACTCTTACAAGCATGATACAAGAGTTACAATGAGAAACTATATATACTATCTGTAAGGTTTAATATAAGGCTGATGCAACCCAAACACCAAAAGTCTCCTGCATGCATGCACAAGTGTACTGAAGTGGAATGCTTGGGAAGTTTCACACCCAGCATCAGAAAATATTCTAAGTGTGAAATCTTCCAAAGCCAAACATGAAGACTTCCGAAGCTTCGGAGACAAAGTCTTTCGATGCCAACACCTGAAGACAAATATCTTCTGAAGACTTTTGAACACATGCTTTATCTAATGTACCTTTTCCATAAAGTTGGACCCCTTTCCGCTGCAACTCTGATAAGACACCAACTTTACATAAGTTGGTGAAAGGTCCATGCTTTTGGTAACTGAACATTAAGGTCTTGAGTCTGTAACTTTCTACTTTATGTACTTTATCCTTTTTGTAATATATTAGGATGTGAATTATGGCATGTCATACTCACTAGCCAAAAGGCAATTTTGACTCTACATTGATTTTGTTGTTGTCTAGAACATGTATCCAACTGGCCTTTAAAGTATGGCCGGTTGTAGGTTGTAGTATTAGTACCTCTGTTCCTTTGTATCTTATACCACTGCTTTGTAAACACTTTTAAGGAACTAGAGAGCAATATATATCAACCTTGAAAATCAACTACTTGTGTTATTCTTCTTCTATCTCTTAAATACTTGTGTTTCTTAGCTCTCACAAACTGGTTTTCTAGTTCCCCATTTGATCTCTTAAGTGTTGTCGCACACTCTCCTCTTTATGTTCTTGTATTGTAATCTTATACCCTTCAATGGTTCTGCAATTGGTATCAAAGCATTCTAGGCTCTTGATATAAGATCTCACCATTTTAAGATCCCTTACACACACAAAATACTTAACATCTCAAATGGTAGCTATTTCTAAAGCTGATATGGAAACTGGAACCATGATAAAGTCCCCACTGATCACTCTTGATGACTTTGACACTTGGTGCCAAAGAATGGAAGGCTTTATCAATTCTCTAGACTCAAGAATGTGGGAGTCTATTGTTATCGGACCTTACATACCAAGCACCTCCTCGGCTGCTAGAGGTGGTATGATCCAAGGGCTGTGGCTGACTACTTAGATAAAGATAGAAAGAGAGTAGAAATTGATCAAAAGGCCATGACAGCCCTTTAGACTGCTCATCCAAACTCTGTATACAGAGGTTTCAAGAAATACAAAATAGCTAAGTAGCTATGGGATGCATTGAAACTGATGTATGAGGGTTCCTCTGATGCCAAGGAGAATAGGAAGGATTTCCTGAAGAAGAAGTTTGAAAATTTCACCTTTAAACAGGTGAGACCATGACTTAACAATACTTCAGGTATGTTAAGATTGTGGACACCCTAGTGGATGGTGGAGTAGCTGTTGAGAACAGGGATATTGTAAGGAAGTTCATGTCCTCTCTTCCTAGGAAATGGACACACTATTTTGTTGTTATCAAGAGAAATGAGAACCTAAAGACTCTCACCTTGACAGAGTTGTATGGCATTCTCAGTGGATACCAGACAGAGATGAACATGCAAGGTTCGTCTGGTAAATCCAGCAATCAAATGGGTTCAGCCCTTCATGTGACTGAAAAGGATAGCATAGAACCCTCAACATCATCTTATATGCTACCCTGAAAACTCACAAAAGGGTCCTTTCATCACCTTCCCGGAGACACCAAGGGAGAACTATACTTAAAGAAGCCCATTCCAAGAGACAAATTCTTCTCAAGCTTTTATGTATTTGATAAAAGTTGTGGTAGATTTCTCTTCACCCTTGAAGACTTGGACTATATCCATCCACATGATCTGGAGTATATGGAGATAGTCTAGCAAATGGAGTTTCTCACTCACAGAGCCAAGAAGTTCTACAAGCAGACTAGAAGGAAGTTTCCTAGCAATACAGCCAGTAGAAAGTTTGGACTGGATAAGAGCAAAGTTAAATGTTACAACTGTAACTTGATGGGCCACTTTGCTAAGGAGTGCAAGGCACCAAGAACAATTGGTGGCCAAGCACAATTCAGACCAAACTACACTGTTAAAGCCACCCAGAATGAGAAGCCAAGAAGCAAGCTGTAATTGCTATTGAAGAAGGAGACTTTGATTGGAGCTTTCAAGTGGAAGATGCATCTCCAAACCACGTTTTGATGACTGGTCTTGATGAAGCCAAGGAATTGGAACATCTCTATACTCCTGAATGTATTGCTAAAGTCAACAGATACATAGGTCCTTCAAATTAGAAATAAGATTTGATCTTGAGTCCTTGAACATTTTAAAATCTGATTTTAAAAAGGATGAAAATGACTATAAGCTAAAAATAGAGGACTTAGAGAAGACCATTTTAGTTCTAAAACATGAGCACGCCAATTATAGGACTCAGATCAAGCATCTCATAACTAAGTTGACTGATGCCAGGCTAAGCATGTAATCAGCAAAGCCAGGGTAGAAAAATGTGTTCTTGAAGAAGAGACCTTCAAAAACATGAAATCCTCATTGATGCATGCCAAAGTGTGTTATCAGAATAAGCAAGGACTGAGATCTAGTGAGATAGCTCCTCCACACACAATCTTGACTATAAGATCAACTAGGTGTGGAGCTTGTGAATATGAGCTTCATCTCAGAGACCCTTTGAGTGAAGAGGATAAAGAAGTGATAGTGAAGAATTTCTTTAAGGAGAGTGAAGAAGAGAACTCCAAGAAGGTTCACTATCATTCTAAGGAGAGCAAGAAGACTGTGATGACCAAGTCTATGAGGAAGAACTTGATCAGATAGAGCAAGAGAAAAGTTAAGAGGGCTCAAGAGATCAAGGCCACTTTTGACTCTAAGTAGAAACAAGTTTTTATCTCTGCAGGGTTTGAAGTGGTTAAGACTAAAGACATCAACCTAAACTCCTCTACCAAGAGTTTTGGTTCATGTTCAAATCATCTCAGCATCAAGAAGAAGGTTGACCTGTTGTGTACCACTGCTACACAGCCTGAACCATCCAACTCCAAGAACAGTTCATAGCCCAAAAGGACTGTCTCAGCATCTGCAGAGATGAAGGTGGAGAAGGGACGTGATCAAAATCGGCCTTGTTCTAAGAAGAAGGCTCTTAGGAAGAAGAAGGTGGAATGTGTTATGTGTGAGAGTACTTCTCACCTTGCTAAGGATTGTCCATACAATCCAAGAGGTACTTTTCATGTGACCAAGAAAGAGACTTCCAAAAGTTCCAAGAAAAAATTAGCCTGAGAAGGAAAATTTGTTTCCTTCAAAAACTCCAAAATGAAGAAGAAGGCAAGTGGAAAATTTCCTTCGGAAGGAAATTTGGTCTCGAAAGAAAGGAATACTTCCGAAGCACTGAAGTCTGTTGTAGGGTTAGCAGGATCTTCCGAAGGTCCAGTCACCAAAACTTCCAAAGTCTCAAAAACCTCCGTAGTATTGAAGGTCAAGTCCAAACTTCCTAAGGTAATGAAGGTCAAAGAAAGATCTCTAAAGTATTGAAGGTCAAAGAAAGACCAAGTGAC
Source organism: Flaveria trinervia (assembly GCA_025506515.1). Taxonomy (NCBI): domain Eukaryota; kingdom Viridiplantae; phylum Streptophyta; class Magnoliopsida; order Asterales; family Asteraceae; genus Flaveria; species Flaveria trinervia. The sequence continues at coordinate 80,098,347 of CM046448.1, forward strand.
TAAAACTTCTCCAACAACAACAAAAGATCCTCAAAGCACAACTATAGGATCCATTACTGTTTTATTATCTTCTACTTCTTTTGATGAACCCAAGACCAATAAGGCTTGGATCATTGATAGTGGTTGTTCCAGACACATGACAGGCAATAGGTCAATACTCTAGAATTTTGAAAGAATTGATGGAGGGCCAGTTGCTTTTGGAGGAGATGAAGGTGGTTACATTTTTGGAAGGGGCAAGGTCATAAATGGTAAGCTCAGCATTGAGAAGGTAAACTTTGTCAAGGATCTTGGGTACAATCTTCTGAGTGTATCCTAATTTTGTGATCTGCATCATAACATGCTCTTACTAAGCATGAGTGCATTGTTCTCAAACTCGGGGTGGTCATTCCTTATGAGCATATCTTGCTCAAAGCCCCTAGAAAAGGGAACATGTACAAGATGGATTTGCAAGAAACATCTCCCTCTAGAGAAGTTTCATGCTTTCTATCTAAAGCTAATAGTGATGAGTCTTTCCTGTTGCATAAAAGAATGTGCCATGTAAACTTTAAGAACATGAATAAATTGATTAAAAATGATTTGGTAATTGGAATGCCAAAGAAAGAGTTTACCAGTGATGATCACTGTGTCGCATGCCTTAAAGGAAGCAACACAAAGTATCTCACAAGCCTAAGGAAAAAAAACTCCATCACTACTCCCCTACACTTGTTACATATGGATCTCTTGTCCCTACCAGTGTAATGAGCCTAGGAAGGACCTTTTATTGTTTTGTGATCATAGATGACTTTACAAGATTCACTTGGGTCTTTTTCCTTAAAACTAAGGATAAGACCCCTAAGATTCTGATGAATTTCATCTTAAAGATTGAGAATTAATGTGATCACAAGGTCAAGACCATAAGATGTGATCAAGGAACTGAATTTAAGAACCAAATTCTTGATACATTTTGTGATGAAAAGGGTATTACAAGACAATACAGTGCTCCCAGGACTCCTCAGTAAAACGGTGTTGCTTAGGGGAGAAATAGGACACTAATTAAAGTTACAAAACCATGTTGTCCGACTCTAAGTTGCCCATCACCTTCTAGGCAGAGGCAGTCAACACTGCCTGCTATGTCCAAAATAGAGATTTAATGGTTAAGACTCATGGCAAGACTCCTTATGAACTTTGGCACAAGAGAAAACCTTTCATTGGTTTTCTCAGGTCATTTGGATGTCCTTGCATCATCTTGAATACAAAAGATTAAATTGCCAAATTTGTTGAAAAACATATGATGGACACTTCATTGGATACTCTTTTCAAGCTAAGGCTTATAGAGTATACAATCTTAGAACTAGAATTGTTGAGGAGTCAGCCAATCTGACTTTCAATGACCACACACCCAGTGTGGCTAGTTCTGGTCCTGATTGGCTATTTGATCTTGATTTAGTTACCAACTGTTTTAACAAATCTTGTGAGAATGTTTCAGGATCTATGAATATATAATCCCCAGGGGATCCTAATCCATGATTTGAGCTTAGAAGACCTTCAAGTTACACATCTTCAACTCCAGTGGTAACTACTTCTGCAAATGAAGTCTCTATTAGAATAACAATGACAAATTCAGGTGATGCATATGAGATGCCTTCAAATTCCAGCTCAGAAGCTTAATAACCAGATAAAGAAACTTCAAATGCAGAAGACTATCAGGGTGGTGATAGTGATCAAGAATTTCTTGATGTTGATAACCACTCCATAGATGAAAACATCAATGATGTCAAACACTCATTGAATCAAGTTTCTATTGATAAGTGTGCTGATGTGGTGGGAGAAGCATCAACGCCAGATCTAAATTTTTCTAATTAAGATCTCTCTCATCAACTTGTTATGATCCCTCAACTAAGGATCCACAAGTCTCACCCCACCAATAACATAATTGGAGATATTGACACAAGGGTAAGAACAATAGGACAAACCCATGAAGCAAATGTTTGCCTTCATTCTTGTTTCTGGTCCTAAATAGAGCCAAGGAAAATTAATGAGGCACTGAAGGATGGAATTTGGATTGAAGCTATGCAAGAGAAGTTGCTTCAATTCAAAAGGTAAAAGTTCCTCATGGGAGGACTACTATAGGAACCAAATGGGTGTTTAGGAATAAGAAAGATGATAGAGGCATTGCCATCAAAACCAAAGCTAGACTAGTTGTTCAAGGATACACATAAGAAGAAGGAATTGACTACACTGATGTCTTTGCTCCTATAGCAAGACTAGAAGCTGTTAGGATATTCTTGGCATTTGCTGCATCCAATAACTTCAAAGTCTATCAACTTCATGTCAAGTGTGCTTTTCTGTATGGGGTGATTGATAAAGAGGTGTATGTCAAACAATGACCTAGTTTTGTAGATCTTGATCATCCTAATTTTGTCTACAAGCTTGGTAAGGCTCTTTATTGGTTGCACCAAGCACCAAGGAAGTGGAATGAGACTCTATCTCAGTATCTCTGCAAGCATGGATACAGAAGAGGTACTATAGATGGAACTCTCTTCATCAAAGGACATGGAAATGACTTAATGCTAGTTCAAGTGTATATAGATGACATCATCTTTGGTTCAACTAATCCAAGGTTCTGCAAAGACTTTGAGAAGCTGATAAAGGACAAATTTGAAATAAGTGCCATGGGGGAACTCAATTTCTTTCTAGGAATTCAAGTGAAGCAAGTTGAAGATGGCATCTTCATTAGTCAGTCAAGTATGTCAAGACATACTCAAAGATTCAACATGACTGATTGTAAGATTGCTAAGACTCCCATAGCAAGAAACCACTCCTTTGGGCCTGATCTTGAGTGGAAGTGTGTGGATGAACACCTTTATAGGGCTATGATTGGGTCTCTTATGTATCTTACAGCTAGCAGGCCTGATATCATGCTTGCCACATGTATTTGTGTAAGATATCAAGACAACCCCAAGATGTCACACCTTATCACTATTAAAAGAACTCAAAGATACCTTAAAGGTGCCTCAACACTTGGTCTTTGGTATCCTAAGAATTCTAACTTCAATCTATATGCTTATACGGATAGTGATTATGGTGGTTGCAATATGACTACAAAGTCTACATCTAGGGGATGTCAGTTTCTTGGTGGAAGGGTTTTCTCATGGCAATGCAAGAAACAATCATGTATCTCGACATCAACTGCTGAAGCTAAATACATTGTTGCTGCAAGTTGATGTGCTCAAGTGCTTTGGATTCAGAATCACATGCTTGACTATGGACTAAATTTCATGGAGACTCCCATTCACATAGACAACAATAGTGCTATCTCTATCACAGAGAATCCTGTGCAGCACTCAAGAACAAAAGACATCAATATCAGGTATCATTTAATTAGAGATAACTTTGAAAAAGGATTAATTAAACTAGTTAAAGTTAACACAAGTGAACAATATGCTAAAAAGGGATTAATTAATTAAACTAGTTAAAATTAATTCATATTGTTTCTTAAAATTTGTGTGTCCGAACTTTTGTAGTTCATCACCTTCATAAGCTCCTGTTTTCTTTGGATAGAAATCTTTTGAAGACTTTCCTTAGATTATTAAAAAATCTTGATCCTTTAGAAGATATGATTTTATCTTCGGAAGAAACTTATGTCTTTAAAACAAATAGCTACCTAAGTAATTTTCCTTCAGAAGAAATTTCTAAAATTCATCCGAAGCTTAAAACCTCTTTTAGGTACTTATATGTTTTCAAGGGCAATTTCCTTCCGAAGCAAATTAACTCTCGAATGCTTTGTTTTGTTGAACAAAATGTCCAAGTCTTAATTCTCTTCCAAAGCAAATTTTTCAAAACTCTTAGGAATTCTTCCGAAGCCATTTTGACTTCAAAAGCTTTTTCATTAAAACTTCCGAAGACAATTTACCTTCGGAAGCTTTTTCGACTTCCAAGAAACTACTTTTGAGCAAACAGCAAACTACTTTTGAGCAAACAGCAAACTACTTTTTTAGAGGTGGACCAACATACGGATTTCAAAGTTTATCCTCTTTCATAAACTTTGTCTTAAATCCTTTTCACATATAAACCAAATGGTTCCCCCTCTTTCTATCATCTTCATCTTTCCTCCAAACCTAAATTCCCAAATTTCTCTCTAAAACCACATTCGTTCATCTTTCCTTCACCTTTAAGCTTTCTAAAATGGCCAAACTTAACTGAAGAAATGACCCAGATTTCTCCATGCAGTTACACATGCAAGACAACCAAGTTGCTCTGTTAAACTCTGAGAAAGATCCTCACTTCTCAGAGGTTTGCCGTTTCTTGGCTTTGTCTAACTACTTCACCTCCATTTCCATTCATCTTGTTCCTTTTGAGGACCATTTGCTTGTTTTCTAGAAAACCAATCAAGAGGTTGGTCTAGATGGGGAGAAGGAACTATCTGTTACAGTGCAGGGGAGGACAATCTTCATCACTCCAGCCATCATAAATGCTCATCTATAGCTAGATGATGAGAAAGGTGAGTTGTCCTTTCCAAAAAAAACTGATAACCAGTCCTTCCAGCAGATGGGCTATGAAAGGGAGTCTCTATAAAGACCTTTAGGAAAGGGAAGGTCTCATCCTAGCGAAAGTACTTACTACTTGTGCTCATGCATAATTTATCTAACAAGCATGGGGGTTGGGACCAGATTCCTGAAGATCTCTCTTTTATAGTGCATAAGATGGTTCAGGAGGTCAAGTTTAGGTACTCTCAATTTTTTTATACAAATCTTCTTGCTAACTTAGACTACTTAGAGTATTACATGTTTTCTAGATATGTTCAATACATTCTCAACTGTCAACTGGGCTCACAGTTGAGGGAAACAGGTAATGTTCTTAAATTAGGATAGATGAAGCCCAACATCTTTAAAATTTTGAAGAAGCCAACTGTTGGATCCATCTGAGTCTAGTCCACATCAGTCACCTATCACTGAGGTGGATCCATCTGAACTTGTTCAGGAGATCCATATGGAAGAGGCTTTCACTTCAGCAAGTGATTACATCATTTAGACCTCAACCATGGCAACTCAACCCATTGGCACTTCAGCTAAAGCTGTCTTTGAGCAGAGGAAATCCAGCAGCCAAGAACTCCATGCTGGTGGTGAGAGAGAAGATTTAGGTCCCATTCTCTCATCCCCTAATGATTCTTCTGATGAAAAAGAAGGTAATCTAAGGCTAAAAGTGCATAAATTGTCACAAACATGCTCCTACTTAGTCTCAAAGGTTAGCCACCTTGAATCTCAGGTGACTACCCTGCAAAACAAGGTCAATGAGCAGCAACTTGAGATTTCTAATCTTAGGGAAAAACTAGTTGGGAGACCTCTAAGAAGAGCTCAACCAGGAACACAAGAACCTATGAATGTGGTTGTCCTATCCTCTAGCTCATATATGCCAGTGGATGATGCTACCAAAAAGGGGGAGAAAGTCGTCACAGACCCAGAACCTGGGAGTTCTTCATAGAGCATGGACATTGAAAACTCACCATCTTCACTTGCAACTATCCATACTCAGCAACTTCCTCAAGTTCATATTTATGTGGACTCTATAGACTCTTTCATTCAAAAATATTTTTGAGGAAGGAATACCAAGGGCAATGTCATTTCCACCAACTTCAAATGATATTACAAGGTGGTTGATTGATGAAAATAGAAGAGCCCTTATCACTCAAAGAGTTCAAGGGCAGCAAGAAGTCTTTAACTTTCAGACTTTGAACTTCTATGAAAGTCTTGACCTCGTCAGCATGCCACTTGTCAACCAAAGCCAATCTAGACAAGTTGACAGACTGGCTCAAAGGATTCAAGATAGGATCATCGTAGAGTTTAGCTTCAGAAGGAGACTAAGGCAATCAGGCAATATCATGGTCAATTGGATGTTGAGGCAGATCCTAAGATTAGTTTCATAGGGGAAACCTTGACTGAAGGCCTAGTGGTAGAACCTAAGAGCCCTGTCTCACCATTAACTGCTGTAGAAGTTCATTCCCTTGATAAGACACCTACTGGTGAAGGTTCATCTCAACCTCTCTCTGACCAGAGCTTGGAAGCTACACCAAGCAATGAAGGCCAAAGCTCTCTCCACCCTGAGTCACAAAGGTCACTAAGTGACAAATGGAAAAGAAAAATGACTTCTAAGGAGATTGAGGAGGGGGGAGAGAGAGAGAGGAAAAGGTAAGGGGAGAAAGTTCCTCTACTGTGTCTACAAGAATAATGGAAGCTGCTATCAGGGCTGCCCCCGGGCCAAACACTCAGGATGATGAGTTGAGGGCAGTCAGGATCAACTACTAGCAGATTAGGAACTATGACATTGATAATATCATCTTCCTCCTCTTAGATGAATTACATGAACTGGCTGACATGGAATTGTCAAAGGAAAGAAAATAGGCAAAGGATGTAAAATTACTTCTTCAAAACAAAGAAGAAAGAAGACAGAAAAGACTCTACAAGCATGTGCCTACTCTCTCCCCAGTTCAAGAAAGTCATGTACAAGTGGATGTGGTTCCATAAGAACCTCAGGTAGACAAGGAAAAAGATAGGATCAACATGATCAACTACCTAAGTACCACAGGCCTCTATTAAGCAGATGCACTTCTTCACTTACCCCTTGATTACATTGACTTGAGTACCTCAAACAACTTGAACTTGAGATAATCAAAGAAAGAAAGATCACTAAGAGGAAGTTAAGGGAAGAAGCTGCAAAATCAAGACCCATCATCTAGAAAAGCATGAAGAAGTCTGCTGATAGGCAGAGGATGATGAGCTTCTTGAAGGTGTATGGATTCTTCGGAAGGAGACTTGGTCATATGTCTCTATCCACCATGGATGAGCACATCAAGGTAATCAAGCAGAAGATTCAAAGAGGTGAACTTGTTGGCTTACACTCCCAACCAAGTCAGACCCCTCAGGAAGTGGAGATTAAGGTTGAATAATTTGAGACAACGCAACCTGAATCTTTAACAAGGTTTTGTCCCCTCTCAATCTGAACCTGTGAGAGAGGAAGACCCAACTAAGAAAGACAAAGAAGATCAATAAGATGCTGCGGGCCAGACTTCTCAGTTAAAGGTTCAAAGAGGAGAAAAATGATGGCTTTTAGACCAAAGCCAAAGAAGAAGAAGAAAGAAACATCCATCTCCAAACCTCAGGATGAGTCAGAACATCCTGAGGATGTGCAACTAGAGGATACTCCATCAACTCCAATTCAAATAGCTCCTCTAGCATCAGGAAGACCCATCTTTTCCTAGACATACACTACAAATCCAAAAGATGGCATGTCATCAGAGATCAAGGTGTTATGTCATCAGAGATCAAGGTATTATGTCATCAGAGATCAAGGTGTTATGTCATTAGAGATCAAGGTGTTGAAATTGTCTATACATGGCAAGAGATGTTCAATCTGCCTCTATATGATCTCTTTGACATGAGAAGACACTTTGAGTGTCTGAGTGATCCTAATCATCTTATGAAGAGAGAGATGGTTATCAGCATGATGAGGACTGTAAATATCTGAAGTCTTCAAGTGTTTTGGTAGCATCAGCCTAGGGGAGTTTGTAAGGTTTAATATAAGGCTGATGTAACCCAAACACCAAAAGTCTCTCCTGCATTCATGCACAAGTGTACTGAAGTGGAATGCTTTGGAAGTTTCACACCCAGCATCAGAAAATAGTCTAAGTGTGAATTCTTCCGAAGCCAAGACAAATATCTTCCAAAGCCAAAACAAATATCTTCTAAAGCCAAGACAAATATCTTTTGAAGCCAAACATGAAGTCTTTCGAAGCTTCGGAGATAGAGTCTTCCAAAGCTAACACTTGAAGATAGATTTCTTCCAAAGACTTTTGAACACATGCTTTATGTGATGTACCTTTTCCATAAAGTTAGACCCCTTCCGCTGCAACTCTGATACGACACCAACTTTACATAAGTTGGTGAAAGGTCCATGCTTTTTGTAACTATGCATTAAGGTTTTGAGTCTTTAACTTTCTACTTTATGTACTTTATCCTTTTTGTAATATATTAGGATGTGAGCTATGGCATGTCATAGTCACTAGTCAAAAGGCAATCTGCCCTTTGACTCTACATTGATTTTGTTGTTGTTTAGATCATGTATCTAGCTGGCCTTCAAATTATGGTTGGCTGTAGGTTGTAGTATAAGTATCTCTGGTCCTTTGTATCTTATACCACTGCTTTGTGAAAACTTGTAAGGAACTAGAAAGCAGTATAATCAACCTTGAAAACCAACTACTTGTGTTGTTCTTATTCTGTCTCTTGAATACTTGTGTATCTTAGCTCTCACAAACTGGTTTTCTAGTTCCCCATTTGATCTATCAAGTGTTGCTGCACACTCTCCTCTTTATGTTGTTATGTTGTAAGCTTGTACCCTTCAATGGTCCTGATTATCACCTACAGTTGGTTATACTTTGATACTAGCTGAAATTCTATAACTAAAGCAGATGCTACAAAACTTTAGTTAAGGTATATTAGATAATGTCTTATCTTATGGTAGTCATGACATGTCCATGACTTACCTTTTGTCACCAACTAAAGTTAGCAATTGTACTAACAAATAAAGGTGAACAGTGGAATAAAGTATGGTCAACTACATGGCCTATTGGAAAAATGACATGCAGTATCAGAGGTCTGCAGCGGAGTGTCAGAGAACCATACTTATGTCGACTGGCCCATTGCAGCATCTTCTGAAGGTTAATTGGCTTCGGAAGAACAAATTCTTCCGAAGCCTTTTATACTTCGGAAGAGGCTGCTTCTTTCGTGGCTTAAGGACTTCTTCTTCCTAAGTCATTGTCTTTGAATTATTCTAAGTCTTGAACTTCGGAATAGAAGAATTTGTCTTTAGAAGTTGGAGTGTTTCCTTCGGAAGATGATCTTGCACTTTGTCTTTAGAAGAACTCCATTTCCTTCGGAAGTCCATATTTAGCTTCGGAAGTCCTTTATAAGTTGCACCAAAAATAGTCTAAATGTTTGGTTTTGGTTGTACCAGCCTTTCAAGATCCAACAAATCCCCCTAGGCTGATGCTACCAAAACCTCACTTACTTCTTCTTCTCAAAACTTTCTACACAAGAGATGGTAGATATTTGTAAATTTCTTTGTTATGTCCGGAAGTTGAGCTAAGAAGTAAGTCATATGTGGATAGGAGATCCAGTCTATCACTCCTAATGACATGCACCCTTTGTTGTGCCCCCTAAAGAGAGTTAATTGACGAGAGTTATAGTCATACTCCCATCTAACAATGGATTCAAGTTTAGGATCTAAAACCATTTCAAGAAAGGCTTTGCCTTTGGTTGTTGATCCATTCCTTTCCTCTTCCTCTTTCAGTTTAACTCCATTTCAATCCTAGCTCTAGCTGTTAGCTTGGTCAGGTGAAGGCTGCTCAGATGATTTCTAATGTGGGCAGCTACCTCAGAGTTTGAGGGGTTGGAGAATGCTTCTCTGCTAACTTAGCAATATCAAATCTGCTCAAGTGTAGGTGAGATGAGACACTAAGCATGTTCAGCTCGCCATTCTTTTTCTCAACAACAACATTGTGATAAGAGTCTTCAAACCTCCTATGGATGATCTCTTTTTGGCACAAGGGGTTTGCTAGGTACTTTGTTCCCCTTCTTGGTACCTAACAAAGTCATCAGCTTCCTTCTTAGATTCTTCTCTTTATCATTGAGTGAATCTGAGTTGACCCCAAGAAGTTTAACAGTCTGTTCCAATGTTCCTCTTAGCAGATCAAGGAATTGATCTCTTATGAGGGAACATGAGGATCCATCAATAAAATTTAGCTTAACAGAATCCTCCTTGCAAGAGACATCACTCAAGTTGTGCATATGATGAGCTTCATCTTGATCTCCTTAAACTCCTCTAAGGAGAGATGTTTAGAAGGCTGAGAGGATGGTCTAGATGGTTGTTGGGTAGGTAGTGGTGTTTGGTTTTTGGGTAGTGTTTTAGGTTGAAGGATAATTAGTTAAGGTGGTTGTGGTGAAAAGATAGGTATGATGGTTGGTGTGGGTTCAGGGGTGTAAGGTTCTGAAGTGGGTTTAGTTTTGATAGGGAAGGGAAATGGGAAAGGCTCAGGTTGAGGTTGGGGTTGAGTTGTGGGTTTGATGATCATTCCTTGCCCCCTTCTGTACATCTCTTTCCTTTTTCTAAGCGAATGTCAGCCTTGATGTTACTGCATGTCGATGGATTGTCTTTTCAAACATGGGTCGCACTTGCTTACCAAACAAGCCATGAGCCCGAAGATAATCCTTCACCCAGGCCTTCTCACGTATCTTCTTGGCAGTAATGACCCTAACTTCTTCTTTATTTCTCTTCTTTCTCCCACATCTTCTCTTTTTCAGATTTTTCCTTCTCTTTCTCCAGTTGATCCAGCTCTTTGTTGAAGAGCCATAGGATCATGTCATTATTGTGTGGAAATAGTTCTTGAAGAGAGAAACCTTTGGAGGTTAGGAAAGTTATCCTTTCCCTCCTAAGCGGCAGATTAGCTTCCCTTTTCTTCCTTTCTCTTTCCTTCTCTAAGGCCAACCTTGTTGTTTCCTCCTATCTCTCAATTTGCAGCATGGTTGCCTTTTCTAGCTCTACTAACTCCTCTAGTGGTAGCAGGAGTATATCTTCAGTGACAGCTCGAAGCTTGATGAGCTTGTTGACACACCCCGACTGACGGCGGAATCATCGGGGCGGACGAATGGGAGACGATTGTTCATAGCACATGGAACTAATTAAGTTGTAATAATATTAAATATCATTATTCATTGAACATTACAAGACAAATAAGTCCATACAATACCAAAGCCTCAAACAAAGAAATAACATATTAAGTTAAACTAGGTCCAAGACTTATATGAGCACAAAGGAAATCCACAAGTAGCAAAACTTGAAACATGTTAAAAATGAAAGGGCAACTTTGAAAGTTAGTGAGATTTCCATAGTTTTCATACATAAGTATATAAAAGATGGCAATTCATGTTATAAGTTAGAGAACAAAGTAACTAGGGATGTAAGACAGAATGCACAATCAAACCTTGACAGTTTTTACAAGTCTCAAACGTTTACAAGTATATATGATTAGCTAAGTGTACTTGGATTAACCAGGCAGGCTTGTCAGGCCCATAGATCTATGGCGTCGCCAGGCTGGAAATAGTTAATGATTGTACATATATTCGACATTACATGGTAGCTACAAAGTTCAACTAACCACAACACACAAGTAAATTGCCATAAATTTACAAGAATCCAACGTTTACAAGTGAAATGATTATAAAGTAACATGTTTCACCCCAAAGTGTGAAAATATGAAAAAGGGGTATAGAAATACTCACATGATATATATAAGATGATGATAAGAATTTAAACAAGGCTCCAATGATTTCTTTTACTAGTTACCTAAACGTATTGATTCCAAGATTAAGTTCAATAATAAGATTAACAATTAGACGTGAACTAGGATTTCAATTGGAATTTGGGGGTTTAAATAATTAAATAAAACAATGAATCGTTTATGTTTTGATTTAATAAAGATGGTATAAATCAATTACGACCAAGAATATTTATAAATTATTAAATAATTTAATTTATTGATTCATTAGAAATCAAGTATAATGTGTGAAAAGAAATAATTAACTTAATAATTAATTATTTAAAACTTGATAAAGGTGATTAGTTGAATACTTTTTAAATGACTTTAAAATTATTTAAAATCATTTTATAGAGTTTTGAACTTTTAAAATGATTTTTTATAAAGATCTTACAATACAAAACTTTAAGAATAAAGTATAATATTTTGTTTTATAAGTTAATTAAATGTTTAAGAAGTAGATTTATTAACTATTTATGATATAACTTAGTTAAATTAAACATTAAATAATTAATTATTTAGATAATCATTTGTATAATTAATTATTCAAAGTATTTGTAATGTGTAGGCTTAAAGTGTTTAGAAATAATCCAAGTTTGAACTATAAAATATTTAAAACATAAATGACTAAATATTATTTTTATAACTTTTTATTCTTTAAAAATAACTAACTTTAAGAATTATAAGTTTTTAAAATATTTAAAAATTAGCTTAATAATTTTAGAAATATTTTAGTTAACAAAGTAATCATAATTCTAACCAAACAATATAATAAAATCTATACAATTAAAAGAAACTTAAAATTCAAATATTTAAAAAAGAATGAGAGTCCCCGGGGTCGAACTTGGATCCCTCGTGTGTATGCATGATGTTGTAACCAGTTTGGCAGAAGCCTATATTTGATTAAAAGTTCAATTACAATGTCTAAAATATTAATTACCGAAATCCCCAAATTCAACATAAACCCTAGATTCAAATTGAATCCATTGAGCATCAATTCGATACCAATAATGGAACAATCTTAGGGCTTTGATTGCCCATGTAAAAGTGAGTGTGTACGAGGGTTTAATTACCAGAATGATAATCGATTCAATTCTACAATGTGAAGACCCAGATGCGCCCACGGTCGAGTATGATTCGAGATGCAAACATTGATGAAAATCAAATTAACTTCACGTGAAGGTTCCTGGAGTAATTCCAATCAAAAGCCCTCTATCAATTTGTTTAATGATGCTTAGAAGACGGATTTTAGTTGAGTTGCAGGTTCGAAGTGAAAGAGATGATCGATACTAATATGTTGTTGTATCTCAGATGCAATTGCGAGTTCTAATAGATTAAAAGCATCGGTTTGATGATTTTCCCATGATTATTAAAGTTCTTTTGATCAGTTTCAGCCGAACGGGTTCATCATTTGAATGTGATTTCTGGTTTCGAGTTAAGGTGGTTTAATAGGTGTTTAATCCAAATTAATTTGAGTGTTTGATTCGAAATTGTCGCACAAAGGTTAAGAATGGTTTAATTGCACTTTAAGTTACGCGTTTTGGTGGATTGGTGGTTGTCAGGGCTCGCCGGTGAAGGTGGCCGAAAAAGAGTCGACAGGAGGAGGGGGTTGATTTGAGAAGTTACACTTTTGGTCCTTGTGCTTTTATTAGCTTATTATTTTATGACCAAAACTTTTAAAACAAAGTTTTTATAATTACCTTTCCAACCCTATACTTTATAAAATACAAATTATAATAATTATTCTATTTATAAAATATTATAATTATAAATCTAACTATTAAAATGATTAATGTTTTTTTTAAGTTATAAAATATTAAGTTTTACTAAAATTTATTAAGTTATAAGATGATTAGTAAATCTTTATAACTTTTGTTAGGATCTGGTATTTGAACGAAACACCAACCGATTAACGTGTTAAACCAAAACAAATCATGCGGAATCCTATTTGATTGGCGATCCAATCAGTGAGTACGCACGTACAAACAATAATGTACTGAATCTAATGTTAAGAATCAATTAGGAATCGATCTACAGCTTTCTATGAACTTGGAGTACCAACTTAGAGGCTTCTGGACGGCTAGGGTACGTCTGGAGTCGAAGTGGATTGAATGTTTTTTTCACGAATAGGTGGTATTTATAGGTTAGGGTTGCTCATTCGGGAGACTGAACCATTAGCATGGTTCACTCGTGCGATTGAGCCATGCAGTTGATCCATTCGCATGACTGAGTGTTCAGTCGCGCGACTGGGCCAGTCGCATGAAGTTGTTCAGGCGTATGAACTATTTAGGCGCATGGACACTCAGTTGCATGGCCATTCGGACGTATGACCACTGTTGTGGCGCATGGTCCAGTCGGACGCATGAGAACTTCACTTAACCAAGTTTGAATGTAGTCCTTATTATAACATTATGTATACCAATTCAAACAATAACAAACGTATATAATCTAGTCAATATGCGTTAAAAACTCATTAATGAAATATTAAACATTATAAACACAACCAAACATTTGTATTTCATTAAGTACCCAACAATTACATAAGTGTAAGACCATAAAGACATATTACATTCAGATCAGAATCTAGGTACATATGTATCAAAAAACTCCCCCTTGGACCTAGATTCATCTATTGTCTTACCTTCCTCATAACCTCCTCGTATTTCTTGTACTTCTCCTCGCTTGTGACTCCTGCATGAATTTCAAATGCAAAGCAGAGTCGTATCACATTTTGGAATTAGAGGGCTTGTACAATATCTTGCGTGTCATAGAACAGTGGCCACTTGAATAATGTGTATACATCATCAGCAAACAAGTTAGTGCGCCACATCAGGGCAAATACCCTGATAGTATCCATTCTACCCTCTATGTTCAGAACTAGGACTGCCTCCCCTGTTCTCCAATCATAGTACCACCACTTAAAGTATGGAGTGAAGTCCTATGGCATTTCCCTGAGAGGGATTCTTGACATTGTTCTTGGGGGACTCTATTTCAGCACTATCTTGGGCTTTCCAATTATGGGATCAACTTTAGAACGTCTGATATAACTCGTAGGTTATTGATGTTTGAAGTTGACCCACCTGGTGTGGTACTCTTTATTCAAGTCAGCCTCAAACCAGCCTGACATTTTCCTCGGGTCAGCATATACAACTTCAAATTAGCCAGCTGGTTGAGCTCAAAACCAGGTAGAGACTTTAGATCAAGCGGGAATCTAAAGTACTCAATACCCTTCTCTCTCTTTACCGCGTATACGTTAAGATCATGAAAATGAGCCCACGCGATAATCTTGCCTGACACCTTGTGATGTTTCTTCACTTTGTAGAGCTTGGTGTAGACATTCGGTTTAGGAGCAGAGCGTTGTGTTCGGATCTCCTCAAAACATGCAGCCCATTCAGCCTTTCTGATATCAACATTGGTGTTTGAGGCTTGGGCTTGTTCTTCAACCTTCTCAGTCTCTTGCTCCATCTGATCCAATATATCAAATGTATCACTGACTAGGGAATCACCCAAATTGGAGACCACATTTCCCTCTTTGTCAACATACTATGGATAATGCTCTGTTATGACGTCCTCGATCTCCATCTCATCAATGTCATTCAGATCATGATCACTGTCTCCTTCAACAGTTGGAGCGTCTTTTACAATCTCATCGGGATTGAGCTTGAACATTTCTGCCAGTTGCTCATCAATAAGATCATGAATTATTTCCCCTTCTTCAGGGGTGTAACTCACTGATATTCTGACAATCCATTGCAGATCAAGAATCATGGTTAGTTGAGTCTTGATCTGTTGGAGGGGAGCAATATCGTGTTCATCCCTTTGATAATTTGGATCTGCTTGATTTAAACATGTAATATATCAATCATTAGATAACAATCAAGACATAACCATAATAATCAAGTCATAACTATTTAAATTACATATAACATGCACGTCATTAATTTTATACATGATCCAAATACAAAAGATTTAAATAACAATAAAACATCTAAGCATTATTCTTGTCCTGAATCATTGGCTCCTCTGCTGCCGGGTTAGATGTGGAGGCACTCGGATCTTGAGTACGTTTGGTCCTCCTTTCGCTTGCTGATGTAGCACCCGTAGCTGAAGAATCATCATCATCAGCAGCAGCATCTGTATAACCATAGTGATCATCACCATCATCATCATCATCATCATCATCATCACTTCCATCATCATCAGCATCATCTTCTCCATCCCCTTCTCCTATCTTTAAGGGCTCTTCTTTGGACCCTTTGAGCTTTAACTATAGAGATTTGTTTGCAGCCTCCAACTCCTCAATACTTTTGGTGTGTTGCTCCTGGAGCTGAGACATCCGCTGAGCCTGCTGATCAATCAATCGAGCCTGCTGAGAAAGCTGCTGAGATTGCAAGTAGTAAGATCTACTAACTGTCGAATTTGTGTTGTCTTCTCGTCATCAGCTGCTAACAGACGCATCACCATATGGTTCAGCGATGATAGCTGTTCCTCTACCCCAATGAGAGGTAGAGATGATCCAGATGAATATGTAGGGAAGGATGAAGGTGCAGCTGGATGGCTAGTGGTGGTGGTGACAGTGGTGAAGATTGGGGGTAATATAGGTGAAGGTGGTGGTGGTGTGGGTGTCGAAGATATGGTGACAGATGGTGTGGCTGTAGAGGTGGTAGGTGGAGTAGTGGTGGTGGCTGTGGTGGTGGTTGTGGTGGTGGTTGTGGGGATGATGAAGGTGATTCTGCGCTTCTTTTTTTCAAGCCGTGGGGCTGAGCCATCCTCTTCTTCCTCGATCCTATCAAGGAGGATGCTCCCCCTAGAACACGGCCTGGCAGATCGGGAGTATATGTAGGGTTAGCAATAGTCTCTCCCGATCCGCCGGGGCGTCCACCAACCGCCCGGAGCCCCTGGTCTGCGGGAACAACTTTACTTCCCACAGTCCGGGTTAGTGGCTCCTCATCTGACTCCTCTTCCTCCTCACCAGGTATAAATTCCCGGTGGAAGCCAGTGGACTCTGCTATATCTCCAGTGGGGACATATACAGGAGATGCACTATCAGTAGTGGGGCCCTTTGGTAGACTGGGCAATGTATCTCCTGTATCCCCGCTATCATCATCATCAGAGTCATGCTCTGGGAGCTGTAGCTGCTCATCATCTGAGTCGCTGTCTGCGTGACATCACTTACGTCTTCCTGGCGCCACATAACTCTCATTGGCCAGATGGCCTATCAGTCTCTTTACCTGGGGCTTTACCTGCTTACCCCGGTAAACTCTCATACGACCCAGGGTCGTATCGTCCATGATCTCTATAGCCACAGCATCGTGGCGCTCCTTTGGAAGTGATGGCAGCTTCTCATCCAAAATCAGGTGCAAGAATCTGGGGTAGATACAAAATCTCTCCTTTCCCTTTGCCTCCAGATTCTCCACAAGGTAAGAAAAATCATGCTCGAGAAGCTAAAGGGGTAGTTCAGCACCAGTGCCACATAGGCATTCTGAATCTAGTCTGAAAGATCATCAAACCCACCCCTTCTGGAAGCAATGCACTTCAGAATGACATGTGCCAAGTACTTGTACTGGGGACACAGGTTGCTCTTGTTGAGCACACCTGAGTTGATGTCCCCAGCGTACTTAAGCCTAAAAAACATCCTCTCACCGTAAGTGAGTGAAGTTTGGTGGGGTGATCAGTATCATTCCCCAGCTCAAGTACTCTCTGAATATCAGCAACAGTAATCTCAATATCCATACCACAGATAGAACTTCGTATGCTATACGGCTCACGTGATCGATCAACAGAAGCATTCTCCCAGAAGGCCTGCTGTATAGACCTATAGGGGGTGCATGGAGTAGAGATGGCCTTGTGGATCCTTGATCGCCTGAGAAAAGCGATGATCTTTGCAAACTCAGCACCATTTTGAGTAGTATGGTCTAGATGAGCACATATATTTTGCTTAGGGTTTATAGACCATCTATCGGCCATCTATCTGAAACACAAGACACATAAACATTAGATAATCACATACCACAAATCAGTTCTAAGTATCTTGTTTGAATTCATTCTGATTCATTCATGTGAATGAATCATACGATTGTGGTCAGTTGGTTATCCTATCATGCAACTGAACTCATTCGGGTGAATGAACATGAGACCGAGTTCAATCGGTTGGCTGAGCCTGCGATTGGTTCAGTCGGCCGACTGAGCTCATTCGCATGATACATTCGGCCGATTGACCCATTCGGCCGGCTCAATCGTGCGATTGGAGTTCATCCAGACAACCAGTTGCATGACCCACTGGTCGATTGACTGAGGTTCGAATCTTGACCAATTCATGAAAATAAACGTGGTTTAATGGTTCTTTAGACTCGTAATCTCTTAACTAATGACCTATTAAACTTAGTTTTAACATTTTACTTAGTTTCAGTAGGTTATTAGGACATTTAAAGATTCAGTTCTTGTTTCAATCGAACATCACAAATTAGGGCACCATTTCTCCTAATTTCTGTGAGATTTCATCTCATTATACCTGTATAAATGCAAACACACGTTAGAAGATCAAGAGAGATGTATAATCGAGGTCTAAAGAAATTTGGGCAGACTAACGGTATGATGTGTGATTTAAGGGCGATTGGGAGTGGTGAGAAGAATGCGATCGACTGTGTCCCTTTATATATTGAATCTAAGTTCAATCAGCCGACTGGACTCATTCGCTCAGTTCATTCGGGCGAATGAAACTCAGTCGGGCGATTGACTCAGTCGATCACTTCAGTCGGCCGACTAAAGCTCAGTCGGTCGACTGACTCATTCGCACAGCTCATTCTGATAAGTCATTCGGGTGAATGGTTCATACTCATGTCCATTCGGCTGTTTAATGCTTGAGTATGGTCCATTCGCATGATTGGTCCATACTTATGGTCTAGTCGTGCGAATAGATCATACCCTTGAAATTTTTCTGACTTTATGACCATTTGACATTTAGACCCTTTTAAACTCTTGATTTAACATTATGAACGTTTGATCATCTCAGACATGATCATTTTAACTTAAAACCTTTTGATCACCTCAGACGTGATCCTTTTAAGAGATTTTGTCACCTTAGATGTGACCCAATTTTTACTTGAAAGCACATGTGGTCACCTCAGACGTGACCTTTTAGATGATAAGGTCCGTTATCAACTTCCATGACATAGTCCGATACTACACAAAACTGAAATAGACTAACGTTGTACTTACATAAAAAGAATTAACACTGAAAATTACACTAAGACATGTTTTTGTGTTTTGTGAGGGTTAATTCCTAAGATGTAACTCCAAGGAATAATTCTTCTGGGAGGGCAGCCTCAATCTTTTAAACCATACATGGACCAATTCAAGCTGGAATCATACAGGATATTCAAATCATTTGAGACAAGTTAGCTAAAACCTTTGATGCTCTATTCGTGTTTTTCATCTAGAGTCCTTTAGCAAATTTAGGAAATCATACTAGTACTATTAGGTCCCCACACCGATTTGAACTTTCAAGAATTGTAGCCACAGTGATTGTCAGTATACTTATCCTCTTAAATTCATACACAGACTTTCAACTTAGTTGGGTGATCGTTTTAAGGTTTGTTTATTTCAACAAGCATTTGTGGATCCCACACTTATATGGTAATCAACATTCCTCAGGAGGTTTTTGAGCCATCTTAGGGTAGAGTTCAAGAAGAGACTATTCTTAGAACTTTCAAAGAGAAGCCAATCCTCAGGTCAGTGCCATCACACAGCAGAGAGGCGGCAAACAACAATGATTCTAGAATATATAGGTTATGCTTATCCTCAGGTCAGTGCCACCGCACAGCAGAGAGGCAATAACCTATCTTCTTGTTTGAGCATTTTTTCTTCTTTTTGCATAGATCTCACCAACAACATAGGTTATTAGTTTGATTGTATTTGCACTTTTCATGTGCTTTTGCTCATGCTTTGGTCTTACGCACACTTTTGTGGCGTTTATTTTGCTCATCACCCCTTATTGGAATCTTGTTGATTGTGTTAACTAGGGATAAGGTGTCACCAACAACTAGTCAAACATTTTAGTTTACTCTTGAGATCCCAAAAAGTTCTGGTCATCTATGGTGTTGAATCTACCGACATATCATCTGTGGTCTAGAAACCTCTAGTAGTAGCTAGCTTATCTATCATATTTCCTTTTATATTGCTCAGACTACACAGACTTATACTTGAACTTTGCATCTTTTTCAATTTTGATTTTTTAAAGTCCCAAATGGTTTGTACCCGCGTACTATCGTATTCCAAACATTGAATCGGTATCACACATACGATCTTATTTATTATCAGCTTGCCTCTCCTTTTCCCGCGTTTTTTTGTAGTTTTTTTATTTATTTCTTTCCTAGACCTATTCTCCCCCTAAAATTTTAAAACCACTATGGATTTGCAATTTAGGATTTTAATGTGCAAGGGAAGAAACCAATTGTATTTAAACTAATTAAGATACAAAAAAACAAGAGAATAAAAGAAAATTAGAATTTAAAAATTAAAAGAAACTAGACATGACGCATCGGACTATACATGGTCATCTTCAGGAATGACCTCACTTTTGTTTTTAACGCCATTGACCTCTAACAAATATAGAAAACGTGGTTTGTCAAAAGCCTTTGTATAGAGGTCAGCGCGTTGAAAATCAGTGTTTATTTTTATCACATCGATTAAGTTCTTTTCAAAACAATCACGTATGAAGTGATATTTGATTCCGATGTGTTTCGCCTTATGATGTTGGACCGGGTTTTTAGTGACTGCAATCGCAACAGAGTTATCAACAAAGATAGGAGTGGAAGTGAAATGCAAACCGTAATCCCGCATTTGCTGTTGAATCCATATGATTTGAGAACAACAGCTTGTAGCAGCAACGTATTCGGCTTCACAGGTTGACAATGCAACCGAGGTCTGCTTCTTAGACTGCCAGGTTACTAATCTTCTCCCAAAGAACTAACACCCTGCTGATGTAGACTTGTTGTTCATCTTGCAGCCGTCGTAATCCGAGTCACTGTACGCTGTAAGTTCAAAGTCATCATCCTGAGGATACCACGACCTAAGTGTGGGTGTGCCCTTCAGATAACAGAATATCCTTTTGACCCTAATTAGATGGTTCACCTTAGGCTTTGCCTGATATCGTGAGCATAAACATGTAGCATACATGATATTAGGTCTTGAGGCAATGAGATACATGAGATATCCAATCATCCCTCGGTACATAGTGGCATCTACCAAATCACCATTCTCATTGGGTGCTACATCATGGTTTGTAGCGAGTGGAGTGCCAGCTGTGGAAGCATTCTCCATGTCAAACCGACTGAGAATATCCCCTACATACTTGGTCTGATGTAAGAAGATCCCATTTGGTGTTTGATCCACTTGTAGCCCGAGAAAGAACTTCATCTCCCCCATTGCACTTATCTCAAATTCTGCATTCATTACTGCTTCAAATTCTTTGCATAATTCTTCGTTCTTTGAACCGAAGATTATGTCATCTACATAGATCTGTAGTAGCAGTAAATCTCCATCTTTTTCTTTGATAAACAGTGTACAGTCAATGACTCCCCTACGAAATCCGTGTTTCACAAGATGAGTCAAGAGTTTCTCATACCAAGCCTGTGGAGCTTGATGAAGCCCGTATAGAGCCTTGTCGAGTTTGTAAAATCTATCCCGATGATATGGATCCTCAAATCCCTTGGGTTGACTGACATACACTATTTCTTGGATCTCACCATGAAGGAATGCACTCTTCACATCAAGTTGATAAACTTTGATTTTCATATAAGATGCATAGGCAAGGAAGATGCAGATGGCTTCCATCCTTGCCACTGGTGCAAATACTTCATTGTAGTCGATACCCTCTACTTGTTGAAAACCTTGAACAACAAGCCAAGCCTTGTTTCTGATGATCCCTCCCTGATCATCTTTCTTGCATTTCAAGACCCATTTGGTGCCAATGACTTTAGCACCTTTAGGTCTATCCACTAGTGTCCATACACCTAACTTCTTAAACTGAAGGAGTTCTTCATGCATGGCACTAACCCAAGCCTCATCATTTAGTGTTTCACTAACATACTTTGGCTCAAACTGAGACACAAAGCAGCGGTATGCACTATCGTGAAGGTATCCTTTTTCCACACAGAGGCATAATCAGCTAAGTACAACTGATTTCTAGTCTGAACCCCTGATCTCACATCTCCTATAATATTATCCAAAGGATGATAGACGTGAGCCAGGAGTTGTTGGAACTTTTGGTAGTCGGAACCTGTACATCCTGTTGGTAGTCTAAAGGTCCAGAAGCATCACTAGCCGATGCTTCATCAGAGGAAGAGTCACTCACATCAACTGCTCCCCCTGAGTTGGTAGGATCATGATTTGTTGAATCTTGAGACGGTGTGTTCAAGACATCGTACATCATCTTGTTTGCCAACTCGTCTTCTGAAGAAGAAAGAGGTATGTTGAAGGACTTGAAGAATCCATCATAGTCGAAGAAGTAAGCAGGCCCTTTTCCAGCAGGTGGTGTGATATATCTCTGAACATCAACATTACACCACACCTCTACTTGACCCGTTGAGTTGTTGTAAACTCTCTTGTTCGGTATGTTGTATCCTAGAAAAATCCCTTCATCAACCTTCTCACTGAATTTTCCCTCCTGAGTCTTCTTCAGCAGGGTGCACGGAGCGCCAAACGGCTCGAGATATTCCAAGTTAGGTTTACGTCGCTGTAATAACTCATAGCATGTTTTTCCATGGCATTTTACTACCAGAACTCGATTAAGAGTATAACATGCATTTGCCATTGCTTCATTCCAAAATTGGATAGGCAGTTTCAAGTCTGCCAGCATTGTCCGTGCCGTCTCTATCAAGCTACGGTTCTTCCGTTTAGCAACGCCGTTTATCTGAGGGGTATAAGCCGAGGTAAATTGATGCACAATTCCCTTTTCCTTGCAATAGTCCTCCATCCTCTGATTCTTGAACTCGGTTCCGTTGTCTGAGTGCACCTGTCAAACCTTCAGCTTGTATAGGGATTCTAGTGTAGTTACCAATTCCTTGAAGGATTCAAATGTTTCTGATTTGGATTTCAGAAACATTACCCAAGAGAACCTTGAGTAGTCATCAGTAACTACATAGCAATACAAGTCGCCAGTAATTCTTCTTGTACTGACTGGACCAAACAGATCCATGTGAAGAAGCTCAAGAGGAAGTTCTATAGAATGAACTTTCTTTTCCTTATGAGACTTCTTTGTCTGTTTGCCCTTTTTGCATGCAACACAGAAATCCGGGAGTTGGAAGTTTTTGACATTTACTCCCCTCACAAGATCATTCTGGATCAAGTGATTCATTTTCCTTGGATTTATGTGTCCCATTCTCCTATGCCAGGAGATGGAGTTCTTCTCAATAGCTTTGGACAAGAAGCATTGGACTTCACGATCCGTTGTGGAGGCCTTTGAGAGATCCAAGACATAAAGATCATTGTATCTTAAAGCTGAATTAGTATATGGTCCTCCGGAATCACGTAGTCCTTTTTCAGAACGTAACACTTCTTGTTATCAAAGACTACTTTGAATCCTTTATCGCAGATTTGAGAGACTGAAAGCAAGTTATTTTGTAATTGTCGGACATAGTTTACCTTATCAAACTTAACTTTCTCATTTCCAACTTCTCCTTGGGCTGTGATGTACCCTCCTTTGTTCCCAGAAATTGAAACATGCCCTCCTTTAATTTGGCTGACATTTGATAAGAGAGCTTTGTTCCGTATCATGTGCTTGGATGCTCCGCTATCTACAATCCACGTGTTAGTCTCAGCACTATAGCGAACACCCTGCACATTAAATGAAAACATTAGTTCGTGTTAGGAACCCAAGCCTTCACTGGCTTGGGTTTCCTTGAGGCATCACACATCCTAAATTCAACCCATTGACCCTTTGAGGTTGAGGGAAGCTCATATTTCAGTTTGTTCTCATTTTCAGACACTAAGGAGATTTTTTCTTTCCATAATCCAGATTTGTGTAAGGCCTGTTTGTGATAAACAGACGACTGGCTGATGGATTGAACTTTGGGTTCACTAGCTCGTTTTGGAGGTGTCACAGAGTTCCTCTTAGAGGAGCTAGTTGTAGTTGCAGAAAGGGCAACTTTCCTCCTCGGTGTTTGGGAATAAGGACAATGAGATGCTATGTGACCATACTCTCCACAATTATAACAGGATCTGCTTGCAACTTGATGGTTTCTATGTTTTGGTGGAGATGCAGATGGCACGCAGTTCACCGTATTATATTTAAATTGAGACGCTTCTTTGTTAGATGTATGAGTTGGTTTCACAAACTTAATTGCCTTAACTTGTTTTACGTCTTTGATCTTTTGTTTACCTGGACTGTGACATGAAACCCGTGATTGGTTAGGTTTTATAGTCTTTTTAGGTTCTTGTTTTACTTTGTTTGACCCTGACTTAAAACTAACCTTTTCAAATTCTTGTTCCAGGTTAACACAAGGCATTTTTCCTATTGCCTTTGAAGTGGCCTCCTTTTGTTTAGTGTCAGATCCAATTGATTTACTTAAGGAATCTAGATCACTCACCAGAGGAGTGGACACCATGTGATCCTTAATAGGATTATTATTAATTGGTTTACTGTTAGTGTTCATCAAGGTCTCAGATGGTGGCGGAACCACTTTGTATCCTAGCCCCTCCCTATTATTTATTTCTTTCACTAAGTGTTGGACAATGTGTGATGAGCTTGTCCAACTGTGCATTTTTGTTTTAACGAGTTGACTTCTACTTCTAAAACTGCTTTTTGCTTCTTAGTGTCTTCTAGGGAGTTTAGATAGTACCTAATGTCATTCGCTTGGTTAAAAGCAACTACCTCAGTTTCCCTAAGCTGTTTATTCAATAGGTTTATCTTTTCCTTGTAAATGTGTTCGTTTTGTTTTAACACTCTATTTGCCTCTGTACATAGTTCCAGATCCTTTACTAAGCTATCATTATGATCTAATAACCTAGCAAATTTTGAATCTATACTTTCTTTGAATTTATTACAATCTAAGCAAGCATGATTACTAAATAGTTGGTCAGTAGTACATACCTGAGATGAAGAGGAATCAGCCATGAGAGCAGAATCTGTTGAATCTGGTTCTGGTGATTCTAACATTGAAGCAGAGTTATCTTCTTCAGTAGGTGGGTGACCACGGATCCAGTGTCTTCAGAATTTGACATGGCGAGCTCCACTGCTATGTCTCCCTCACTAGCTGAATCGTCATTGATGTCCTCCACGTTAGCTATGTTGGACTCTCCAGGTGACACGAACCGAAAGCTCGAGTCCTTTCCTTCATCCTCGTTAGCAGTTAAGGCTTTTGGGTCCTCACTGGATGAGGTAGAACTACTAGATGTGGCCTTGTCCTGACGATTAAAGGACGAGAAGGGATTGCCATTACCCGTCTTCTTTGGTTTTACACACTCCCTCTTGAAGTGTCCCTTCTCACCACAGTTGAAACAAGTAACCTTTGACTTGTCGAACCCAAGGTTGTGTCTTTTGTGGCAACCAAGTTCTGTCCGGTCTTTTTGACAAACTTTTTAGCTCGCCAAACAGCACTTTCCAGAGCCCACATTATGTCCATCCGTTCCAACTCCATCTCATCCACCTGCTCATAATCTTCATCTGCCAGGTGGCAGTTTCCTATCTTTCTAGCAACTAATCCATCGTAGGATTGAACCACAGTAGCTAAGAGGTCCATATGTTCTCTGGCCACCTCCACAGTCATATTCCCGAAGTTGTCAGTTCTTAGTTTTGCTGCATTAGCTTCAAGTATCATATATTGGGTGCTAGACGACCCTGACGTTTCGGATCCTGAAGTTGAGGGTTGTGCTGGAACTGCTGCGCTTGAGATGAAGGCGGTTTGCAGTGGTGTTCCAGATGTCTTGACCGAAGGAGTAGCATTGTAGAGTGCAGATTCTGATCGTAGTTAGCCTTTTGGGCCCGATACTTCATCCTAAGCTCCTCTTCTCTCAGTTTCAGAATGAAGTTATTTATATCTATCTTCGAGAGCATTCCATTCTGTCTGAGATTTGAGACAAACGAAGCCTATTTTTTGGTAATCCATCAGCAAAGTTGGATACCTTATCCTCTATCGATGTAACCACTCCATGAGTGTGCATCTCACTCATCAAGTGGTAGAATCTATCAATCACATCATCAAGGCCTTCTTTTCCCATAGAAGAGAAGTTGTCAAACTCCTTCTTCAAGGCTTTTGCCTTGATGGCCTTTAGAGAGGCATTTCCTTCATACCTCTTCTCCAACGCATCCTAAAGTTTATTTGCTTGTGTATACTCCGAATACTGATGGAAAATATCATTCGGAATAGACTGAGTAAGCAAAGCATAGACATTCTTCTCAGCGTTGTGTTTTACCTTCTGAGTATCCGACATGCCACTTAGAGTAAGTTTGACTCTGTCAGCTCCTACTGGCATGCTATAACCCGACTCGATGGCCTCCCAAAAATTTGTATCTACACCATTTAAGTAGATTTCGAAACGTTGCTTCCATTGTGGGTAGTCATCTAACGTAATAAGTTTTGGGGGTTTATTGTGAATACCCACTTCGTTCTCCAACAGCAATAGATTCTGAATACGTGTGTCTCTACTTGTTGTGTATGCTGAAAACTGGTCCTCCATTACACTTAACTTTATTATTTAACAAACTGCTAATGTATGCGAATGAAGGTATGTGATTGAACTTATTCGTGCGATTGAACAAATGCGGATGGTTCAATCGTGCGACTGAACAAATACGGATGAGTTAGTCGTCCGAATGAACTAATGCGATTGAACAGTCCGAATGAAAATCTCAGTCGTACAAATGAAGGTACGAATGAGTTCAATCGTGCGGTTGGAGAGTGCGAATGAACTCAGTCGTGCGATTGGTCTAATTGTGCGATTAAACCTACTGAAGTTTGATAATTTGTAGGTTTAACTTGTTATGTTCGTAATAACTCGAATTTTATCAAACCCTAATAGTCGTACGCCGGAAAAACTAAACTTTTCTATCAGGAAACGTCTAAGACTCCGTTAGACACAAAAAGATTGCGTTTTTGATGCAAAAACATAATTTTTGTATCAAAACTATTGAATCAACACGTAATCAAGAGCCAAAGCTCTGATACCACTTGTTAGGATCTGGTATTTGAACGAAACACCAACTGACTAACGTGTTAAACCATACCAAATAGTGCGGAATCATATTTGATTGGTGATCCAATCTGTGAGAACGCACGTAGAAACAATAACTTATTGAATCTAACGTTAAGAATCAATTAGGAATCGATCTACAGTGTTCTATGAACTTGGAGTAAGAACTTAGAGGCTTCTGGACGGCTAGGGTACGTTTGGAATCGAAGTGGATTGAATGTTTTTTTCACGAATTAGGTGGTATTTATAGGTTAGGGTTGCTCATTCGGGCGACTGAACCATTAGCATGGTTCATTCGTGCGATTGAGCCATGCGGTTGATCCATTCGCACGACTGAGTGTTCAGTCGTGCGACTGAGTCAGTCGCATGAAGTTGTTTATGAACAATTTAGGCGCATGGACACTTAGTCGTATGGCCATTCGGATGCATGACCACTGTTGTCGCGCATAGTCCAGTCGGACGCATGAGAACTTCACTTAACCAAGTTTGAATGTATTCCTTATTATAACATTATGTATACCAATTCAAACAATCACAAACGTATATAATCTAGTCAATATGCATTAAACAACTCATTAATGAAATATTAAACATTATAAACACAACCAAACATTTGTATTTCATTAAGTACCCAACGATTACATAAGTGTAAGACCATAAAGACATATTACATTCAGATCAGAATTTAGGTACATATGTATCAACAACTTTATAAAAAAATTTATTTATAAAACAATAGGTTATTACAAGTTGAATATATATTTGATGTATTTGATCCATTAAAGTTATTACATATTTAATGATAAAAACTCAAAATAAGTTCGGTTTGGGTTTTATCTCGAAAAGTAGCGAATGTTACAGTCTCCCCTACTTTAAGAAATTTCGTCCCGATATTTAATCACGAGGGGACTAATTTCAAGGATATAGGGAGAGATGATTTTTATGCCACATTCGCAAGTGCCACTTGGAACGTTTAAACTCAATGAGTTTAATTATGATGTGTTTGTTATGCTTTAATTTGTTAAATTTTATAATTCATGATTTTATGTGTTTCTTAGCAAAGGGTACACGATTATAAATGTAACACCCGATATTTATTATTTTGAAGCCGGTGAAGAAAGAAAAGAAAATAAAGTCCAAAAGTCGAGGGACCAAACCCGCCAACGATGCAAATTTGGGAAATGTGGTGATATATGTAGGGAGAGGGCAGCCCACTCTCCCCACATCCACATTTCAGCTCCATAAAGGGAGAAGAGAGAAAGAAGAGGAGAAAAAAAGAGGAAAAAGTGTTGGTTCGGGTCGATTCGGGTCGCCAAAATCGTCGTGAAGCAAGCCGAGTCGAAGCTCTTGTCATTGTGCTCATTTAGGTGAGTTCTAGGACCCCTCTTTTACTTGTTTTCAAACGATTTGGGGCTGGAAAACATCTGAAATCGAGTTTTTCGTATGTGTGTATGTTGACCCGTTTGTGTATGTGTATGTATATGAATGACGCGATTGTGACTTGATTTCTTGCTTGGTTGTGCTTGAATGATGTTATGGTATGCATCCCTAAGGTTTAGGATGGTCGATTTAGGCTTAAAATGGGTTTAGATGAGTTTGGAGGCCGAAAACCCTCGGCTGCAGTCGGGTAGAACTGCACTCTGCACCAGTTAGGGTTAGGCGACCGACTGGAGGCCGAATGGAGGCCATACGGCCGATTAGGGTGCGATTGGGGTCCATTCGCATGATTGGGGTTCATTCGCACGACTGGAGGGCCAGTCGCGTGGGTGTCATGCGACTGAAGGTCCATTCGCACGACTGAAGGTCCATTCGCACGACTGAAGGTCAGTCGCATAGGTGTTCATCCGCATTGTCCATTCGCACGACTGGATGTTCATTCGCATAGGTGTTCATCCGTATCAGTTCAATCGCACGATGTTCAGCCGCATGGAGGCCATGCGACTGAGGGGTGTCCATACGCCCGAATAGGGCTGTTGAACCCGAGGAAGGTGTAGATTAACTTCTGACTTTCAGGGGAAAGTGCAGATGTAAGTGTTGATGTAAAGGTTCCCATGAGAGTTTTTAAGATGACGATCGAGGTCTTAGAAAGCATGTTGGGCGTGATGATGATGATGATGATGTTGCACTTATGTATGTATGATGTCGCCATGTATGATGTGATGTTGATGCATGTTTATGTTCCTTATGTGATGTATAATATCTTTCCTGTGGCTTTACTTGTTATGATGAATGAACGAAGTATTATGTAACGTAAAGTGAAAGATAAAGGAAGAGGAACATGATGAACGAATGAACGTCTTGCACACATCGGATACGGGGTCCCTCTTGGTGATTGACCCCAAATGTAGGACCTCTACCGCTCACCCCTAGTACCGTGGCATACGTTCAGCTGTCATTCGTTGACTTCGGCCCAGTAGCTAAGACTGACGGTTACTCCTAGTACCGCGGCATACGTTTAGCTGTCATTCGTTGACTTCGGCCGGTAGCTACGACTAACCGGGGTGTAGCACATGGTATTGGTTTGGGATGATGTCCGATGCGCAAGTAAGGTAATGAAAGAAGGAATGAACGAATGAAGGAAGATAATAATGATACTATCTATGTGTACGTATGATGTGTGATCATGTAAAAGTACGAACGGTTTTATTTGAAGGTAAAGTATGTTTTATTTATAAAACTAGAACTCACTCAGCAACGCTGACTTTGATGTGTTTCCAGTTGGCAGGTAATGATTGCTGAGGATGGCACGGGCGACTACTTAGCTCTTTTGGGATGGCATTCTTTTGATTAATGTTTTTGCATTGTAATGCGAACAAACGATTTTTGTAACGAATGTTTTATTAGTTTGCAAAAGCATTTACAAGAAATGAAACTTTATTTTAGTTTTCCGCTGCGATTATTAAATACTAATGTAATTATATGTTTTATATGCGATGAGAACCCAGCTGTAAGCGTCCCGGGAACGGGGCCTTACAAGTTGGTATCAGAGCCAAAGTTTAAGTGAAATGGGTACGTTTTCAAAATAACCTAATCTTAAACTGAGAATGGGACGGAAAGGGAATGGGATGCCAAACTGAGTAGCTGCGTGCCATCAGGTATTTTCGTAAAGTTAACCGGTTTTATGTGCGCATGGTATGTGTTATGTGTTATATGTAGGTTTAAATACTGATGTAGTCAGGACAGGTAATACTTGGGGTATGAAGAGTAAAGTAAGTGGCTAATCACAACTGGCCACTGTAATTAGGGACTTACTATACTTGACATAAACTGAGTTGTTTCCTTGAATGACAGTGTTGGTGTTTGAATCTTTCAGTGTGTGTGTGATGGCCGGAGGTAGATCTTCGAACGCTTCTAGGGGTGGAGGTCACGGTGCTGAACCGCGACCTAAGAGAGGGAGACCCAGAGTTGAGAGGGTGGTTCATGAAGAACCAGAGACCCCTCATCCGGAGGGTGACGACGAAAGCGCCAATCTGAGAGCCTCAGTGAAAGAGGCTGTTGTAGAAGAAGTACATCAGGTCATGCAGACGATCTTACCGTCTGTGGTGACCAAAGTTATTAAGGCTGTACGGGAAGGGGAAAGGAAAGAAAGAAACAGATCCTCTGGGGAACGGGGACAACCAGAGCCGGAAACGGTTCTATCGGATGATGAAGAGGAGAAGAAGAGCCTGTGCCAGAGGCAGTGCGAGGATGTAATTATGGGGCTTTTATGAGATGCAAGCCCCCTACTTTTGATGGAAACGGCACCGCTGCAGCTGCTCACCGGTGGGTGAGGGAAATGGAAGCTGTTCTCGATATCAGCGAGTGTCGAGAGGACCAAAAGGTGAAGTTTGCTACCCACTCTTTTGTGGATTCAGCTCTATGTTGGTGGGACAACATTGTCCAAGCTGAGGGTAGTAGGGCCATTGGGAAAATGAAATGGCCTGAGCTGAGAAGGTTGGTGATTGAGGAATTTTGTCCTCATCGGGAAATGGATAGTTGGAAAGGGAGTTTCTGCAGTTGGAGGCTGGAACCATGACACACCAGCAGTATACCACCAAGTTTAATGAAATGGCACGGCTTGTGCCTGATCAGGTGACGCCTCTGTCTCGGAAAATCAAGAGGTACATTCAGGGTTTACCGGTGGATGTTCGCCGGCATATGATCGCCGCCGGCCAAGCACGTTTAGGTCGGCGGTTGATTTGGCAGGGAGGCTGTATGATGAGCGGGAGGTGGTGGTGACTGAAGCAAGTAAGAAGGGTGGTGGTGATCGGAACTGGAACGGGAAACGGTTTGGTCGGGGTGATGCCCCGTTGGGTAACAAAAAGGCACGGGTGGATGAGCGTCTTGTGGTCACATCAAGTGCGGGGTCGAAAAGGTGTGGCAAGTGTGGAAGGGAGCACAGCGGGGAATGTAGGTTTGGGTCAAACTTGTGCTTCAAGTGTGGGAAGACAGGGCATATGGCGAAGGATTGCATGTCGAGCAAATGTTTTAACTGTGGAGAAATTGGTCATATGAGCAGAGATTGTAAGAAGTCGAGGACTGAGGGTTCAGGGGTGAAGAAGACGGGAAGTGATGGACCGAGGGCGAGCGCCAGGGCGTTCACCATGACACAGGAGGAGGCTAGGACAGACCCTGACGTTGTGTCCGGTACGTTTCTAGTGAACCAGACTTTAGCTTCTGTGTTATTTGATTCGGGTGCTAGTAAGAGTTTTATTTCTGCTGCTTCTGTGCTAAGCTGCCTGTTAGTAGTAGACGTGTCGATGCTCCCTTTGATGTAGAAACTGCCATAGGTAATTCTACCAGGATTTCTGAGATGATAGAGAATTGTGACGTGGAACTTGAGGGTCATAAGTTTCCTGTTAGACCGTTTGTGATGACCTTGGGTGGTTTCGATTTGGTTCTTGGGATGGATTGGTTGGCGGACTTCGAGGCGAACATTGTGTGTCGCAAGAAGATGGTTCGGTTGACAGCGCCTGACAGAAGTTTGGTAACGGTTTATGGTGATCGGGTACTACGATCCGAAGGTGATCTCATGGCGGGGTGGCGGGAAAGTGTATGAGGCGTGGATGTAGCGCCTACTTGGCTATGTAAAGATGTGGATACACCAACACCACAACTAGCTGATGTACCTATTGTGTGTGACTTTCCAACGTGTTCCCAGAAGACTTATCAGGAGTGCCACCCGACAGGGAGATTGAATTTCAGATTGACCTGATACGGGTGCCAACCTGTTGCCAAGGCACCATATCGGTTGGCTCCAACCGAGATGAAAGAGTTGATGGAGCAGTTGCGAGAGCTGCTTGATAAGGGGTTCATTAGACCGAGTATCTCTCCTTGGGGTGCTCCGGTCCTATTTGTAAAGAAGAAGGATGGTAGTATGAGGATGTGCATTGATTACCGCGAACTGAACAAGTTGACAGTGAAGAACCGCTACCCCTTACGAGGATAGATGATTTGTTCGATCAGCTTCAGGGTGCTAGTTGGTTCTCGAGGATAGATCTTCGATCTGGTTATCATCAGTTGAAGGTGAAGGAGCAAGATATCCCTAAAACAGCTTTCCGTACGCGCTATGGTCATTACGAGTTTCTTGTCATGTCCTTTGGTTTGACCAACGCGCCAGCTGTTTTCATGGATCTGATGAATTGTGTGTGTCGGCCTATGTTGGATAAATCAGTGATTGTGTTTATTCATGATATCCTGATTTATTCAAAGAGCGAGATTGAGCATGCTGGTCACATTCGAGAGGTTCTGGAGACGTTGAGAAAGGAGAAATTGTATGCTAAATTCTCCAAGTGCGCATTCTGGTTGCGCGAAGTTCAGTTTTTGGGTCATGTGGTGAACCCTGACGGGATTATGGTTGACCCGGCGAAGGTGGAGGCGGTTATGCAATGGAAGTCACCAAAGACGCCATCCTGATCCGTAGTTTCTTGGGCTTGGCGGGTTACTATAGAAGATTCATCCAAGACTTCTCTAAGATTGCTTCTCCACTAACTAAGTTGACCCGAAAGGATGTGAAATTTGTATGGGGTCAAGCTCAAGAGAAGGCGTTCGAAGAGCTGAAGGCAAGACTGACTCAAGCTCCTGTTCTGTCATTACCCGATGGAAGTGAATATCTAGTGGTTTATTCTGATGCTTCCTACTCGGGGTTGGGGTGTGTGTTAATGCAGAGAGGGAAGGTTATAGCCTATGCATCTCGACAGTTAAAGGTTCATGAGGTCAATTATCCTACTCATGACTTGGAGCTAGCAGCCGTGGTCTTGCACTAAAGATTGGAGGCACTATCTCTACGGGACGAAGTGCACCATATTCACCGATCATAAAAGCTGAGTATTTCTTCGAGCAAAAGGATCTGAACATGAGGCAGAGGAGATGGTTGGAACTTATAAAGGATTATGATTGCGAGATCCATTACCATCCAGGCAAAGCTAATGTGGTGGCGGATGCCCTTAGTCGAAAGGAAAGGCCCGACCGATTCGGGTGAAAGCTTATCAACTAATCATGACCTCTGATGTGATGAAGCAAATCAAGGAGTTTCAAGATGAGGCATTGAAAGAAGATCATCTTAACTCGGAAAAAATGAGAGGTCTGGTTGGGGAATTGGGTGAAAACACACTCGGTGTTAGAACTCGATTCGGTCGTGTGTGGATTCCTCGTTTTGGGGATCTACGGGTGAAGATAATGGATGAAGCCCACAAGACTCGATACTCCATTCATCCCTGGTGCCACGAAAATGTACCATGACATGAAGAAGGATTATTGGTGGCTGGGTATGAAGCGCGACGTGGTGGAGTATGTGAGTAAGTGCCTTACTTGCTTACAGGTGAAGGCAGAGCATCAAAAGCCGTATGGGAAGATACAACCTTTGGATATACCGGAATGGAAATGGGAGCACATCACCATGGACTTCATTACGAAGCTGCGCGTACCCCGAAAGGGTATGATGCCATATGGGTGATAGTTGATCGTCTGACGAAGAGCGCTCATTTTCTACCGATCCGCGAGACGTATTCATCTGAGAGGTTGGCTGATCTGTTCATCAAGGAATTGTAGCTCGTCATGGTGTGCCGGTGTCTATTGTGTCTGATCGTGACACTCGGTTTACATCTAAATTTTGGAAGAAATTCCACGACGCTATGGGGACGAGGTTACATATTAGCACGGCTTATCATCCCCAGACTGATGGTCAGTCAGAAAGGACCATTCAGACACTGGAAGACATGCTCCGAGCATGTGTGATCGATTTTGGTGGAAGTTGGGATGACCACTTACCGTTAGCCGAATTCTCATACAACAACAGCTATCATGCCAGTATTGGTATGCCACCATATGAGATGCTATACGGTAGGAGATGCAGAACACCCGTTTGTTGGGGTGATATTGGTCAAAAGGAATTGGGGAGCGTCGAGGTAATCGAGGCTACGACAGAGAAGCTTGAAAAGATTAAAGCCTTCATGAAGGCAGCCAAAGATAGACAGAAGTCGTATGCCGATAAGCGACGTAGGCCAATTGAGTTCCAGGTGGCTGACCGGGTTATGCTGAAGGTCTCACCTTGGAAGGGTATTATCAGATTCAGAAGGCGGGGCAAGTTGAGCCCAAGATATATAGGCCCTTTCCGAATCATTGCTCGAGTAGGGGAGGTGGCCTATAGATTGGAGTTGCCAGATGAGTTAAGTGGGATTCACTCGACATTCCATGTATCTCATCTGAGAAAGTGTATAGCTGATGAAGACATGATTGTTCCATTGGAAGACATTGAAATAGATGAAAGGCTCAATTATGTGGAGCAACCAGTGGCAATCATCGATCGTAAGGAAAAGGGCTAAGAATAAAGTGGTTCCTCTTGTGCGTGTACAGTGGAAGCACAGGAAGGGATCCGAGTCAACGTGGGAGATTGAAGAAGAAATGAGACAGCATTATCCACGTTTGTTCAACGAATAACAGGTTTCGGGGACGAAACCTATTTAAGGGGGGTGGACTTGTAACACCCGATATTTATTATTTTGAAGCCGGTGAAGAAAGAAAAGAAAATAAAGTCCAAAAGTCGAGGGACCAAACCCGCCAACGATGCAAATTTGGGAAATGTGGTGATATATGTAGGGAGAGGGCAGCCCACTCTCCCCACATCCACATTTCAGCTCCATAAAGGGAGAAGAGAGAAAGAAGAGGAGAAAAAAAGAGGAAAAGTGTTGGTTCGGGTCGATTCGGGTCGCCAATATCGTCGTGAAGCAAGCCGAGTCGAAGCTCTTGTCATTGTGCTCGTTTAGGTGAGTTCTAGGACCCCTCTTTTACTTGTTTTCAAACGATTTGGGGCTGGAAAACATCTGAAATCGAGTTTTTCGTATGTGTGTAGTTGACCCGTTTGTGTATGTGTATGTATATGAATGACGCGATTGTGACTTGATTTCTTGCTTGGTGGTGCTTGAATGATGTTATGGTATGCATCCCTAAGGTTTAGGATGGTCGATTTACGCTTAAAATGGGTTTAGATGAGTTTGGAGGCCGAAAACCCTCGGCTGCAGTCGGGTTGAACTGCACTCTGCACCAGTTAGGGTTAGGCGACCGACTGGAGGCCGAATGGAGGCCATACGGCCGATTAGGGTGCGATTGGGGTCCATTCGCATGATTGGGGTTCATTCGCACGACTGGAGGGCCAGTCGTGGGTGTCATGCGACTGAAGGTCCATTCGCACGACTGAAGGTCATTCGCACGACTGAAGGTCAGTCGCATAGGTGTTCATCCGCATTGTCCATTCGCACGACTGGATGTTCATTCGCATAGGTGTTCATCCGTATCAGTTCAATCGCACGATGTTCAGCCGCATGGAGGCCATGCGACTGAGGGTGTCCATACGCCCGAATAGGGCTGTTGAACCCGAGGAAGGTGTAGATTAACTTCTGACTTTCAGGGGAAAGTGCAGATGTAAGTGTTGATGTAAAGGTCCCATGAGAGTTTTAAGATGACGATCGAGGTCTTAGAAAGCATGTTGGGCATGATGATGATGATGATGATGTTGCACTTTATGTATGTATGATGTCGCCATGTATGATGTGATGTTGATGCATGTTTATGTTCCTTATGTGATGTATAATATCTTTCCTGTGGCTTTACTTGTTATGATGAATGAACGAAGTATTATGTAACGTAAAGTGAAAGATAAAGGAAGAGGAACATGATGAACGAATGAACGTCTTGCACACATCGGATACGGGGTCCCTCTTGGTGATTGACCCAAATGTAGGAACCTCTACCGCTCACCCCTAGTACCGTGGCATACGTTTAGCTGTCATTCGTTGACTTCGGCCCAGTAGCTAAGACTGACGGTTACTCCTAGTACCGCGGCATACGTTTAGCTGTCATTCGTTGACTTCGGCCCGGTAGCTACGACTAACCGGGGTGTAGCACATGGTATGGTTCGGGATGATGTCCGATGCGCAAGTAAGGTAATGAAGAAGGAATGAACGAATGAAGGAAGATAATAATGATACTATCTATGTGTACGTATGATGTGTGATCATGTAAAAGTACGAACGGTTTTATCTGAAGGTAAAGTATGTTTTATTTATAAAACTAGAACTCACTCAGCAACGCTGACTTTGATGTGTTTCCAGTTGGCAGGTAATGATTGCTGAGGATGGCACGGGCGACTACTCAGCTCTTTTGGGATGGCATTCTTTTGATTAATGTTTTTGCATTGTAATGCGAACAAACGATTTTTGTAACGAATGTTGTATTAGTTTGTTAAAGCATTTACAGGAAATGAAAGTTTATTTTAGTTTTCCGCTGCGATTTATTAAATACTAATGTAATTATATGTTTTATATGCGATGAGAACCCAGCTGTAAGCGTCCCGGGAACGGGGCCTTACAATAAATTTGGAATCTTTATTGATAAGTTTTTGTCTTTTAAACTGTTCAAGATGACTAGGAAGGTTTTGTCACGAGTACAACACCAAGTTTTAGATCAATACAAGGCTTAGCTTGACGACATGAAGAAAAAAAATATGGTCAAGACACTTTTTGATAAGATATATGAAATTCATAAGAGCTTCTCAAGCATATAACTTTAACGAGGTTTCTAGATGATCGATTCTTGTTTTCTTATGTCATTAAGGTTTCAAGTTTTACTAGTGTAACGTTGATACAAGGATCGTGTTCATTAAGATTAGAGATTCAATTCAGAATGACGACATCATTGTAATAGGTTTTCAGGATAAGTGCGGTTTTGAGAGGAATACATTCAAAAAGATTATTTGGGGTCGTTAAGAGATTTTGGTGACGAGTTTTAAGTTCCATGAAGACAAGATCAATGATAAGATGAATCAAAATAACAAGATGTTGCGACTGTATCGTTCGGTTTGCAAACCAAAGCAATACGTTGACTTATCAAAGTATTAGGTCAACTACAACCTAATGAAGACATGTGTACCTATAAGCGGACACTCACCCCAAGGGTTCCCAGGTAAGGTAAAGGATCCATCGGTTGATTTGGATTTATATGGATACCTTGCCTAGATAGACACCTTGAGATACAGGCATCACGCTCTTCCAGCGTTACATGTTTCAAGTTGTAGGACACAAACTTTGACGAGACTTTAAAATCACGAATAACGATTCAAAGTTCATTTTGAAAACCATTTGATTTAGGCACATAAGGCCTTAGAATATGATTTAAAATTCATGTGAGCACTGATAAGATTCTAAGTATAAGAATAAGCACAAAAGGGATATAATCACATAATCAAATATAAACATATAAGGCACATAAAATCCTATCAAAGCATATAAAATACATGAGAGGACTCATGTGTAAGGGTACTTAGTTATAGTCTAGGTCATTCCATTTCTAAAGACCTAAATCCCTATAACCATGGCTCTGATACCAATCTGTCACACCCCGACCAACTGCGGAATCATCGGGGCGGACGAATGGGAGACGATTGTTCATAACACATGGAACTAATTAAGTTGTAATAATATTAAATATCATTATTCATGGAACATTACAAGACAAATAAGTCCATACAATACAAAAACCTCAAACAAATAAATAACATATTAAGTTAATCTAGGTCCAAATCTTATATGAGCACGAAGACAATCCACAAGTAGCAAAACCTGAAACATGTTAAAAATAAAAGATCAACTTTGAAAGTTGGTGAGATTTCCATAGTTTTCATACATAAGTATATAAAAGATGGCAATTCATGTTATAAGTTAGAGAACAAAGTAACTAGGGATGTAAGACAGAATGCACAATCCAACCTTGACAGTTTTTACAAGTCTCAAACTTTACAAGTATATACGATTAGCTAAGTGTACTTGGATTAACCAAGCAGGCTTGTCAGGCCCATAGATCTATGGCGTCGTCAGGCTAGCAATAGTTAATGATTGTATATATATTCGACATTACATGGTAGCTACAAAGTTCAACTAACCATAATACACAAGTAAATTGCCATAAGTTTACAAGAATCCAACGTTTACAAGTGCAATAACTATAAAGTAACATGTTACACCCCAAAGTGTGAAAATATGAAAAAAGGGGTATAGAAATACTCACATGATATATATAAGATGATGATAAGAATTTAAACAAGGCTCAAATGATTTCTTTTACAAGTTACCTAAACGTATTGATTCCAAGATTAAGTTCAATAATAAGATTAACAATTAGACATGAACTAGGGTTTCAATTGGAATTTTGGGGTTTAAATAATTAAATAAAATAATGAATCATTTATGTTTTGATTTAATAAAGATGGTATAAATCAATTAAGACCAGGAATATTAAAAATGATAAAATAATTTAATTTATTGATTTATTAGAAATCAAGTATAATGTGTGAAAAGAAATAATTAACTTAATAATTAATTATTTAAAACTTGATAAAGGTGATTAATTGAATACTTTTTAAATGACTTTAAAATTATTTAAAATTATTTTATAGAGTTTTGAACTTTTGAAATGATTTTTTTATAAAGATCTTACAATACAAAACTTTAAGAATAAAGTATAATATGTTGTTTTATAAGTTAATTAAAAGTTCAAGAAGTAGATGTATTAACTATTTATGATATAACTTAGTTAAATAAAAACATTGAATAATTAATTATTAAAACTTGATAAAGGTGATTAATTGAATACTTTTTAAATGACTTTAAAATTATTTAAAATTATTTTATAGAGTTTTGAACTTTTGAAATGATTTTTTTATAAAGATCTTACAATACAAAACTTTAAGAATAAAGTATAATATGTTGTTTTATAAGTTAATTAAAAGTTCAAGAAGTAGATGTATTAACTATTTATGATATAACTTAGTTAAATAAAAACATTGAATAATTAATTATTTAGATAATTATTTGTATAATTAATTATTCAAAGTATTTGTAATGTGTAGGCTTAAAGTGTTTTGAAATAATCCAAGTTTGAACTATAACATATTTAAAACATAAATGACAAAATAATATTTTTATAACTTCTTATTCTTTAAAAATAACTAAATTTAAGAATTATAAGTTTTTAAAATCTTTAAAAATTAGCTTAATAATTTTAGAAATATTTAGTTAACAAAGTAATTATAAATCTAACCAAACAATATATTAAAATCTTATGCAATTAAAAGAAACTTAAAAATCAAATATTTAAAAAAAAGAATGAGAGTCCCCGGGGTCGAACCCGGATCCCTCGTGTGTATGCATGATGTTGTAACTAGTTTGGCAGAACTTAGAAGCCCATATTTGATTAAAAGATCAATTAAAATGTTTAATAACATTAATTACAGAAATCCCCAAATTCAACATAAACCCTAGATTCAAATTGAATCCAATTGAGCATCAATTCGATAACAATAATGGAATCAATCTTAAGGCTTTGATTGCCCATGTAAAACCGAGTGTGTATAAGGGTTTAATTACCAAAATGACAATTGATTCGAGATGCACGGTCGAGTATGATTCGAGATGCAAACATTGATGAAAACCAAATTAACTTCACGTAAAGGTTCCTCGAGTCATTCCGATCAAAAGCCCTCTATCAATTTCGTTTAATGATGCTCAGAAGATGGATTTTATTTGAGTTGCAGGTTCGAAGTGAAAGTGATGATCGATAGTGATATGTTGTTGTATCTCAGATGCAATTGCGAGTTCTAATAAATTAAGAGCATTGGTTTGATGATTTTCCCTCAATTATTAAAGCTCTTTTGATTAGTTTCAAGCCGAACGGGTTCATGATTTGAATGTGATTTTTGGTTTCGAGTTAAGGTGGTTTAGTAGGTGTTTGATCCAAATTAATTTGAGTGTTTGATTCGAAACTGTCGCACAAAGGTTAAGAATGGTTTAATTGCACTTTAAGTTACGTGTTTTGGTGGATTGGTGGTTGCCGGAGCTCGCCGATGAAGTTGGCCGGAAATAAGCCGACGGGATGGAGGGGATTGATTTGAGAAGTTACACTTTTGGTCCCTGTGCTTTTATTAGCTTATTATTTTATGACCAAAACTTTTAAAACAAAGTTTTAATAATACCTTTCCAACCCTATACTTTAAAAAATACAAATTATAAATGATTATTCCATTTATAAAATATTATAATTATAAATCTAATTATTAAAATGATTAATGATTTTTTTAAGTTATAAAATATTAAGTTTTATTAAAATTTATTAAGTTATAAGATGATTAGTAAATCTTTATAACTTTATAAAAAAATTATTTATAAAACAATAGGTTATTACAAGTTGATTATATATTTGATGTATTTGATCCATTAAAGTTATTACATAATTTAATGATAAAAACTCAAAATAAGTTCGGGTTTGGGTTTTATCTCGGAAACTGGCGGATGTTACATTTGTCAATGATCTCCACCTTTTCTTGTTGTTAACTACCACCTGGTTGGCTGCAGCTGCTTTGGAGTTGGCAGCTAGCAACTTCCCAGTTGGGAGTCTACTTTTTCTTTTATGTTTCTCAATCCTCTCCCCCTCCTAAATCTCTTCCACAATCATCTTCTTCTTGCCTTTAACATATTTGGAAATGCTAGACTTTGGTGGTTCTTGGATGGACGGTTCATGTTGAGACATGGTGGATGGAGATAATGAAGTTGTTTGAGCTAAGGGCAGTTGAGAAAGTCCTTACTATTCACCTCAGATGCCAACCCTAGAATTGCATCTATGATGATTAGATCCTCAAACAAGGAGAACAGGCTTTCCACAGCTTCCATCTCAACTTCGGTAGATTGAAATTGTTCTTCTGAGGCTTTGACTTCAACTTGGAAGTCTAAGGGAATGCACTATCTGTCACAATTGTTTCAGTTGCTGGGTCATCAGTCCTTATTTCCCCTTCGAAATGAATCTCAAGTTCTATTTGGGCCTTAGGTTGACCAACTTCTTCCATAGTGGTAGAAAGTGCACGCTTCAAAAGCGGTTCAACTCAAAAGTATTTCATAGCTGCATTAGGGCTAAGCTGATCTAAAGAATATCTCAATAGGAATTTGGAGAAGATCCTTTTAAGATCTATGAAAATCCTTAGGTCTATTTGCAGGACAACTTGACGAGGCTTAGGAAAGATTGTTGTTGTAGGAGTTGGGTATCTAACAAATAGAGAAGTTAAAGCTTGGCTCTATGGTTCCTCTATTGTTTGTCTATGACCATTCTCTCCCTTTTTGGTAACATCATCTTGAGAGCTAGATAAGCTGAAGAAGAGGTCAATGAGACTTGAAAAGGTATGTGCCTGACAGATCTCTCAATTTGTTTCTCAACTAGTTGACCCTTGAGATTTTCAATCTGAAGTTGCTGAGTGGCAGACCTATCCTCTAAAGTCTTAACCGTTGATTCAAGGATTGAGACTTTAGAAAGTAGGTCTTGAATGGTGAGTTGCGTACTACCATCATCTTCTTTTGAAGAATCATGGGGGAGATGAGGTAACATACCTTGTACGTTCACCATCACCACTAGATATGGTTTCTTGGCACCCTGGTTTCCCTTGCCCGAGGATGTCTCTTTCAGAGTCATCAAAAGGCACAATTGTCATAGATTTAGTCTCAGAGATTGTACCACTGGCCAGAGGATCCAATGAGTTTCCTTCAGTAGTGGCATCTGAATCTACATGAGTGCCCTCCACATCTGTGGGACTCACTTCAATTGGTTTTAACTGATGTGTACTAGATACAATAGGTCCCTCTAGGCTCTGTTGGTCTAATAGAGGGTGTTATGGATCAACTTCATTTCCATGAAGAGACGTAATCTCCTTATCAGTTCTGACTAAAAGATCAGTAAAGGATAAGGAAGTGAAGCCTACTGACCCGGACGTCAGTCAATGTCTATTGGCAATGAGCCTTTGGTGGGGCTGTCCCTTTTTGGTTTCATAGGAGAGTGTTGGGACTCATCCTAAGGGCTTGTGGCTTGGGTTTAAGGCTCAGGGAATTGAGATTGAGGAGATTCAAATACCATATTAAGGTCAAATAAGAAGGATGGTGAGACCACTGACTGAGTGGGAGCCTATGTTCCACTCAAGTCTTTTTGGTTTGCTCTTGCTCAAATAGAGTAGACTGAGCAATGATTCTTTTGCATCTGTGATATGCGTGTTTGATGGGGTGAGCAGGATGATCTGGCAAAGTAAGGGTAGTTGCTGGTGTGGGTTCATCACCTGTGGGGTGAACATGGATGCCACTAGGGGCCATTGGCTCGATCATACCCGAAAGAAGTGCAGTATGTCTTCTAGTGAAATTGGTGGACACTCTCTTCAAGATCTTGAAGATGGTCAGCCTCATTTGAGGGACATGCAGAGTAGTTGCACAGACAAGCTTACTCTGGTCCAACTACAATTGATTATGTGTTGGATGTATCTAGGATATATAAGGAATGTGCCCTTTTGAAGGTTCCCCATAAGGTTAGTCAGCACAAACCTTGAGTAGTTTAAGCGATGAACTAGGCAGCCTAGTTTATATGGGATTTGATCCCTTCCCCCAGACTTGTTATATAGACAATGGAGAACAACATGAAGTAGGAACATCCAGTTGTACGACAAATTGAACTTATACACTGTAGAACTACTCACACCTCCATAATATCGGATTTGGAGATATGTATTATCAAGGTTTGATTTGGGGAAATCAACTGGAGCGCCTTCATCATGGAGCTCCAGATGCTCCCGGAAGACTTGTTCAGTAATGACCAACTCCTGGCCAAAAATGCTCGTCCTGAATAACCCTAACTCCATTTAGGAGTACTATCTGACCATTACCCTAAAATTCTTCCATGTGATTAAAGTAAACGGTGGGGTTCATAGTCAAAGCGGTAAAGTAGGTAGATTGGATAAGAAAGGAGATGATTTTTGAGAAGTCAACATCCTTGGTAGAGTCAAGGAGTGCGACTTGGTTGTGTTGTGGGTTGAGTGCCATTGTAAAAAAGAAGATGATGAAACAAGTTTGAGGAGGGTGAATTTGGGGTGAAGGAAGCTTTGGATAGTAAATTTGATAAAAAGATTAAAATGAGAGTCAGGATAATTTAGATGGTGGAATGGCGGTTTTTGGGGTTTTGGAGAAGGTGAAAAGATGATTTGGGGTAAGATGTGACAGTGGCGGTAAGGTTAAAAACCATTTAAAAGATTTCGACATCATTAATAAAATCTATAGTTTTTACTGTGTGGGGCCCAAAGATTTCCGTCACACAGTAAGATTTTCTTCTGCGTATAAAAGATTTCCGAGGGTAATCTTCTTCTGAAGCCGATTTTACTTCCGGAGCTAAATTTCTTACTTCAGAGAGTAAAATGTGCATTTCGAATGGAGAGTTTTCTATGCATCGAAAGTAGATCTGATATGCAATCATTCGCTTCTTTCGAGACTACAAAAATCTTCCGAGAAGAAGATTTCCCTTGGAGAAATTTAGCTTCAGAAGATATGAAAAGAATCTTCTGAAGGTTAATTTCTCTTCGGAAAAATCCATACTTAGAAAAATTTAACCTAATGTAAAAGGGCTTAGATTGTTATGACAAAAGACATTACACATTTCAAAATGGTTTTCAAGTGAGATAGACCAATCAATATTTATCATCCCAATAGCTGTAATGAGATATTTAAATCTCTGTTCATCAAAAGCTTTAGTAAACAAATAAACATATTGATTATTTGAATAAACTTTGTTTAGTTTGATCAGGTTTTTCTAATGAATATCTCTAATGAAATAGTACCAGATATCAATGTGCTTTGTCTGTGAGTGCTTCACAGGATTTTCAGTAATGGAGATAGCACTGTTGTTTTCAATGTGCAT
Organism: Flaveria trinervia; assembly: GCA_025506515.1. Taxonomy (NCBI): domain Eukaryota; kingdom Viridiplantae; phylum Streptophyta; class Magnoliopsida; order Asterales; family Asteraceae; genus Flaveria; species Flaveria trinervia. The sequence continues at coordinate 80,142,121 of CM046448.1, forward strand.
AGGAGTGCTCATAAAGTTGAATACATTGTCTAGCATCTACTTTTGAATCCAGAGCAGCTGAGCACAGCAATGTATTCAGCTTTAGTAGTAGATGTAGAGACACAGGATTGCTTCTTGCATTGCCATGAGATGATCCTTCCACCAAGAAATTGACATCCTCCTGATGTGGATTTCTTGTTGATGTTGCAGCCACCATAGTCAATATCTAAGTAGCCATAGAGATATAAGTCGATATTCCTTGGATACCAGAGACCTAATTTAGGTGCTCCTTTAAGGTATCTAAGAATTCTCTTGGCAGCAACTAGGTGAGACACCTTTGGAGCAGCCTGATATCTTGCACAGATACATGTAGCAAACATGATATTAGGTCTACTTGCTATGAGATACATTAGAGACCCAATGATTGCCTTATACTGATGTTGATTAGTATCCTCCCCCTTAGAGTCAGGACAAAGGTCATGGTTATTGGGTATACCTGTCTTGGTTCGCTTCCAATCCTTCATATCAAATCTCTCTAAGACATGAGAAACATACTTATATTGATTGATAAAGAACCCTTCCTTCATCCGCTTCACCTAAATTCCAAGAAAAAGTCTGTTTTTTCTATGGAACTCATCTTAAACTTCTTCTTCATAATGCTCTCAAAGTCTTTACACATTTGGTCATTTGAAGAACCAAATATGATATCATCAACATAGACCTGAATGAGCAATATGTCTTTCCCAGACTTCTTTATGAAAAGAGTCTTACCAAGGTGCCTCGAGTGTAACCATTCTTTATGAGAAATTGAGACAAAGTCTCATACCACAGCCTAGGTGCTTGGTGCAGCCCATAAAGAGCTTTATCCAACTTGCACACATAGTTGGGGTGCTGTGGGTCTTCAAATCTTGGAGGTTGGCACACATAGACCTCCCTATCTATATTTTCAAATAGAATGACACAATTGACATCAAGCTGAGAGACAGTAATATTCTTCGATGCAGCATAAGCAAGGAAGATTATAACTACCTCAAGTCTTGCAACAAGTTCAAAAACATTAATATAATCAATTCCTTCCTCTTGGGTATATCCTTGAACAACCAGTCTAGCTTTGTTCTTGATGATCAAGCGTCTATCATCTCTCTTGTTTCTAAAAATCCATTTGGTGCTTATTGGTACTTGACCAAATGGTAGCAGGCAAAGGTTCCAAACCTTTTATCTCTTGAATTGTAGCAACTCCTCTTGACTCAACCCAACTACTATTCTTTAAAGCATCTTTTACTTTCTTGGGTTCCATCTAAGACAAGAAGCATGAGTACAAACAGACATTCCCATGATGAGTTTGTCCCTTTGTTCTCACACCTTAAGAGACTTCTCCTATGATGTTCTCAGCTGAATGAGTGTTGTGAATCCTTAGTCTAGGAATTACTTCTACTTGCTAAGTTAAATCCATGTCATTTAATGAGGACTGATTGAATGAAAAAGAAACATCAACATTAATGATTGGCTGAGAAGTAGCATTAACAGTTGTTTGTTCCTTCAGAATATTGCTTCTATCAATCGGGTGTTGTTCAGTGTCACTTGAAGGAACACTGGTTGAAGCTTTACTATCTCTTGAAAGAGTTATGCTACTTGATTTTAAGATAGTTGGAGCTGGATCTCCAGTCACTCTTGGAGAATTTGAACAGGGTCAAGGCAACTCAAACAGTTGATCATGATCATTTTAAGAACCTGTGCTAGGTGAAACACTCTCACAAGATGGATTAGAATAGTAGGAAAACAATTCTAAGTCAAAAATGTAATCAGGGCCATTACCCCTAAAACAAGGAGTTTGCTAATTGACAACAATGTTGGATGATTTCTCAAATTGTTGATTTTTGATGTTATAAACTCTATAAGCAATAGAGTTGGAGGAATATCCAACAAAGATAGCATCATCTGTTTTTTTAGAAAACTTTGCCAAATTGTCTTTTCTGTTAAGTATGATACACTTGCTACGAAAGGGCCTTAGAAAGCCAATGAACAGTGGCCTCATGTTCCATAGCCCATAAGAGGTTTTTCCATATGGCTTAACTACAATAACTATGTTCTACACATAGCATGCAGTCTTGACTGCCTCTGCCCAGAAAGTAAGAGGCAGCTTTGAATCAGCCAACATAGGCCAGCAGCCTCAATAAGTGTCATGTTCCTCCTCTCAGTGTTGAGAAGTTCTAGGAGCATTGTTTTGTCCGGCAATCCCTTGTGAGTTACAGAATAAGTCAAGAGCTTGATTCTTGAACTCAGTCCCTTGATCACTTCTGATGATTTTTACCTTGTGATCAATTTGATTTTCAATTTTAAGAGTAAAAGATTTTAACGTTCTAGCAATTTCATCCTTAGTTCTTAAAAAGAATACCCATGTAAATCTTATAAAATCATCAACTATCACAAGGCCATATGATTTCCTTTTAGTGCTCATTATACTTATTGGACCGAAGAGATCCATATGCAATAAGTGTAATGGGGTGGTGATGGAGTTAACAACTTTGGATTTACGAGAATCCCTGTGTTGTTTCCCTTTCAGGCATGCCACATATTATCTTTGTGGAAAAATTCTTTTTTAGGCAAACCATGTACCAAGTTATTTTTAACCAATTTATTCATGGTTTTAAAATTGACATGACACATTCGTTTATGCCATAGTGTTGACTCATCACCATCAGCTTTGGAAAGAAAGCATGATACTTCTCCCAGTGGAGAAGTATAGTTCATATCCAGCTTGTACATATCCCCTTTCTTGGGAGATTTAAGAAGCACTAATTCCAGAGGAATGATCATCCCAGGTTTGAGGATAATGCACTAATGTTCTATGAAAAACATTTGGTGCTTTTGATCATAGAATTGAGAAACACTTAAAAGATTGTATTCAATCTATTTAACAAAATGTACTTTGTCAACTTATAACTTGTCGTTGGATACACTCCCTTTGCCAAAAATTTATCCTCCAGTCTCACCTCCAAACTGAATAGGACCTCCATCAAAATGTTGAAGGAGAGATTTGTTCATAGTCATATGCCTGAGCATCCACTATCTACAATCCACACATTATTGTTCTTGTCATATGGATGTCCCTGCACATAAGGTAAAAAGTTAGTTTTTTATTGGAAACCCAAGCCTTGTTGGTCTTGGGCTCTTCCAATGAGGATTTTATTAAACCAAAATTAATGCATCGGATTTCAATAAGTGTTTGTGAGGAGGAGGCTTGGGTCGTAGCACCTTCTTTGATCTTCCATTCCATCCCTTGGTTGATCATAGAGGATGAGCTTGTTAAAGCTTGAGCAGCGTGGCCTTCTTCCGAAGCTTCTTTCTTCTCGGAAGAGGCCTTCACCACCTTCTCTTCCGAAGCAGTCTTCTTCTGGGATGTTTTCAAGGGGGCTCTCTTGGCTTTCTGAGTCTTCATAGCTTTAGCTTCCACAGCCATTTTCCCTTCGGAAGAAGGATTTTCTTCTGAACGCAACCTTGCTTCGGAAACAAGCTTTCCCTTTTTCATCACTTGGAACATTTGATAGGGTCCAAATGAGAAACCTTCCCTGACTCCTTCATTCTTAACATTATTTTCATAATGTGTGCTATCAGGATTGTAATAACAATCTTTGGCCATGTTGTTTTTTAGACCACACATTATTCATGCAATGTTAATCTTCTGCGAATGTGAAGTTCCAGTATTATTGCGGATGAAGAATCTGCATAGAAGAAAAGTATTGGCTAATTGCATTTGTATATGTGGAAGACATAGAACAATGCTGACAAGTGTTTGTTTTTCCGCATTAACTAATGTGGATAGCCTAAAAGAGATGCTAACAAGTTTTGTACATCCACATTAACTAATGCGGATTCCTGGCAACAAATGTGCATGTGTTTGTTCATCCGCATTTGCCAATGCGGATGACCAAACACTAATGCTGAAGACAGAAGAAGAAATGATGATTAAGATCAACTCACCCGCATTAGTCAATGTGGATGAACGAAAGAAATACTGATGAAGACTTAGAATAGTTTGATGTATCGGTTAGGGGTAGTTTAGTCATTTTGTAGAAGGCATCTTGTCAGCCTATAAATAAAATAGAAAACCTCGTATGTGAGGTGACTATTGATAGACAATCAAAATATCTTTTTTTAGTCTTATGTTATTGATGTGCTCCAAATTATACATAAAAATCCTATCAAAAGCACATCAATTATTCGTTAATACCTTAAAATGATGAAAATATACTTAAAAATGTTAAATTGTGTTTTAAGGTGTTTAAAAGGGCAAGATGGACAAAAGAAGCATATTTAGCAAGAAATTGAAGTAATCCGAGCTTTAGAGTCCAAGCATAGGGCCGTGCCTCTTTAAGCACGCCCCCATGCTCTGCTAGAAACACACCCCCGTGCTAAATTAACACACCCCCGTGTTTGGACATCTGACAGGGCAAAAAGTAATGTTCCCTAAAAGTAGACACGGGGCCGTGCCCCACCTCCAACACGGGGTCCTGTCCCATTTAGCACGTGGTCGTGCCCACACAACGTGCATGTAAGAGCCGACCAACTTTCGTAAGCATTGTACTAGCATGGGGTCGTGCCTTTTAGGCACAGGGTCGTGCTTAAACACTGCAGAAAGCCTTTAAATAGAAGCCTAAGTTCACCACTTTTGGCAAGATTTGGTGGGAGAGTTACTCTGCAGAACTCTCTCGGGAATCAAGACTTCAAGGTCATTTGGAGGCTCGGGAGGCGCATACAACACTTGGAAGAAGCTCGGGATCATCTAAACGTCATCCATTGTGGATTATCGGTTTGATTGTTCCATTTCACCAATGATCACATATCAATCTTCATTGTTATATGTTGTTATGTTCAAGCTCATTATGAGCTAACCTCTTTCTATCATCCTAATCGAATGAAACTTATGTAATTTGTGATGAACTAATGGTGTGATAGATATTATGTTAATGTTATGGTGGTCTTGGGAAAACTATTGATGGGTAGCATCTACATTTGAACAGGAAGTTATAAATTTATGGTTTGTGATTGTGATTGTCAAACAAGGTTGAAAACCGTACGATTAACTTTCATTCGTGAAACTAGTCTTCATAATAAATCCATGGCTAATGAACTAGAAATGGTTATTAGAAATCATATCACCTGAACTTTCTAATAATTTGCGGGTTCCCTTTTATTAGTTTGAGAAATCTTCAGTAATTGTTATGATTTTCTAAAATTAATGGTATGTTAGGAAGGAACTTGATCAACTCTTTTTTTAACATTAAGTTATGTTTTCAAAAATCATATGTCAAATAGGTCACAAAAGATTTACCTACATTACTAGGGCTTTGATCAAGCAGTAAAACTCAACCTAACATGATCCTAGTCACTACGGCAGCAGGATAGACAAGAAATCGTGCTAGCTCATCTTTATAAACATTAACATAATTACATTAATCCATATCTTTATAAACATTAACATAATTACATAAGTGGAGTTTAATTAGGATGATAACTTTCATTCCTTGGTTTTAAATCCATACACTTCAAATCTTAATTTACTTTATTTTTGTCATTGTTTTTAAACCCTAAAATATCTTCCCAATGCAACTTATCATTTTCTTTAACAAAAACCAAATCTGATAGTCTAAATGTAAAGTTTGTTGAGTAGGCTAGGTGTGTCCACGGATTGATACTCGGTTCTTACCAATACTATATTACCACACGATAGGTACATTTGCCTTTTGTGTGTGTGGTTTAGTACTTGTAATAACCATTTAAAATTGAATCTGTCCATAAAATATTTATCAAAATATATATACTATCCGCACCCCATCAAGTTTTTGGCGCCGTTGCCGGGGACACACGGTACTTTGAATGACAAACTAAATTTTTGACTATCTTGTATATAACTTGTTAATATTTTTTTTAAACTTCAATTTTATTTTTAGGTAGTTTGCCTTAGTTAGTTAGTTACTTTTGTCTGTTTCATTTTAAGCCTTAGTTAGTTTATGCTTCTTTAAGTTAGTGTATGTCCAACTCCTCTAGTTCTAAACTTGTTCCGCCTCTTTCGGAACCCGAATGACTTTTCCGTCAAAGATTGTGCAAAAGATCACAACAAGCAGCACCAGTCATTGAAGAAGACATTTTTGAAGGTACATCATCCGAAGAAGACATGGCTAACCAAGATGAGGAAATGAAGATGACACACTATGCCACACCGTCAATAGATGGTTATGAGTCTAGTGTTGTCCAACCAGTAATAGCGGCCAACAATTTCAAGATTAAGTCTAGTATTATCCACCTTGTAGAAAACTGTATTCAGTTCCATGGGTTACAAGACGAAGATCCTAATGCTCACATCTCATAACTCCGTCATATCTGTGCTACCTTTAAAATCAACAAATGTTCAGACGACGCCATTCGACTAAGACTTTTTCCGTTATCACTTCGAGGCCGAGCCATCGACTGACTTGATTCACTTCTTCCTGGCTCCATCACCACATGGGCGGAAATGGCTGAGCAATTCCTTTTGAAATACTTTCCACCCGATCGCACTGCCAAACTAAGAAGCAACATCACAAGTTTCTGCCAAGACGACGATGAATCATTACACGCAGCATGGGAGAGATATAAAAGTCTCCTTCGGAGATGCCCACATCACGGACTGAATCTGTGGCTGTAGTGTCAAACCTTTTATGATGCAATCAGCGAAGCCCACAAGCAAGCGGGAGACCAAAGTGCAGTAGGAGATTTTGGAAGTGTCACACCAACAGAAGCATACCAAGCCTTAGAAAGAGCAGCTAAGAAAAGTTTTGCTTACAATCCCTTAAGGACCAAACCCAGTTCTAAAGGTATCAAGTAGACTCTGAAACCCAAATTGCAGCCCAATTAGAAGCTCTAACCAAAAAGTTCGAACAATTGCAAAACGAGTGTTGGACCAAAGAACCAATGAGCCAAGATCAGAAAACCTCTAAGTCCCACATGATATCACAACAACTGCTGAAGGCTTCATCAGCAGTTCGACAAGTGCTGAAGATTTCAACAGCTGAAGACTAAAGTGTTGAAGCTCAACAGCTGAAGAACACAAGTGCTGAAGCTGAACAGCTGAAGAACACAAGTGCTGAAGGCGAACAGCTGAAGAACACAAGTGCTGAAGCTGAAAAGCTGAAGAACACAAGTGCTGAAGCTGAAGACCAAAGTACTGAAGTACAACAGCTGAAGAGTCTACAAGTGCTGAAGATCAACAACTGGTGTACAAAGTCTGAAGACAAAGACTAAAGACATCAGCTGATGATATCTACTGAAGTCATCAGCTGATGAAACGTCTGAAGTTCAAGTCTGAAGACCAAGTACTGAAGTTTCAGTAGTTTGTCACAACAGCTGAAGAGTACTTCTTCAGTAGTTGTGATATCAGTAGTTTTACGTTTTTACTTTCAGTAGTTTTGTATAACGACTGAAGAGCTTGTTCTTCAGTCGTTGTAGTGTCAGTAGTTTTATGTTTTTCAGTAGTTGTAGTAACTGATAATACAGTATTTTTGTAAGAAGATGTCAGCTGTTTTGACATCTTCAGTAGTTGTGTTTCAGTTGGAATAATTCTGTTAGAATCTTTAGATATTTGCAAGGTACACAATCTCTGGGTTTATGGTATTCCACTGGACACTCTTGCAAATTAGTTGCTTTTTCAGATAGTGACTATGCAGGGTGCAAGTTAACTAGAAAGTCAACTTCTGGTGGTTGTCAATTCCTAGGCAACTGTTTGATTTCTTGGCAGAGTAAGAAACAAACATCTGTTGCTACATCCACTGCTGAGCCCGAGTACATTGCTGCTGCAAGTTGTACTTCTCAGGTACTCTGGCTTCAGAACCAACTTCTGGATTATGGCATTACAGAGACTAAGACTCCATTATTAATGGATAGTGCTTCAGCTCTTTGTATTGTCAAAAATCCAGTCCAGCACTCTAGGACCAAACATATAGAGATCAGACATCATTTTATTCGGGATTGCTTTGAAAAAGGTCTGATTGATCCTAAGTTTGTGCCTAGTGCTGATGAGCTTGCAGATATTTTTACTAAGCCTTTGGATAGTTCTACTTTCCAAAACCTTGTGTTAAGGCTTCGTATGCTGCAGCTAGAATAAGTGACAACTACTGATGATTTCAATAATAATTACTGGTGATCATTGGTAACCATGTCACATATAAGTACTGATGAGTCCTTTCACCTTCAGTAGTTTTTATAACTACTGACGGCTAAATGCCTCACAAGTACTGAAGTATTTTATCTGTTCTAAACTACTGATGTAGTTACAACTACTGAAATCAGTACAAACAGATAAGTACTGACGTCCTATGAAACATCTGAAAAGCAGATGCAAAGTCTGATGAGTAAGTGTTAAGGACAGTATGAAACAGCTGAAAGGATATGAATTGACGAAAACTACTGAAGAGAACTTTTTCTTCAGTTGTTTCTACAACTGTTGTTTCATTCTAAACAACTGAAGCAAAACCATGTCTTCAGTAGTTTTGTAACTACTGATGACTAACACCAAGTCTTCAGCTGTTTACAACAACTGATGACAAAACCACTGTCTTCAGTAGTTTCACAACTACTGATGACAAACACCAAGTCCTCAGTTGTTTCATTATCTGAAGTCAAAACCATGGTCTTCAGTAGTTTTCTAACTGCTGATGCCTAAAACCACGACTTCAGCTGTTTCAACGTCTGATAGGGTAATACCATGTCAACAGTCGGTTTAAAACTACTGATGACTAACACCAAACCCTTCAGTCATTTTCTCACCCCTACCCTATAAATACCTGTCCTCTTCTCTAATGTTTCATTAGCCGTTATTTTCTGAACTTCTCTCACTCAAACATGGCGACCATGAGTCTGAAACCACGACATAACTGCGTTGCTTACCTTACCAAGTCGGCTTTCTGGAACAAATATGATAATGCCATTGACTTAATGGTGGATTCCCCATATCGTACAGCCTTTCTCTTGAATCCGACCATCTACCCTGAATCCCTCAGTCAATTCTGGTCAAATGCTTTTGTTCATACAGATGAGTCTACCGGCCAGATCTCTGTTCGGTCCCTTGTCAACCAGAAACCAGTGGTCGTTACAGCCGACATCATTCGTCAAGCATTACACTTACACGACTCTACCGCTGTGACTGAATACCCAAAGGGCATAATAGATATGTCATTTATCAATAATGGGTATGAAGGTGATCTTCGGGCTACAACCGTTCTAAAGAAACATTTCCATGACGCTGAGAAACTTATTTTTCACATGGTAAATGTCTGCTTAGCCTCCAAGACATCTTCTTGGGATCAAATGTCATCCCAATGGCAACAGGTATTGTATTCTATTCTAGAACACCAACCGCTAAATTTTTCTGAAATCGTGTTTCTAGAAATAAAGAACTTAGCTCAGAAACCTGTGGCAAACCGATGGCCATTATATCCCAGGTTCTGATGGCCATTATTTTAGATGAATTAAAATCTGATGGCCTTGTTGGCCTTGGAGTCCCTGCACCAGCTGTTTTGGCTGAGGTATACTCCAGGCACAACTCAGACCTTACACTCAAAGAAGCTGCCCGAATGCTAAAGCCCAAGCACAGGGAACCCACAGCTTCCTCCACCAGAACCAAAGTCCCCACTAAACCAAAACCAAAACACCCCAAAACAGCTATTCAGGGAGATGAGTCCCCTGAAGATGCTCCTGTACCACCAACGCAGGATATACTTGCTGGCTTAACCCTCCAGCAGTATCAGAGACTCTACCAGCCATAGCCGCTCAGGATTCCTCTCAAAAGGAGCCTGCAGCCACCACACAAGAGGTACCCACACATCTGGGATCTTCCTCACTTGAGGAGATTGCCATTGAAGAGCACCATCCTCCCCAGGTGCACACTGCTTCTACCCCATCTCCCCATGCAACCGCCCTCCAAAGTCCAACCATAATTATTGCAAACGTGCTGACTCAGTTGCATGCCTCTCCTCCTCCCTAACAACCACCAACAAAGGGGAGAACCACAGATATTGAGGAAGAGGATCATCATGCTTCTGACAACCCACAGCACCGGGGTTTACAAGTTCTATCTCCTAGTGTGGATAGGGAGATTAGAACATCTAGTGAGGCTGCCACCTCTTCTGCATTAGCACATGATCAGAATGAGGCTGGTAACATTGCTAAGACCTCACTAGAGGCAACAGCTGATGAAGGACATAGTCCTGAGGCTGGAAGTCCCCAGTTCCAAGAAAAAGGGGCACATGCTAAAACTGGTCTACACCCAGTGCATGTACATCCTGCTGCAAGCAGGAGATCAGTGATTCAGCATCTGCTGATGATGACCTGGGCTTTTTCTATGACGTTCTAGCCCACAACACCATCCTGGAGGCTGAGGTAAGCAGACTACAAGAACTGCTTGCCAAGAAGTCTCAGGATGTAAGTCCATCTGCCCCCACCAACCCACATATGGCACCTTCATTTGAAGGTCCCCCAAACACTTTACCTTCTCACTTCACTGAGCTTCCAGCTTCTGCTTTTGGCACTATCTCTCCGGGACAGAAACCCCCTGAGCAGATGGTTGTTGTATTCCAACAATCCCTACCTCTCATCACTCCCATCATCAATGACATTGTTTATAAAGCCATTGATGAGAGGATCTCCTCACGTCTACAACCACTCATTGATGATGCCGTGCAAAAGAAACTTTATGCGGTACAAACCCCTGCCACCAATGCATCCAAAAGGGGAGAGTACTGCAGTGAAAGAAAAGAAGAGAAAAAGAACTGAGGATGAGAAGGCACAAGAGAAAACCAAGGAGTTGGAAAAAGAAAAGGAACAACAACTGATCACCTACAAAAGAAAGAAAAGTGTTGGTGATCAATCGAATGCTGAAGAAAAATCCTTGGAAGAGCTGGTAAAAGATGCAGATGAAACACACAGCCGATCCATGGACAAAATCATTGAGCAACTCTTCAAGCAAGGCTTTGACACAGCCACACTAGACAGTGAGATCAGGAGGTTGGAAGTAGAGGAAATTCAAAACAGATGGGCTGGGTATGATGTGCTGGAGAAAGAGAGATTGGAGGTCATGATTCGATTCATCGCCAAATACTTAGGAAGATCACTGATGGAGATTCGTTAATGGACCAGAGACAGCATTCTGGCTATAGCCACCAGAATCTGTTTGTCTGAGCAATTTCATAAGGGGATAATCATTGAAGCACTTGATGAGGCTGGGGCTGGAAAAAGGTTTGAAATGGCAAGACTAACAAAAGCTAAACTCACAACCAAAATGCTTGAACAACCTTCCCAATCACCCACTCAAAAACAACCTACCCCTCAAATCTCCAAACCAATCTCAAAACCCAAATCCAAACATCCTCAACCTTCAAAACCAATTCCTTTACCACAAAAACCAACCCAACCATTATCCAGTGATGCACCTAGAAGGAGGAGAAGGTGCTGAGGATAGAAGAAGATGAAGAAGAAGAGGATGAAGATGATAGTCTGCCACTCTCTGCTGTTCTAAGGCTACTAGAACCCAGGAGTCAACTCATGATCACACCTGACTCTCAAAAGGAAACGGTTAGAGTCAAAATAGAAGATGAAGAACAGCAGAAGCAGCACGATGAGCAACTACTGAAGATGGTTGACAAGGAATTTCCTCAGTCATCATCTATACAAGCCATGAAAGGGCATGCTCAGAGGCTGTACACTCTCAGACACACATTTCAGTATCAGAAGGAGAGAGTGAGAGTATGGCCAGACCCCAAGGTGAGTTCTAGAATCCACAAAAGATCCATTCCACACAGATACAATGGCCAGGTTAGAAAAACAATAGACTCTACAATCATGTTGGCCATTGTAGTCTCACCATGGGAAATAATCGATGAATTCAAGAAGGCTCATCAATCAAAAATGACCCCTCAAGCCTTACTGGAAAACAAGATGATCAAAAAGGGGTTATTATATAAGAAGCTTGAAGACATTAAGAAGAATGAGCTCCAGTTACTCCTTGAGGGCACTCATCCTGATGAATTTGTCTATAGGGAGGTAACTACTATGGAGTTGAAGAATGGCAGGACTATAAAGTACTTATCTGAGTACTATGGTCCAGAGTTCTTCTTTGAAGGAGGAGTAGAAGAACTCTCCAAGGAGGAACAGGTTGTTCTCCTTGAGGCCTATGTTCGAGAGTCGTACAGACTCATAATGGGGAAGTAGATCTCATGAATGGGATAACAACTCTGTGTCCAGTTCCCCAAAACAGAGTTCCCATTCATACCTTGCCAAACAAATCTCTGAGATTTCTTCCCAGGCCAGTGCTTATATGGGTCATCTTCTCTACTGATCAAGAAGGAAAAAGACCAACCATTTTGCCAACAATAAGTGGGAAAATAAATCAATTAGAGGTTTTGGCTGCATTGGTTCAGGGGGAGTTTGTTGGACCAAAAGAACCAATGAGCCAAGATCAGAAACCTCTAAGTCCCACATGATATCACAACAACTGCTGAAGGCTTCATCAGTAGTTCGATAAGTGCTGAAGATTTCAACAGCTGAAGACTAAAGTGCTGAAGCTCAACAGCTGAAGAACACAAGTGCTGAAGCTGAACAGCTGAAGAACATAAGTGCTGAAGCTGAACAGCTGAAGAACACAAGTGCTGAAGCTGAACAGCTGAAGAACCAAGTGCTGAAGCTGAAGACCCAAGTACTGAAGTACAACAGCTGAAGAGTCTACAAGTGCTGAAGATCAACAACTGTGTACAAAGTCTGAAGACAAAGACTGAAGACATCAGCTGATGATATCTACTGAAGTCATCAGCTGATGAAACGTCTGAAGTTCAAGTCTGAAGACCAAGTACTGAAGTTTCAGTAGTTTGTCACAACAGCTGAAGAGTACTTCTTCAGTAGTTGTGATATCAGTAGTTTTATGTTTTTACTTTCAGTAGTTTTGTAAAACGACTGAAGAGCTTGTTCTTCAGTCGTTGTAGTGTCAGTAGTTTTATGTTTTTCAGTAGTTGTAGTAACTGATAACATAGTATTTTTGTAAGAAGATGTCAGCTGTTTTGACATCTTCAGTAGTTGTGTTTCAGTTGGAATAATTCTGTTAGATGTCACTATCAAGTGACATCAGCAGACGTCACGTCTCTTATATATAGAGGTGTCGACCTAATTGTATGTGTGACATTCCGTTACCACAAAAGCGAATATTGAATGAAATATATCTGTAGAATTCGCTCTATCTATAACCGTTTTTGTTCTTCATTGAATATCTTTTCGTTCTTGTGAATTGGCTAATTCATTGTTAGAATTCCACTGCTATACTCTCTAATCAATCAAACGTAGATCACTGATCCTAACAAGGAGCTAAAGAAAACCCCAATGTGATGCAACACATGTGGAAGTTAACACAAGACCAACGAATGCCCACAAGGCATTATTGTAGTTGAAGATATTGACTACGTAGGAGGCCCAAACAACTCAATACAACAACAACAACTCAAATTGGAGAAGCAACTTTAATTACAGAGATGTTGGTAATAACCAACAATCATCTGGATTCAATCGAAGGCCACCTACCAACAACGGAAACCACCATACCAAGGCCCAAGCAACCAAGACCGTGGAGCATCATCAATGGAAGATTTATTACAGCAGTTATTGTTAACCACACAAGCCACATATGAGTACATCTGGAAATCTAATCGAAGAAATGAGGAGAGGTTCCAAAGAAACGAAGCTGACATCAAAAGCAACAAAGCATCATTGTAGACAACAAAGCACCAGGTAGGTCAAATTGCACAACAGCTATCTGAAAGACCTCAAGGAGCTTTGCCCAGCAACACTATGACAAACCCTAATGCTCAAGTCAAAGCCATCACTACCAAGAGTGGCAAAACCACTCAAGGTGATGCACCCGCATTACAACCCATCCTTGAGGAAGTAGATACTAAAACTCTAAGTAATACGAGTGATAAGCAAAAGCAACCTGTCATCATTGAAGAACCAGCCAAGAAATACGTTCCACCACCACCTTACGTTCCACCACCTCCATATCCAGGTCGTTTGAGACAACAAAGAATGGAGGCACAATATGGAAAATTCCTTGGGTTGTTCAAGAAACTCCATATCAATCTGCCCTTGGTGGAGGCCTTAGCACAAATGCCAAACTATGCTAAGTTTCTAAAAGGTGTCTTGTCAAACAATAAGAAACTGGATGAGTTATCACATGTGGTTTTGAATGAGGAGTGCTCTGCAGTTCTTCAAAACAAACTACCTCAAAAGATGACTAATCTAGGAAGTTTCACAATACCTTGCCTAATAGAAAATCTTTCTGTTAGTAATGCGTTAGCTGATTTAGGTGCAAGCATTAACCTTATGCCTTATGCAGTTTTTGAAAAATTAAACTTAGGTGAACCTAGACCTACCCGTATGAGCATCCAGTTAGCTGACCGTTATGTCAAATATCCGAGGGGAATCATTGAAAATCTCTTAGTTAAAAATGACTAATTCATATTTCCCGTTGATTTTACGACCTTTGACATGGATGAGGACAAAAATGTTCCTCTTATCCTAGGTCAACCTTTCTTAGCAACTGCTCGAGCCCTCATTGATGTTTGTACAAGCAAACTCACACTTAGAGTAGACCAAGAGGAAGTAACTTTTGATATAGGCCAATCCATGAAACACCCTCAACATCATGATGACTCGCTCTATTACGTTGATGCTTGCGATTCGATCATAAGCTGTCATTTGAAGGAAACTCTTCAAAATGAAGCTTGCAACACTCAATTAATAAAGTTCCAAATCACCGGACCCATCTGTGAGAATCAAATCATTCCAGAACTTGAAGTTGATAAAACAACACTTCATCAAGAAGTATTTGAGATCATTGAGCAAGATCTAGAACCGAAAGCCAAACCGTCTATCGAAGACCCTCCAGATTTAGAGCTCAAAGAACTTCCATCTTATCTCGAATATGCTTTTTTTGAAAACACATCTCAACTTCCTGTCATACTCTCATCCGCCTTATCAATTGATGAGAAGAACAAGTTGCTCAATGTGCTTAAGGCACACAAACGAGCAATTGCATGGAAAATCATGGACATCAACGGAATCAATCCATCCTTTTGCACTCATAAAATATTGATGGAGGAGAACTTCAAATCCTTCATTCAGCCTCAAAGACGTTTAAACCTGAGCATGCAAGAGGTGGTGAAGAAAGAAGTAATCAAACTGCTAGATGCCAGTTTGATTTACCCTATTTCTGATTCGCCTTGGGTCAGTCGCGTCCAAGTTGTTCAAAGAAAGGAGGAATGAATGTTGTTGTTGGACCAAAAGAACCAATGAGCCAAGATCAGAAAACCTCTAAGTCCCACATGATATCACAACAACTGCTGAAGGCTTCATCAGCAGTTCGACAAGTGCTGAAGACTTCAACAGCTGAAGATCAAGTACTGAAGACTTCAACAGCTGAAGACTAAAGTGCTGAAGCTCAACAGCTGAAGAACACAAGTGCTGAAGCTGAAGACTAAAGTACTGAAGTCCAACAGCTGAAGAACACAAATGCTGAAGCTGAAGACCAAAGTACTGAAGGTCAATAGCTGAAGAATACAAGTGTTGAAGCTGAAGACCAAAGTACTGAAGTTCAACAGCTGAAGAGTCCACAAGTGCTGAAGATCAACAACTGATGTACAAAGTCTGAAGACAAAGACTGAAGACATCAGCTGATGACATCTACTGAAGTCATCAGCTGATGAAACGTCTGAAGTTCAAGTCTGAAGACCAAGTGCTGAAGTTTCAGTAGTTTGTCACAACAGCTGAAGAGTACTTCTTCAGTAGTTGTGTTTATCAGTAGTTTTATGTTTTTACTTTCAGTAGTTTTGTAAAACGACTGAAGAGCTTGTTCTTCAGTCGTTGTAGTTTCAGTAGTTTCTTATCAGTAGTTTTGTAATAAGTAAACACTTAGCTTCTTGTAAGAAGATGTCAGCTGCTTGACATCTTCAGTAGTTTTAGTGTTTCAGTAGTTTGTTAAATAACGGTTAGATGTCACTATCAAGTGACATCAGCCTACGTCATCTTTCCTTATATAAGGAAGAATGACCTAAATTGTAATTTTGCGAAAGCCATGCCAAAGCGTGTGATTGAATGAAATATTTTTTTGCAAAAACTTTCTCTCTCTATAACTAATTCTGTTCATTGCTATATCTTTGGTATTCTTGCTCGAATTGTGCTAGTTGGTACTCTATTCCGCTGCTGAAATCATTCGAATCGATCAAACTAGATGCTGAGATCCTATCAAATGGTATCAGAGCTGGTTAATCATTGATCGATCTAACAATTGATCATTGAAACTGCTCATTTGCTCTAAGTTTGATCGAACTAGCAAATTCGCACGAATCTGTTATAGAGATTGAAGTTCTATGCTTTTGGCTATGTTAATTGAGGTTCTTAGTGGTTTTGGGCTAAATTTGTTTTGCTTATCTTGAATTTGTCTGAATTTTCGAAAATGACTACACCTTCTAATGATCCACACAATACTGGTTCCTCAACCAAGCCTCCGATGCTGGTTAGGAATGAGTATAACATTTGGCAACGAAGAATGCTCCATCACCTGTCTGTCAATAGTTCAGGTTGTTGGACATCCGTGGTACATGGACCACATAAGCCAATGGTGAATCATCCGGAAACAAATCAGTTGATTCCAAAGAAGAAGGAACAATACTCTGATGAGGACAAGAATTTGTTTGAGATGATGCTAAAGCCCATGGAATTCTGGCCATGGCACTGCCTAATGAAATCTATTCCGGGCTTATGCATCATGAAACTGCTCATGACCTTTGGAATGCACTAAAAGAAAAATTGGTGGCACTGATGAGGTCTTAGCAAACAATAGGGAAATCCTCGCCCAACAGTATGAGACTTTTGCTCATAGAAAGGGTGAGACTCTGACTCAGCAGTTTGAGCGGTTTTCATGTTTAATCTCTGAGTTGAAAATGGTTAAACATGAATATACCAAAAGCCAAATGAACCACAGATTCCTCAGATCACTGCCTGAGAGATGGAACACATATACATATGTCCTACGCTCCAGTGCAAATCTGGATAGTCTATCTCTCACCCAACTTCATGGGAAACTGCTTACATTCGAAAGAGAGATAGAGCAGAAAAGGAAACTGGCTTCATCTGGTAAGCTCAATGAAGACTTTGTACCAGGCAACACTGCCTTGGTTGGTCATGAGTCAGAATATGCTTCATCTGAATGCCAGTATGATGAGCATATTGATTTCTCTTCAAACACTTCTGATTCTGCATTTGTGAGTGTTGATAGTCAGTTTACTGGGTGTAATAATGACAATCTATGCTTCATCATGGATGATCTCAAGGGGATTGCTGATGATGACTTAGAAGAGATGGATATTTTGAGCCAAATGGCCTTGGTAAATATCAGATCTCAGAAGTTCTACAAAAGAACTGGAAGAAAGTTCCCAGGACTCTCTGGCAAAACCAAAGTTGGTTTTGACAAGAGTAAGTTGAGGTGTCACAAATGCCACAGGCTTGGACACTTTGCTAGAGAATGTAGATCATCTGGATCTAATTCTTCTGCACCCTTTTTGACTTTCCCTGGCAATAGTCAACAACACAGAGGGCAACATCCTGTCAATTCTGGTCATCATTCTCAACCACAATCTCCTGCATATTTTGTTCCTCAGGGTCCAATGCCATATCCTTACCTTTGTTATTACATGCCACAAACCAGTCAGGTTCAAGCACCCATTGCTCAACAACCACATGCTCTTCCTGAGCCTCAACCATCTCAATCTCATTAACCTCCTTAACCTCAACAACAAGCTTCTTCACCCCTGAGTTGTTGACTGGAGCAGTTTACTAGATGACATGTCTGGTCATGAACAACTATTCACAGGTGTTGGTCAACATGGTGGTGACAGTCCTTTTGGGAATCTGGCACTTATGGCTCTGAAGTCTGTAGATGGATCATCCTCAAATGCCTCTTCATCACAGGTATCACAGGTATCCTTTGAGGCTAAGGCCAAATTATGTTCTGAAACATGCATAGCAGCATTTGCCTCTATTAGAGAAGCAAATGTAGCTTTAATTAATAAGAACATAGAGCTAGAAAAGATCATTTCCAAAAGAAAAGCTGAGTTTGAGTCTATGCTTAAAGAGAAAAATGATGAGATTTATAAACTTAAATGCCAAATCACTGATGATAAGGCTAGGGAAGAGGTACTTCTAGAAAAGTACAAAGACCTCAAAGAAACCCTTGCAGTCACCCAAGTAGAGTGTGATCGATGGGTACAATCATGCAAAGGTTTTGAAATGCTTCTTAGTAAGCAATCAGCTTCCAATGTGAAGTTTGGCATTGGTTATAATCATACTGCTCCTCCTACAGATTTTGCTTCAAGAGCAGAAGTGAAATCTGGAGAAAGCAATAACCAATCCACCTCATCATGTGATTCACTTTCTGATAGAGCACCATCAGAAGTTGAAGTTAGTACTATTCCCTCGTTGAACCTATCAGCTGATCTTGATGGTTCAAATACTGACACTCACATGATCAAAGAGTTGATCAACTCAGGAGTTATTTCTGGAAGTCCTGAAAGGACTGGAGAGCAAGATTTAAGACCTGAAGTTCAAACTCCAACTACTGTCAGCACTGAAGAGAAGAAAACTGTCAGTAGAAAGGGTTTGAAGACTACTAAAGAGGAAGTCAAGAAAGCAAATAGTGCTTCCAAAGTACTGAAGAACAAGTCTTCAGTAGTTTCATTCTCTTTAGTTGATGATCAACATAAGATGAAGAAGAAACCATGTGAAATATGTGGTTTGTTCAATCATCTTACAGATGATTGTTGGTACAAAAGAGGATCCAAACTCAAACATAAAGAGGAAATTAAAGAGAAAATGGTTAAAATGAAAACTGAGTTTGAAGCCACATTTGTACCAGCAACATCAAATCCTGTAACCCTTAAGTCCAAAAAGAAATCCAAAAAGGAAGGGGTTAAACAGGTAACAGCTGAGATTGCTCAAAAGAAGAAGGTGCAACATAGGAACTTATCAAACTCCAATGCCAATGTGTCTGGAGAGCTGAAAGCTTTATCACAAAATTAGACACAGCTGGTTATGATGGTTCAAACATCTTGGGAAGAGTTAACCAATTAGATGTTCTTATGTTGAAACCACAGAAAAGGAGGTCCAAGCCAAAGTATTCCTCTTCTTCACCATCTTCTTCCTCTCAGGCTGTTGTTTCCAACAAACCTGTTAGTTTACCATCTGTTGATAAGAACAGGCCCAAAACCAAAAGGTTTGGGTCTCAAAATCTAACTAATTTGTTGTGTTTTGCAGGGTTCTTCAACATGCCACAAGGCATCTGGTATGTAGACAGTGGAGGATCCATGCATATGACAGGAAACAGATCACTTCTTAATGACTACTCTCAAGGAAGGAAGGGGTTTGTGTCATTTGGCAATGATGCAAAGGGTTACATCATCGGCAAAGGCTTTGTTTCCAATGGGGAAATAAAGTTTGATGATGTTAACCATGTGGAAAATCTCAAGTACAACCTCTTGAGTGTCAGTCAGATGTGTGACAAAGGCCATGCTGCTCTTTTCACCAGTCAGAACTGTTGGATTCTGTCATCCAAGTTCTAAGTTTGATTGATAAGGTGTTGGATGAATACACTCTCCTGAAGGCCAACTGGGATAGGAAGAGTGTATGCCTTAGATCTTTCCAAGAAAATAGATCTCAAAGGCCATCCTTGCCTATTTTCCAAGGCTTCCCTCAAGAATCTACTCTATGGCATAAAAGGCTGGGTCATGTTAATCTCAAAAACATAAATCAGCTGAATAAACCATGGTTTAGTAAGGGGACTGCCTATGAAGGAGTTCAAATGTGAAGATAAGTGCACTGCTTGTTTAAAAGGAAAACAGCACAAAGCTTCATTTCCCTCCATAGAAGAACCTAAGTCCACTGCCTGCTTACAGCTTCTTCACATGGATCTCTTTGGTCCTGCGAGAGCGATGAGTATGGCTAAGAAGAAATACTGTCTGGTAATTGTGGATGATTGCTCTAGATTTGTATGGACTTTCTTCTTGCATTCAAAGGATGAGGCAGCTCAGAAGATTATCAACTTTGTGTTGTATGTTGAGAAGCAGTATTCCCTCTCAGTCAAGTGTATTAGAAGTGATAATGGAACAGAATTCAGAAACATACACTGATGAGTTCGACCTCTCAAAGGGAATCAAGAGGCAGTTTAGCATTCCAAGAACTCCTGAACAAAATGGAGTAGTGGAGAGAAAGAATAGGACCCTTATTGAAGCTGCAAGGTCCATGTTGGTTGATTCTAGACTGCCATGACTTTTTGGGCTGAAGCTGTCAATACAGCTTGCTATGTACAGAATAGAGTTCTAGTAAATCAGAGGTTGATGAAGACTCCATATGAAGTTCTTCATCATTTGGCCCCTCTAATTTCATTCTTCAGAGCTTTTGGGTGTCCTTGTTTCATTCTCAACACAAGGGATCAACTCCAAAAATTTGATCCTAAGGTGGATGTAGGGTACTTTGTTGTTATTCATCAACTTGCAAAGCATACAGAGTCTTCAACTGTAGAACAAAGATGGTTGTTGAGAGACTCTACATGTTAAGTTTATGATCTCAAAGGACAAATAAGATTCCACAAAGCCCTGTGGAGCTATTTGATTTGGACATACTGCAATATGTTCCTTATCAAACTCCTGTT